>OZ025300.1:83729647-84329647 GCA_964019185.1 Maratus speculifer | reverse complement strand
AAACCATTCAGAGATTTGAACGAAATCTGACAATTCTGCTTGAAAAATCCATTTATACAAGTTAAGGGGAGGGGCATTAGAACCCCGTTCCCCCTGTTTATACTTATTCAAATGAACACCTAATAACAGCCACGGACTCACCTCATCAGAATGATCCTATATCTAAATTTTGAACGAAAACTGTTAATTCTGCATGAAAATCCCGTTTATATCAATTAAGGGGAGGGGCATGAGCCCCCCGTTCCACCTGTTTATACTTATTCAATAAAAACCTAATAACAGCCACGGTATCGCCTCATCAGAATGATCCTATATCTAAATTTTGAACGAAGACTGTTAATTCTGCATGAAAATCCCGTTTATATCAATTAAGGGGAAGGGCATTAGACCCCCGTTCCCCCTGTTTATACTTATTCAATGAACACCTAATAACAGCCACGGAATCGCCTCATCAGAATGATCCTATATCTAAATTTTGAACGAAAACTGTTAATTCTGTGTGAAAATCACGTTTATATCAATTAAGGGGAGGGACATGAGCCCCCCGTTCCCCCTCTTATACATATCGAATGAACACCAAAAACTAATCAGGGAAGCGCCTTATCAGGATATACCTATATACAAAATTTCAAGTGGATCCGATATTTTTATCATGAGTTATCGCGTTACGCACGAACGTACATACAGAACGGACGGGCACATAAGTTCTCAGGCTATGATAGCCTGTGAGCTAAAAACCCTCTGACAATGACAATCGCCAAAAAATCACAAATCGCTGAGAACAAATTTTCTATAGTGGACTAAAACATAGTCTCCTGATTTCTTTCACAATATTTATATGCAACGTCTATGATTTAAAAGTAATGTACGAATTTTTCGTAATTCCTTCTATAAATTATTATAAGAAATGTACGAATTTTCCGTAATTCCTTCTATGATTTATTATATTAAATATATATAATATATATATATATATATTATATTTATTATTAATATAATAATTTATAAATATGATTTATTATAATAATAAACATAGTCACCTGATTTTTTTCACTGCATTTAATGTACAATCGTGGTTTAAAAAAAAAAAAAAAAAAAAAAAAAAAATGTAAACACTCTCCTAATAACTCCTTAACAAATTATCGTAGAAGAAAGTTACTTGTATCAGATGATTGGAAATAAAATCTACTTTTATATTATGTATATGAAATTTGCTTATGAGGGCATCTACATATTTTAATGAACCCTAACTTTGTTTCTTTAATTAGAGTATCCAATTTTGACAGCTCTACACTCTACAATTAGCCTAAACTCATGCAATTCGTACGACAAGTTTCCGAAAAATTAATTATTTTAAACTGAACATATTTTAGGGGCTGTATCCAAATTGAAATTCGATACTCGATTGTTGACCGAGAGATCCCCTTTGATCAAGGCATCTTGGGCGTCACTGAAGCAGTCATTGAAAACTGCTAGATTGCAGGATAGCATAAGAAGCTTAAAAATATCTAGTCACTTCTATGGTAAACGGCCTGTTAAACCATTATTTTGCCATTTTTTAAGCATAATTTGAAAACTACTTGGGGGAAAAAATGGAAATTGTGAATTTCTATTATGCAGGACTTAATAAATCTAAATCCATAGAAAAAAAAAAAATTGTAAGTTGCAATTCATAATTTTTTCGAATATTAATTTCGTAATTCATATCATAAAATTATAAAAATTGCAAATTCAACGTATTTATATTTGGGTATTTTAGTATTATTGGTACATCAGAAATTAGCGCATTAGTAGTATAGTTTAAGGAGATATTAATAAAAATATGAAAATGTAGTTCAACATTAGAAGCACTAAATATTGAATGTTTATAATTCAAAAACTTACGATTCAAATGACTTACAATTCGGTGTCACGGTATAGTTTGAATCGAACATTTGAAATATTTTGTTAAATTTGGGTATTGCTATTGGAAAAAAAAAAAAAAAAGTTTGGTACGTTTTATATACATTATTAAAAAATAGACTGTATTTCAAATTGTTAGGTACCAGTAATTTTCTTCTTCAACGATAATTTGTTTTTATTTTTTATTTTTTCGTTCTCTGTTAAGACGCTACAACAAACTGTCCATGTCATTCGACCGTTTTTAACGAAGAAAACGGTTATACAACCGTAAATTTATCTCTAGAAAATAGTCAGAACGGTAATGAGAAACACCGAAAATACTGGCGATAAATATATATCAATAAATAAAAACTTTGTTAAATCACCATAAAAAGATAAATTAAACAGGACGCGTTTCGAGCTGCAAATTTCGAGCTGCAGCAGTAATTTTGCAGCTCGAAACGCGTCCTGTTTAATTTATCTTTTTATGGTGATTTAACAAAGTTTTTATTTATTGATATAGTCAGAACGGTGTTAAATTTCGGTTATATAACCGCTTTTTATTATAACGGTCGGATGACCGGACAATTTACTGCGAAATTTTAACAGTGCAGGGCCAGGGCCGTAGCTAAGGGGGCGCTATGGGCGGCTCAGCACCCCTAAAATATTTTGAACCCTCCCCCCCCCCCCCTGGAGAAGATTCCAACGTCACTAAATGAATTTCTGTTCCGAAAATTCAAATGAAATTCTGCTCAAAACCTAAGTTAGTTTTCAGACTCTTTCACACTTTTGTAGAATTACTAAATTGTATCTAAAATAAGTGTTTCAATACTCCCTCATCCTATTTGTACATATGAAGTTAACATTATGCTCAATTTTATATACTCAAAATTTTCAGCATCCTATACTTTTTTTAGTATAAAATGAAATTATTACAACAGTTTGTTACGAAACATCGTACCTACAATGTGAATATGCACTAATTTTTCTTTCTGCGACAGAGAGAGAGAGTTAAAAAAAAGTTATGTGCCCCCTTCTATATTCTCTTGAGCCCCCCCCCCCCTCCTATTGTTCACTTTTAGCTACAGCCCTATGCAGAGCACAAAAGAGAATTAGGTATTTCTTTTTTTCCTTCCTGCATTTATAAGGATAAGTACCACTTGTAAGGCAATTCTGTCCTTTTAAGAGAGATGGCGCTGCCTCTTCATAAACAAAGCGCTCTTCATTTCGAAACACAATTTCTGACATTCTTTCTTGACACATATGTGAATATGAAACCAACATATCGAGAGCGCGGGCTCGACAGATATGGGTATTACCTTTACCAACTGTGCAATCACTTTTCTTTTTTTTCGCAGCCGCAAGTTTGTGTTTATGTTTCTTCACCGATTCCCGTTTTTGGAATATCGTGTCTGTTTTTCAGTTAATGATAATTTTCTGGTTATATGAAGCAGGTAAGTTTTTAATTACTTAATTATTATGTAAATTGTATGTTTACCAGGAGGAAAGGGTAATTACCTCTTTCTGAATTTTCAAGTCTAATTGCCTGATTTTTCTCTGGTGATTTTGAAATAAATAAATAAATTAGTAAGATTTATTCTTTTTAAATGATTTAAAATATTTAAATATTGAGATTAAAAAGAAATGAGGATACTTTGTCAGGGGAAAGACAATTTTTTGGAATGTTTTATCTTTTTATGCTTATATGTTACAAAGTATCTTAAACGAAAATTTCAGGAGGAGAAATATCCCTCCCCCCTCCTAATGACCAGGGTCGGACTGGGTCATTGTAAAGGGCGCAGACCTTGAATTTTTGGAGGGCGCAACTTTTTTTAACGAAACTCATTATTTTATCATCTTATAGGAAGCCAATAATATTCATTAATAACAAACAGACTGTAAGAATATGTAATAGAGCTTCGCTAATCTGAATTGGGATCGTTGCCTATTTTGATTACAAAAATTGGGAAAATCCGAAATTTCGATTAAAAAAAAAAAAAAAAAAAATGTTAGTTATAAGTACTCAGTAGCACAGTAAAGATCTTTTAGTCCGTCATCCGATGGTTCGGCTTGCTGGATAAACCGGCATAACTCTCGGAAAAAAAAAATAATATTCCTGCACTGGAAAAAAAAAAGACCCAAACTGGATTGTAAGATCTCTGCGTAGAGTACTGTTCTCAAAATAATACAGTAGTATTCCCAAAGTAGTCAATCAAAAATGGTTCAAAACAGTGCAGATCCTTAATAACATTAAAACAATCGTTTTGATATAATGTATACATTAACTAAGATGTTTTGATTGTTAATGTTATTAAAGATCTGCTATTTTTTTTGTATAAAACCATTTCAGGCTACAAAGTGAACTTTCCAATTTGGAACACTTTGCTGTACCAAATCTTGCATCCCAATTTCGGTCTTCTCTTTTTTTTTCTTTTTTTCTTACAGTTTTGTTTAATTATTTGATGTTTATAATAATACAATGGAATTGAGAATGAGAAATTATGTAACAAACCATTACCAATTAAAAAATCGGGAATCAATAAATAGCTCATTCACCGCGTCTACAAGGAGGGGAGGGAAGGGGGAACGAGAAACCATTTATAATTTGTGAAATCAAACTGCTGAAAGGAAATTTAAAATTTTTATCATCTGAATTAAATATTTTTTGCGTTTGAGAAAAGAGTATTTTAGCGATTGACAGACAAAATAATATGAGATTAAAAAAAAAAAAAAAAAAAAAATGGCTTCTAAGAGCAGGCCAACAGTGCATGTTTTTATTTTATATTCGTATACATATGTTTTACTTTTCCATAATTGAGTATATTTTTACTCTTTTCAAGCTGTTTAAAAAATAAAAAAGTTGCTTTACTGCAATTTTTTTGTTTAATTCTTACTTCTACACGACTTTCTCGACATTCATATTGTAATCTGAAAATTTTCATAAGTTAATCTTATCATTAATTTGTTCAAATATAAAATCCGTCCGGATTAACCGGAATTTCGGATTAGCGAGTTCTACTGTAATCCGAAATGTCTTTTATCGGTATGTTGGTACATTTATTTTCTTTATCTTATTATAAATAGCTTAATCATTTAATAGCTTAATCAATTAAATAGCTTAATCATTTTATAAATTAGGATCAATTCGAAAATCTATTAATTTAGTTCGATCAAATGAAAGAATAAATTTCTGATTAGAAGAGGAAATCATGTAAATTATATAAAAACAATCGTCGGAATAGCAAAGTAAATTATATATCGAATTCCGATGTAACGAACAAAATAACTTTTAAAACCTTTGGAATAGATTTTTATGCGTAAAACTATTCGGACAAAATCAAATATTCCGCTGTAGACAATATTCCGCCGTATACAGAGTTTATTGTATAATAAAAATCATAACGGGGAACTTGAAAATCATTTTTATGTTAGATTTATATTCGTCTAATGCAAAGTATAAAAAAAACGATTTAGAATTTTTTTTAAAAAAAGGGATAGAATAGAATATGGAAGGGACAGGGCAGTAGCTAAGGGGGTGTTATGGGCGGCTCAGCCCCCCCCCCCTCCCTGGAAAAGATTCCAAGGTCACCAAATGGATTTCTGTTCCGAAAATTCAAATGAAATTTTGTTCAAAAATCTAATTTAGTTTTGAGACCCTTTCACAGTTGTGCAGAGTTACTAAATTGTATCTAAAATAAGTATTTCAACACTCTTTCATCCTATTTTTACATAGGAAGCTAATAGAATGTTTAATTTTGCACCAATTATACACTCAAAATTTTCATCATCATATACTCTTATTACGTAAAATGAATTCATTAGAACAGTTTAATAAAAAACATAATACAACTACAATGTGAATAGGCATTAATTTATCTTTTTGCGTCAGAGAGAAAGAGAAAAAAAATTATGAGCCCTGCCTATTGTTCCTTTCTAGCTACGGCCCTGGGAAGGGATATAAAGAGAACATTCAAAGGTCGCCGTAGCACCCTGGCCTGGGTGCGGTGCGGTGTTGATCAGCCCTACTTTACCATATACAGTACTGAGCGAAAGAGGCGATCGCCCCGGGCGCGGTTATTCAATACGGCGCCAAATTTATACTAACGACTTCATTTTTTGGCTTGCTACAAGAAAAAGTTGGCAGGGGGAGGGCGCCAAATTGACCCGGGCGCAGTTTTCTCTTCGCACATATCCATGCCATATCCATGACCATGAAAATCCGTGACAGACTTAACGTTTTGATTGTTACATTTAATATACAAGAATTAAAACAGTTTTGTTTTCATATTAAAATAAAATTTTTAGCAAAAGAAAAAAAAAGTTTGAATTACCTTTTTTTGAAGAAAATATTCTTTCTAAAATTGTTTATATGTATATATATATATATATATATATTTAATAACAAAAATACTTTTAATAAGAACCACTTATGTTTTATAAATTAAAATCAAAACGTTAAACTTTACGGAAACACAAAGCTCCCGTTTTTGAAATGAATGATTTTGCTGCAAACTAAATGATAATAATAAAAAATAAAATCGAAGCGAAAGTGATGATTTGTGGTGCCAGACAGTCTGCATGTTCGTTGTCGCTATTGGTAACATATAAAATATACTTTAGATTTTAAAAGATTTTGATTGGATGTTGCCCTGAACAAAGAAACTGTCAAGAATAAACAATACAATTATTTTCCTTTGCAAAGGGAATAAATTCTTTTTATTGGTTTTTTAATGCTTACAAAATTATTGTTTTTTAAAAAGATATATGAAGAATATTTTTAACCATGCTGTAGTTATTCTAGTATTTGTCATATTTTTATTTTTATTTTTTTTTGTTTTATTTTATTGATTTATTTTTTTTATTTTTTGTCTTTTTTAAATTATTAACTTCACGTAGATGAGGGCGCACATTTACTTGACCGAGGGCGCACCGGCCCACTGGCCGGTGGGCCGGCGGGCCAGTCCGAGCCTGCTAATGACAATATATATATATATATATATATTTATATATATAAACTGTTTCAATTCTTATTTGGTGCATTTATGTATTGTTTATTGCTTTTTTCATACAAAAATTAAAAAATAAGTTTTGAACAGGGGGATCTGATAAAAAAATATACATATATATATATGTCTAAGTTTAGGTTATTTCAAGTTCTTATTTTTTATTTATTTTTTTATTTTTAAATCCATTTTTTCTGTAACAGTTTTAAAATGTCACTATATCTTATTTTGTTTTCCTTCCTTTCTGACCACCATCATTTTTAGTTTGTGTCAAAAATGATGATATTTACTAATTCCTAAAATCATCAGCATCCATTTTAAATTTACATGTAGTGCGCAATTTGTTTTTTGTCTATGTTACTTCTATTGATATAATAAAGAAAAGCACTATTCTTTGGCAAAAATTTCGCCACACTTTCTCTTTATATAAAGTAGCTAGAACATGTAGTATCTTAATCCTTCATGTCCCAAATTATGAATTCATGAAAATTTCATGTTCTAAAACATTTTTCGTGATTTTTTTAAACTACATCCGAATGTTTACGCAATCTTTCGATAAGTTTTAGAAGGATTTTGCCAATTACAATTAATTAAGTCAATTTGAATTTATAAGGATTTTGTGCCATATTTGTGTATTTACTCAAATCTTTTATTTAAAATAGTTTTTTTAGTATTTTGTTGAGCTAGAAAATGTACACTGTAAAAAATATTCATGTAAAATTACGGGCAGAGGCCGGTAGCAGAGATTCCAATCATATCCCGTAAAAAAATTTATGCCCATCATTTTGACCAGCCCGTGAAACAGGATATAATGCACTTTAAAACACAATAACACTTTACTTATTGTTCCACAACATGTAGCACGTTAAATAATCCTCACTTTAATCATTTTTTTTTCTGGCAGATTCAAGAAATATGTTACGGTTTAGTTACATTATTTTTCGTAACACGACTAAAATTAAGGGTTACACCTCAGCGGAGGAAAATGTACATGATCGTACCGTAATTTTGCTAACAGATGGGCTAGAACTGTAAGAATATGTGGATTGTCCTTAATTTTCTAAGTATCAAAGGGATAAGACCGCTTTTTTACGTGCTGCCAAAATTATGGGCATAGATTTTTTGTACGGGGTATGACTGGAATCTCTGCTGCCTGCCTGCCTCTCAGGGCTGCGGAGTCGGTGGGAAAAATGGCCGACCCCAACTCCAACTCTGACTCCGGAAAATTTAAGGACTTCGATTCCGACTCCGACTCCTGGCTGGTTAAAATATTAGTGTTGCTGTTAACTAAAATTATGAGGGAACGCAAGAAAAATAAGGCGAAAATTTCGCTATTTCGGCATTAACTTAGCTCTTAGAGCTTTGAAAGAAAATCTAAAAAAAGGAAACAAAATAGAAATTTTATTATTTTGGATCCGTGAATTTGAAAAATAGAAATCCTTATAATTTTGATATTAATTTGTGTCCTAAAAGGAGATAAAATAAAGGTGAAAATGTTACTAGTTCGGAAATAATTATAGCGATCTACCACAGTTTTTAATTAAAAATAGTTTTTATCTGCAATGTCGCAGGCCAGTATAATGGGAATCTTTAACTTAACTATTCCTATATTAGGGATGTACAACGTATGGCCCGCGGATTTCATCAATTTATAACTGCAAAATATTGCAATTTTTGTGCATAGGACGCAGGAAGAAATCATAAATTTCATCAATTTGCTGCAGGAAAAATGAAAATTTCGTCAGTCATATTAGAATCGCAAATTTCGTTGTAATCGAGTATGGGAAAATCGTGAATTTCGTTGGTTGTGTGCGACAAAATAGCAGTTTTATCGATGACGCGCGAAAAAAAATCGCAAATTTCGTTTATGAGAGGTGAGAAAATCGCAAATTTTCGCGATCGCGCATGGATAATCGGAATTAATTTGATTGGACGCGAAAAATCGCACATTTTGTTTATCGGATTTCAAAACCGTCAGCTTTGTTGTTGATATGTGAAAAAATTGCATGTTTTTGTTATAGCTCGAAAAAAAAATAACGTTTTGATCGGGCACAGAAAAATCGGAAATGTCATCGAATGGACATTGAAAAATTGCAAGTCTTGACAAACGGGCTACGAAAAATCTCGAGTTTTGTCCATTGGGCTCCGAAAAATCACAAATTTCGTTTGTTCAGTTCGGAAATATAGCGAATCTTGCTCGTTAGATTCAGAAATATCACGAATCTTGTCTATCACACGCAGAAAAACCAGGATTGCCGATCAGGCGCTGAAAAATTGTCAATTTTGTTGATCAGGCACGGAAAATCGGGAATTTTGTTGATAAGACGTGGGAAAATCTTATGGATAGGCTTCTTTTCTCTTCTTCGTTCATAAAATTAACTTTTTTTTTTTGCACTAGCCATTTACGTTTGTCTTTTGGCTCTTTTATTAAAACAAAATTTACTCTCGCGAATAAAGTCAAAGAATATTATTGCATCTTCAAAATAATCCTTAATATATCCTTACCAGTTGTGTTGGATAACACAGATCACTTCCTTGAAATAGAATTCTCTACATATTATTGGTGTGGACATCGACCATTCAAACATATTTATAAATAGCCCTTCTCTTGAAAAGATTGTGTACCCCTACCCTAATATAATTCAAAAATGACAATTTGTCAAATGGCAATAAAATACAATCCAAAATGGCAAAAATGTCCTTTTATGAATTTAAAATTACATATAATTGGTTTGATTTCACTTCGAACAATCTAACAAAAAAAAAAAAAAAAAAAAAGGTCGGAGTCGGCTTGTTTCTTAACGACTCCGACTTCGACTCTTTTACTCAAAAATGAGCCCGACTCCAACTCCGCAGCCTTGCTGCCTCTGCTCGTAATTTTACAGGAAATGTTTAACAGTGTATGTCACTTCTATTATTTTATTTTTTCTTGCCAATATGACCATTTTACTCTCTTAATATGTTTCATTTATTATCAGCCGAAATGATTAAAAAATATATAATCTGACCGTTTTGCATCTAATAAGACTGTCGCGCGTGAAAATTGAAGGGCAAACACTAACATTACAGTTTTTGTGACACTCAAATTGCAGTAAATTTACAGTTTTTTCTGAGAGTGTACAAATATAATATAAAATGTTCTTAAATATATATGTTATTATGTATTATATATAATTATGTTCTTAAATATATATATATATATATATATATATATATATATATATATATATATACAGTCGAGTCTCTCTATAACGAAACTCCATACATCGAATTTCTCTATATAACGAATTTTTAGTAGGAACGGTCTCCTTTTTGCATGATTAGATTAAAAACAGTCTCTATATAGCGAAATATCTATCTCCATATAACGAATTTTTTCATAAATCGGTGTTAATTTATTCAGCTTTAAAAAAGCTTCGAAGTCATATGGAATCAATTTTCCCCCACTTATTTTTGATTTATCGTTCAGTGCTGAGTTTTTTTTTTTTTTTTTTTTTTTACATTACTTTTCTCCTTGTTCTTAATTCATCCCACCTCCCACACACCTTTCCACATCCTTCTCAAAACAGAGTCAATTGGATTGTTACACATATAAGAGAGGAATCAATGAGAGGCACATAAGAGAGGCCTTCAAATGGAGGAAAATGTTAACTACAATTTTTCATTCCTTGCTAAAATTTGAGCATTTTTTTTTTTTTTTTTTTTTTTTTTTTTTTTGAGAGTATAATAATTTTAAAATCAAAACAACAAAAAATTACAGATTTCTTCGTCTGAAATTAATACAAGTCTTCCTTATTTGATTTTCATTAAGCTTTCAAATAAATGTCTTTTCTCATTTTTGAAACAGCTTAAATAATTAAAAAATAAAATGTTAGGTTAATATTTACTTTTAGATATTTCAAATTCTTAATTAAAAAGATCAGAAATAATATTTGTTCAAAATTTACACATTAAGTACGATTTTTAACATCATTCTCTATACATCGAATTTCTCTATATAACGAATTTTTTACTGGAACGATGGATTTCGTTATATAGAGGCTCGACTGTATATATATTTAAATATTTTCGAAATGAGACTCTCTCACCTCCAGTCTTTCAATCTCAAGAAAGTGAGTGGAATATGAGTTAGAATGAAATCGCCCTTTAAAAAATATTTTTGTTTTGTGCAACCAATAATACTTTCGGAACTAGATAAAGTAAATTATTTATAACTCATTCTAAACTGCAATACTAGGTATCGGTGTATTAAATGAATTTTATAACAGGTTATTTGAATGGTATACTTTAAAGTCCGTCGGGGCATAAAGGATTAAAAGCACGACAATTAGAAGTAAACTCAATTACATACTTGAAAATCAAATTCAATAAAAAGGTGAAGTAAAAAGTATTACTGCCTCTCAAAACTGTTATAACGTCTAGGGATAAAATGTATTTTGGATGTTATAAGAAAATTGTTTTAAATATGATGTAATTTTCATTAATAATTTAACTATACATATATTTTTTAATATCTTCTTCAATATTTCCAAATAAGTATGTATTTCAGTTGAAAATACAGTATTTTGGGAAAAATTATTATTTGGGCTTTTTAAAATCTAGTAAAAGTAGATAAAAACAGCTATTTCAAAATATTAAATCTATGTTCAAATTTAACGAAATTTTTAATAAAAAAAATCAAAAATTAGACAAAAAAAAAATTCTCTGTCAGCTTAGTCTATAGGCGGAGAGCGAAGGTAGATTTCGAAGATAAGTGCTCATTTCTACTACAAAAAATAAAATATGATTAGAGATAAACCAAGTTTAACAATTTTATTTAGCCCCTTTTGAAGAATTTTTAATTTCATTTTTTTTTCGTAAGAGTTGGTTTTATCAAAATCATCTTAAGTAAAATTCAGCTCAAAATGCCCATTTTGACACCATATTTTAAAAATACATTCTGCTTTATCAAAAAACTGACCATACGGCACATTATACAGTTCCAAAATAAGAGAACATATTAATTAGTTGAATGCGTTTGAGAGCAAAAATGGATTTAAAAATGAGTCATAAAGTAAGCGGTTTGTTATTTGTATATTTCAATCACGATCGTTTCAAGAGGTTGTGCTCAAAATGGCTATTTTCAAAGCATTTTTTTAAATACATTCTACCTTTATCAAAAAACTGGCTAATACGTCACATTATATAGTTTCCAAATAAGATAACTTGTCATTTGGATACGTTTAAAATCAAAAATGAATTTAAAAATGAGTCATTATATAAGCAATTTTGATCTGAGGTTTTTTCTTCAACTCCTATTTTTGTTTAATTTATTTTAGCTATAAGGATTCGCCCTGTAAAAAACTCGTCAGTGTAAAAGTTATAGATATTATTGAGAAGATGTAAAATAAATTTAATCGGATTTAATATCTTAAAAATTGACGAAGTCATGGATTTTTTCTTTTCCACTCCCTTTTTGTTTTCGTTTTTATTTTTATTTTTATTTTTATTTTTTTTTATTTTTTTTTTATTTTTTTTTTTTTTCAGTAAGAATCGGGCCAATCAAAAACTTACCAGTAGAAAAATTTTAAATAATGTTAAGAACACTTGTGAAAAAATTATTAAAACTTGATATCTTGAGAATTGACGAAGTTATGATTTTTTTTCTCCCAAAACCCCCATTTTTTTCGTCCATTTCACATTTTATCAAATATCTCTCATGCATAAACTTTTTACCCATTTTTTAGAAGTAATATAAACTTTAAACTGGTTCAATATCTATTTTCGTTAAGAAGTTATGGAGTTTTTTCTGTTTTCACAAAAACCCTCCCTATTTCCACACCTCTTGATCCGACTTTGTCCATTAACGAACTTGACCAAGATTTTATGCCCCTTGATTTTATGTAAAAGTTTGAAGGAGATCTGAGTATTAATATAGAAGTTTATCGTGTCCTTAAAAAAGTGATATAGACCGATAGATAGATAGATAGATAGATAGATAAACTTTTTTTACTGATGGTAGTTTTGGGGTCTTGGGGTCATGATCGCTGTAGTTCTGCAAAAATTTCTCAGAAATTCCAACATGGAAGCGAACGCAATAGGTAGTTTTCATACGAAAGCTACCTAAAAATATTCGGCATTGCACACTACAGTTTAGATAATTTACAATGGAACGTCGATTATCGAAACTCGAATCAACCGAGCTTTTAATTATCCGAACAACTTTTTTTTTACGCTGAGCTTGCAATTATCCAACAGAGTGTTTCATTTATTTTCTTCAGAAGCAAGCTAAATTAAATTGGCTATTATTTTATCGCTGGGAGAGGTAACAACGAAGAAGAAGTTGAAGGAAATGGATTCAAATGTTCTGAAAAGGACTCAGGTCCATCACATAACGAAGCCTTTGAATCTTTGGAAACAAATATGAAATGGCTCGAATGGCAGAAGAATGCTGAACTTATTCAACTAACGTATTCAAGAATAATTCAAAATATAAAAGCACTGAAAAGAATGTCTTCTTTGAAACAAACAGCATTTGAGAGCTTTTTGACTTAAATTATAATAGCTAGAATTTATAAGATGATAAAAAAGAAGAAAATTTTAAATGATTAAAAAATAAACAAACGAGTGGGTAAGTGTAATCGCAGATCGCACAGAGGGTTCCGTTTAATATTTCTTTCGAAACAACTTATCCTTTAATTAATAAATACAAATTGTTATTTTTAATTACTAAATTCTAACATAGATACTATCACCAATATATTTAATTTAAAAATAATTATAAAAGGAAGTTATTTATCTTAATCAAATTAAAAATGTTCAAATAAAATTATTTAAATAAATTCCAAAATTTTAAATTTCTAAAAGAGAAAAAAATGTTTAAAATTAAATTTAAAATGTGAATCATTAATAAATCCCAAAAGTTTCTTAAACAGAAAAAAAAAAATGAATTAAAAAAATATTATGAATGTCAGATGAACGAAACCTAATAATATAAACTCTTAAATTTGCCAAAAATATGAAATTTTTTTCTTATTAAATCCGTTATAGGACGAAAATTTTAAATTCTAGCATCGGGGGTTGAACTAAGAACCGTTTACTAGCGATATGCTCTAGCTCCAAGCTATGATGTTTACACACTAAACGTTGAAATTAAGGTTCTCTTTTTGAAATTTAAATTGCAAAAATGTACGGATGGCATTGAAAAAGTTTCTTTAATTAAAATAATAGACTTTATCAAAATTTTATTATTTGTCGTGTGACACGAAGTATTTAGCTGCAAGTATACAAAATTTGAAATCTCTTATAAGTTTTATTAAGTTCTCTTATAAGTATCTCTTATAAGTTAAATCACTTATAAGTTTTTTATACGGACTTTGTGACGGACAGATAGAGGACAGAGACGAATAGAATTTCGTCAGATGAACGAAATTAAAAAAAAAAAAAAAAAAAAAAAAAAAAAAAAAAAATTAAACAAGTTGGAAATTGCACGTGAAGCGTAGCAATAAGGTGCGTTCGTACGATAACGAAGTTTTAAAAATATCACTCTCATATATCAATCTCATAAAATTGTAAATAGTTAATTACAATTAAACTGCGCGCCAATCAATGTTCTCGATATACCATTATGTAATGGAATACTTTTGTGTGGCCTTGTAAATCAATAACAAATGTTCTTTGTACCACAGATTATGCAAAATGTATATTATAATATGTACTTTATAGATGTATATCAATTTTATTATGTTCGAATAAAATAAAAACTATTTTTAAACAAGCCAGCACTAACTGCTGCTGGCAATCCAATGCCTGTATAAAGTGTGCAGTTTTTAATATACTCAGCAACATTTCTTAAATTGTTTGCGATTTATCCGAATTTCTTCTTATCCAAACAAGGATCGGTCCCGATTTGTTCGGATAATCGGCACTTTATTGTATATGCAAAAGAAAATTGTTTGAAAATGCCTAACTCATTTAAAAATCACCTTTAAGCTATTCATGCTAATACTCAGTATTGCTTACGTATTATTTTATACAGTACAGTACCTGCATATAATCTGTAGAATTTATATACAACACGTGGTATGGAAATTAAAGTAAAGAATAAATTTTAGTTAAAATATATCGCTTTGCATATCATATTCCACAGTAAGCATCTTGTAATAAACCTCGGTCATTTATGTCAATTTTATTATATTTGAAATAGTGTAACATCATTTAAATATATCGCGAAAGGTTTTTCTTGGTAAGACCATAGTACTGCGGATTTATTTTTAGTATCTTTGTAAGTGAATGATAAATGTTTTTCATTCCATATTAAACAGAAAGATGTTTTAATACACCTCAGCTATTCATATGAAATTCATTACGTTTGTAATAGTATACCATAATTAAAATACAACATAATCCATTCCCCACATAGATTTCTATACGTATAACGGAATTCTTTTAAATTCCTCTGTAAACAAATTTTTAATGTTTTTTTTTTTTTTCCTTTTTTTAAATGCCGGACATGTTATAGTAAACCTGAATATCGTGCATCAGTTGCATGGAAATTAGAATGTATTTATGTGAGTTAGAGCACGGCCGGACAAATCTAATTCATAAGCAATTTTCAACTATTCTGTAAAGTGTTAAAAACCTAGTTTCATCAATTACTTTTCATTGTTCTTGTGTTTCTATAGTTGATAAAAAAACAGTTTTAGCAATTATCATTCCTTTTTCATGCTTCTATAATTTAACTATAAATGCCACATAATACTTAGTTTTGAATTAGTAACATACCTTATATTAAATCTCAATATAATACATCAATAACGTAGTAATAGAAATATGTACTTAATAATTAAGGGAAGTAGACGGATAGACTGCCTTACAGACGAACTGAAGTCATACACACCTTTCAGCTATGTTGTAAAATGTCAAAAGGCTTATGGGGAGCTACATAACAGCATTATGAGATAAAGAAAATAAACACTATTCTACAGGGTGTCCCAAAAGGTCGTTTACAAACTTAACATGCTGGTCTGTCATATCATGATGAACAATATTAAATAGGAAAGTAAGGGTCCCAAACGTCTTCCAAAGGAGATATGCGCCATTAAAGTTTAGGGTCCAAAAATTCAAATGATTATAAAAAACAGAAAAATTGGTCGATTCGTTTGCGGTTTTCACTAAAACTATTCTTTATGTCAGTATTTTCTTGAAAATAAATTATAAGGATAAATTTCAAAAAATGTCGATAGAGGGCGCTTTAGACTTTGGAGTAACGATAAACTAGTTTTTACTATTATTTTTTGCATCTCATTAAATTTTTTTAGAAGCTTAGACATAAACTTAAATTTTGAGCTCAAAATCTAAATCGTTGGAAGTGGTTAAGTAGCTCAAACTGAATTGCGGGGAAGGTTCAAATTTCAAATGACTATAAAAAACGGAAAAATTGGTCAATTGATTTGCGATTTTCACTAAAATTATTCTTTATGTCAGTATTATCTTAAAAATAATTTATAAAGATAAAATTCAAAAAATGCCGATAGAGGGCGCTTTAGACTTTGGAGTAACGTACAACTATTTTTTTTCGTTATTTTTTGCATCTCATAAATTTTTTTTAGAAGCTTAGGCATAAACTTAAATTTTGAGATGAAAATCTGAATCGTTGGGAGTGGTAAAGTAGCGCAAACTGAACTGTGTTCAATGGGGGTGGAGAGGTTCAAATTTCAAATGATTATAAAAAACGGAAAAATTGGTCGGTTTTCGCTAAAACTATTCTTTATGTCAATATTTCCTTGAAAATAAATTTTAAAGATAAATTTAAAAAAATCCGTTAGAGGGCGCCTTAAACTTTAGAATAACCAACAAATTATTATTATTATTATTATTATTATTATTATTATTATTATTATTATTATTATTATTATTATTATTATCTAATTAAATGCTTGCAAAGGTTTAGATTTAAATTTTGTGCTCAAAATCTAAATCGATTGGAGGGGTTAAGAAGCTTTGAAATGTTACCTTCCCTATCCCTCGAACGCAGTTCAATTTTGGCCGCTTAATTACTCACAACGATGCAGATTTTAAGCACAAAATTTAAGTTTGAACTTTTACAAGCATTTTATTAGATACAAAAAATAACGGTTAAAAATAGTTGTTGGTTACTATAAAGTTTAAGGCGCCCTCTGACGGAATTTTTTGAAAGCTATCTGTAAAATTTATTTTCAAGAAAATATTGATATAAAAAATAGTTTTAGCGAAAACCGACCAATTTTTCCGCTTTTTATAATCGTTTGAAATTTGAACCTCCCCACCCCCATTGAACACAGATCAGTTTGCGCTACTTAACCACTCCCAACGATTCAGATTTTTATCTCAAAATTTAAGTTTATGTCTAAGCTTCTAAAAAAATTTATGAGATGCAAGAAATAACGGAAAAAAATAGTTGTAAGTTACTCCAAAGTCTAAAGCGCCCTCTATCGGCATTTTTTGAATTTTATCTTTATAAATTATTTTCAAGATAACACTGACATAAAGAATAATTTTAGTGAAAATCGCAAATCATTTGACCAAGTTTTCTGTTTTTTATAATCATTTGAAATTTGAACCTCCCCCCGCAATTCAGTTTGAGCTACTTAACCACTTCCAACGATTTAGATTTTGAGCTCAAAATTTAAGTTTATGTCTATGCTTCTAAAAAAATTTAATGAGATGCAAAAAATAATGGTAAAAACTAGTTTATCGTTACTCCAAAGTCTAAAGCGCCCTCTATCGACATTTTTTGAAATCTATCTTTATAATTTATTTTCAAGAAAATACTGACATAAAGAATAGTTTTAGTGAAAACCGCAAACGAATCGACCAATTTTTCTGTTTTTTATAATCATTTGAATTTCTGGACCCCAAACTTTAATGGCGCATATCTCCTTTGGAAGAAGTTTGGGACCCTTAGTTTCCTATTTAATATTGTTCATCATGATATGACAGACCAGCATGTTAAGTTTGTAAACGGCCTTTTGGGACACCCTGTATGTTTTTCAAACGAATCAATCAAATTAACCAAAAACTATCTTACTAATTTCGTTACTTCGTAAACATATCCTAATTTCAAGCTAATAAATAATTCAAGCAGGTATTTTGCTAGACAGAGAGAGAATAGAGAAATGACTTACAAAAATGATAAGATCGCATACCCACATTGAACCTCCATTGACGTTTCTGTAATTATTCAACATTGACTGTAAAACTGGTTATGCTGCAACAATAGCCACTACGTTGGAAAGCAATTTTTGACATTTTGTATTTGTAATCTAACTGAGGGTTCTCGGGGCTCTTAACCCCTTCGCGACGGGAGCGTTTTACGAAGTTATTAATGTTTTGTAACCGGTTTTTAACAACATAAGTTTGTGACTTAAATCAAAAAATTGCTCCGATTAAATAAGGCAAATTTTACTGTAAAATTTTATTGGTGGGGGATAAACAAGGATTCTGAGTACTTTTTGCGGCACGTTTACGTGTCGCTTGTCCCCAAGGGTTTAAAGCTTCAAAATTTTCGAAAGCTATTTTTTTTAAGCTATTAAACTCCTATTTGTTCTGAACATTTCGATATAACTGCTTCCACGAAATTCCCATTAGAGCAGAATTGATGGCTTTTATAATTATTCCGACTTAATAGTTGAAACAGTGTTTCCCAAACTTTGAAATCATTTTTCTCCCAATAACGTTTTTGGGCATAACAGGCACGTTATCTCAAAAATTTCTGAATATTTTTTTCATGAAATTTTCAAAAGGTATGCTTCATATTTGTCTGTATAAACTGAATCTAAAATTTCTTTTTTATTGTCCAAAAAAAAAAATATATATATATTCTTTTATGTGATTATGTTGTTGAAATTTTCAAAATTTTGTATTAGCTAAATACTTCTTTGTATTAAAATTATAAAAATGTTTTAAATATAAATTTATTTAGATTCAGTGTAGTTATTATAATCCGATGTATAAGTATTCACCAAAATTTCTTTTCTGGTTTTGATATTTATTTTGTAATAATCTGCTTAAGCTGATATACCAATTTTCTGCACGTCAAATGTCTGACAGTTTGGAACCTCTTATAAATGCTAATTCTACATTTTGCAATTTTTTAAATGTATGAAACCAAAGAACATATCTTATACTATAATGCGAGCAAAAATTGTGTGTGTGTGTGTGGGGGGGGGGGGGGGGGGTAAATTTTATCTCAAAAACGGTTCTAACGATTTTCGCAAAAATTTGGATTTTACCATTTTCGGGCACGAGAAGACCATTGGGCTAGGTCCCATGTTCGGGAAAATTCGATTACTGGGTCATTTTGGGTCACAATGGGTCAGGATCAAGCTATTTATATCTAGAGGACGGCTGGATGGATTTTAAGGCAATTTTGTATCCAATCGTTTTTTGGCACGAGAAAGCTATTGGGCGGGGTCACATGTTCGAAAAAGTTCGATTAGTGGGTCATTTTGGGGTCATTATGGGTCAAGCCATTTTTATCTAAAAAATGGCTCTAACGATTTTGACCAAATTTTATATTGTATCGCTTTGGATTACAAGAAGACCATTGGGTTAGGTAACATGTTCGAGAAAATTCGGTTAGTGGGTCATTTTTGGGGTCATTGTGGGTCATGCTATTTTTATCTAGAGATCTTCTGACGCAATTTTGACTAAAAATTGCATTCTATGGTTTTCGGGCATGAGAAAAACATTGGCCTAGGTTACATGTTCGAGAAAAAATTTTAATGGGTCATATTGGGTCATTAAGGGTCTGGGTCAAACTATTTATATTTAAAGAACGGCGTGATCGATTATAACGAAATTTTGTATGTAACAGTTTTTTGACATGAGAAAACTAATGGGCTAAATCACATGTTTGAGAGATTTCGACTATGTGGGTCATTTGTGGATCATGATGGGTCATAATGGGTCATGGTCAAGCTATATCTAAAGAACAAGTGGATCGATTTTAACGAAATTCTGTATGTAACATTTTTTTGGGACTATAAAATCATTGGACTAGGTTACATGTTCGAAAAATTTCGATTAATGGGTCATTTTGGGTCATTAAGAGTCTGGGTCAAGCTATTTATATTTAAAGAACGGCGTGATGGATTATAACGAAATTTTGTATGTAACAGTTTTTTGACATGAGAAAACTAATGGGCTAAATCACATGTTTGAGAGATTTTGACTATGAGGGTCATTTGTGGGTCATGATGGGTCATGGTCAAGCTATATCTAAAGAACAGGTGGATCGATTTTAACGAAACTTTGTATGCAACATTTTTTTGGCACGATAAAATCATTGGACTAGGTTATATGTTCGAAAAATTTCGATTAATGGGTCATTTTGGATCATAAAGGGTCTGGGTCAAGCTATATATAATTAAAGAACGGCAGGATCAATTTTAACGAAATTCTGTATGTAACAATTTTTAGAAACGAGAAAACTAATGGACTAAGTCACATATTAGAGAGCTTTCGATTATAAGGGTCATTTGTGGGTCATGATGGGTCATGGTCAAGCTATATCTAAAGAACGGGTGTGGATCGATTTTAACGAAATTTTGTATACAGCATATTTTTGGCACGAGAAAATCACTGGGCTATGTCACATGTTCGAGAAATTTCGATCAGAGGGTCACTTTTGGGTTATTCTAATTTTATCTAGACAATGTCTCGCGCAAATTTGACTAAATTTTGTATTTTATCGTTTTCGGGCACAAGAAAATCATTGGGTTATGACAGATTTTTAAGAAAATTCGATCACTGGGTCATTTTGGATCATAAGGGGTTAGGGTCAAACTAACTATATCTAAAAAACGGCTGAATCGATTTTATCTAAATTTTGTATCTAATGTTTTTCGGCATGCTAAAACTAATGAGCTAGGCCCAACGTTCGAGAGATTTCGATTATAAGGGTCATTTGTTGGTCATGATGGGTCATGCTAATTTTATATAGAAAATGGTACTCACCATTTTGACTATACTTTGTATTATATCGTTTCTGAGCAAGAGAAAACCATTTGGCTTGGACACATGCTCGCGAAAATTCGATTAGTGGGTCATTTTGGGTCTTAATGAGCTAGGGTCATTCTAATTATATTTAACAACGACTCAATCAATTTTACCTAAATTTTGAAACAAAACGTTTTTTGTCACGAGAAGACTATTGGGCTGAGTCGCATGTTAAACAAAATTATATTAGTGGGTCATTTCGCTTCATTGCTGAATGCTGCCAAGCTAATTTTACCTAAAAAATGGCTTAAACGGTTTTGATTCAATTTTATATTCTACTGTTTTTGATTACCTGAAGAAGATTGAGGTATGTCACATGCTTGATCAAATTTGATTAGTGGCTCATTTTGGGTAATACGGGTCAGGCTCACGAGAATATGGCAATAGGCAATAACTTGGTGATATTTGACAAAATATTGGCGACATATGGCCAAAAAATCGACTATAAAAATTACGAAAACCAAAACACGTATTTGGATCCAAATGAAAGAATGCCTCCAAATTTGGCTATATCAAGCAAAAAATACTGTCATTCAGAATGTAAAGAATTTTTTTATACATTCTTAAGAGGATTCGAGATGCATGGTTAAACCAATCAGAGTCGAGCTAAAAAAGTGATTTAGATCGATGTCCCTTCGTTATAAACATGCGCATAAAAACATAGTTTTCTTATTGATTGTTTTTCTAAATAATACTATTATAAACATGTTTTACAGTAATAATACAGAGTTAATGATACAGTGAAAATACTATATCGAGTTGAAGACAAAGTTAATTTTGACCGAGCTAAGCTCGGTCTCCCCTGCTAGTCTTATACTATAATGCGAGCAAAAATTGTGTGTGTGTGTGTGTGTGTCTGTGTGTGTAAATTTTATCTCAAAAACGGCTCTAACGATTTTCGCAAAAATTTGGATTTTACCATTTTCGGGCACGAGAAGACCATTGGGCTAGGTCACATGTTCGAGAAAATTCGATTATTGGGTCATTTTGTGTCATAATGGGTCAAGATCAAGCTATTTATATCTAGAGAACGGCTGGATCGATTTTAAGGAAATTTTCTATTCAATCGTTTTTTGGCACAACAAAACTATTGGGCTGGGTCACATGTTCGAAAAATGTCGATTAGTGGGTCATTTTTGGGTCATTATGGCTCAAGCCATTTTTATCTAAAAAACGGCTCTAACGATTTTGACCAAATTTTATATTGTATCGTTTTGGATTACAAGAAGACCATTGGGTTAGGTAACATGTTCGAGAAAATTCAGTTAGTGGGTCATTTTTGGGGTCATTGTGGGTCATGCTATTTTTATCTAGAGATTTTCTCACGCAATTTTGACTAAAAAATGCATTCTATGGTTTTCGGGCACGAGAAAAACATTGGGCTAGGTTACATGCTTGAGAAATTTTTTTTATGGGTCATATTGGGTCATTAAGAGTCTGGGTCAAGCTATTTATATTTAAAGAACGGCGTGATGGATTATAACGAAATTTTGTATGTAACAGTTTTTTGACATGAGAAAACTAATGGGCTAAATCACATGTTTGAGAGATTTCGACTATGAAGGTCATTTGTGGGTCATGATGGGTCATAATGGGTCATGATCAAGCTATATCTAAAGAACAGGTGGATCGATTTTAATGAAATTTTGTATGCAACATTTTTTTGGCACGATAAAATCATTAGACTAGGTTACATGTTCGAAAAATTTCGATTTATCGGTCATTTTGGGTCATTAAGAGTCTGGGTCAAGCTATTTATTTTAAAGAACGTCGTGATGGATTATAACGAAATTTTGTATGTAACAGTTTTTTGACATGAGAAAACTAATGGGCTAAATCACATGTTTGAGAGATTTCGACTATGAGGGTCATTTGTGGGTCATGATGGGTCATAATGGGTCATGATCAAGCTATATCTAAAGAACAGGTGGATCGATTTTAATGAAATTTTGTATGCAACATTTTTTTGGCACGATAAAATCATTGGACTAGGTTACATGTTCGAAAAATTTCGATTAATGGGTCATTTTGGATCATAAAGGGTCTGGGTCAAGCTGTATATAATTAAAGAACGGCAGGATCAATTTTAACGAAATTCTGTATGTAACAATTTTTAGAAACGAGAAAACTAATGGACTAAGTCACATATTCGAGAGCTTTCGATTTTAAGGGTCATTTGTGGGTCCTAATGGGTCAAGGTCAAGCTATATCTAAAGAATGGGTGGGTCGAGTTTAACGAAATTTTGTATACAACATATTTTTGGCATGAGAAAATCATTGGGGTAGGTCACATGTTCGAGAAATTTCGATTAGTGGGCCACTTTTGGGTCATTCTAATTTTATCTAGACAACGTTTCGCGCAATTTTGACTAAATTTTGTATTTTATCGTTTTCGGGCACAAGAAAATCATTGGGTTATGACAGATTTTTGAGAAAATTCGATCAATGGGTCATTTTGGATCATAAGGGGTCAGGGTCAAACTAACTATATCTAAAAAACGGCTCAATCGATTTTATCTAAATTCTGTATCTAATGTTTTAAAACTAATGAGCTAGGCCACACGTTCGAGAGATTTCGATTATAAGGGTCATTTGTTGGCCATGGTGGGTCATGCTAATTTTATATAGAAAATGGTACTCACCATTTTGACTATACTTTGTATTACTTATTGACTATGTATTGACTATACTTTGTTAGAGAAAACCATTTGACTTGAACACATGCTCGCGAAAATTCGATTAGTGGGTCATTTTGGGTCTTAATGCGCTAGGGTCATTCTAATTATATATAACAACGACTCAATCAATTTTACCTAAATTTTGAAACAAAACGTTTTGGTCACGAGAAGACTATTGGGCTGAGTCGCATGTTAAACAAAATTATATTAGTGGGTCATTTCGCTTCAATGCTTTCAAGCTAATTTTACCTAAAAATTGGCTTAAACGATTTTGATTCAATTTTATATTCTACTGTTTTTGATTACCTGAAGACGATTGAGCTATGTCACATGCTAGATCAAATTTGATTAGTGGCTCATTTTGGGTAATACGGGTCAGGGTCACGAGAATATGGCAAAAGCCAATAACTTGGTGATATTTGACAAAATATTGGCGATATATGGCCAAAAAATCGACTATAAAAATTACGAAAACCAAAACACGTATTTGGAGCCAAATGAAAGAATGACTCCAACTTTGGCTAAATCTAGCAAAAAATATTGTCTTTCAGAATGTAAAGAATTTTTTTATACATTCTTAAGAGGATTCGAGATGCATGGTTAAACTAATCAGAGTCGAGCTAAAAAAGTGATTTCGATCGATGTCCTTTCGTTGTAAATTTTAAAATAAAGTAAAATTTATAAACATGCGCATAAAAACATAGTTTTCTTATTGATTGTTTTTCTAAATAATACTATTATAAACATGTTTTACAGTAATAATGCAGAGTTAATGATACAGTGAAAATACTATATCGAGTTAAACACAAAGTTAATTTTGACCGAGCTAAGCTCGGTCTCCCCTGCTAGTATTTTTTATACCAATAAAAAATTGTGTTTTAAAATCATATACATTTTAAGATATCAAATGTTAAAAATAGTATCTCCTTTTTATTTATTTATTTATTTTTTTTAAGAGTTTCGAGACCTTTTATTACATATAAAAGTAAAAACAGTTTTTTAAACGCCTTTTTTAATAAATAGTCAAAATCCATCTTGAAAATCATGTCTAATTTTCTTTCCATTACATTGTCATCGATCTCGATCACAAAAAAATTATTGCATTTTTCCTGCTTTGTACAAAGCGCAAGCAAATAGTTAATTTATTTAAAATTAATTAAATTTAAAGGGGACTCTGTCCCTTACGAGCTACTCTCGTCAACGCCCGTTGAGACGACAGAAAAGCTTTATCTCGAACAGCCAATGAAATGTTTAGATTTCTGATTAAATTTAGATTTCTCAGGCAGGACCCGTTTAACCTCTAAAACTATGGGAAGCAAGTGTCATTTCAGGGCCCCCTTTATTCGAGAAGGGTTTTCTAAATTCAGTATACCCAGAAACTTACCAAATGATAATAATATTATTCCAAAGAGTGGCTCAGTTGAATTCACATACAGTGGCGGTCAAAAGTTTCCGGCCAGTTAGTTTCTTCGATTTATTTACCAAAAGGTTTCAGCAAAGAAGAAGCACAATTGCTTTAAAAGTTAGGAATATGTGAATGACCTCTGACCACATGATCCTTTTGATTGGATACAGAAGATGCTTCATGCAAAGGAATAAAATTCGAAGTTCGCGTGTGCAAAAGTTTCCGGCCACTTATCATTCTTTAGTTTTATTCTATCGATAAACTGTTTTTTGGTTGTGTTTATGAATGAATCAACGTGTATAGCATAGTTTGAATTCAAAATTGAAAATTTCAACAAATATTGTTCATAAATGAGTGATTAGTTTGTCGCTAAAAGGCCAATCTTCTCGAGATATTGGGGCAAAGTTATCGTAAACGACCATAAACGATATTTAAAAATGATATAAAAATGGCCGTGGCCTTCAGGACTTTCAGAGGTCCGGGAGATCCAGGAAAATTACTTTTCCTATGGACAGAATTATCAGGAGAAAAACAATTGATAATCCGCATAAAAATTTCGCTGCAATATACTGAGATTTACGGAATGAAAATATTGCTGAAATAAGTCCGTATACCGTATCAACATACTGACGTGATGTATAACTTTATGGAAGACTCGGTGTTAAAATTTTTTCAGAGTTAAAAAAAATACAAACGTATACCCGTCTGGCGTTTTCCAAAAGACACAAAGTCTGGTTAAGTGAAAACTGGAAAAAAGTTCTATTTTTCCATCAATCGAATTCGAAACAGTTTTGGAAGTGATGGCAGACACAACGTCCGATGACCTAATAACAAAAGGTATGATTTGACCTATGTTATTCCTACAATGAAGCATGGCGGTGGACACGTTATGCCGTGGGGAGTATTTTCTTCAAAAAGTGTTGGTCCGTTATTTGAAATCCACAGCCAGGTGAATGATACAATGTATAAGGATATCTTGCAAGACTATTTTCTGCCTTATTAGAGAAAAAAAATTGGTCGTAACTATTTTTCTTAACAAGATAACGACATAAATAATGTTTGTAAACCTCGATAAGCAATGGTTTTCGCGCAAAAAATTTCGTTTTTGAAATGATCAGCCTAAGCGCCCGACATGAATCCAATAGAAAATCTTTGAAAAAAAGTTGACAAAAGTCTGCAGAACTATAAATATTCCAACTCAGCCGAAATTTCGCCAAAATTTCAAGAAATGTGGGGAAAATGTACCATAGACGATCTTTAACCGTTGATTGTATGAATGTCACGTTGCTGCGCCGCAGTACTTATTACTAAAGCTAATAAAATAGTAATACGATAAAATACTAATTGTAAATGTTGTTGATCAGTGTAATTTTCCATTACGATACCACTTTTTTACAAACTTGTGAAGCTGGCTGGAAACTTTTGAGAACATGCGTTTTCCTTTATACTTAATTTTGTCAGTTAAATTTATTGATATTTACATTTTCTTCTATAAGTAAGTTCCTAACTATTATGTCAATAAAATGTATAAATATCACTTTGAGATTCCTCTTCATATGGGTATATTTACAAATTAACTGAAAAATTTTTGCTGGCCGGGAACTTTTGACCGCCACTGTATATTTTATTAAACAATATTTTTTATTTAATGTTCCCCTTACACAAAAATTAGATACAGCCGAGAAAAATATGCACAAATGATTTTTCATGGTATGAGGGTAAAAATTTAAGGTGAATAAAAAAGGTTGAATTCAAAATGTATGCACAACATAAACTATCAATATTTTGAAATACTTCTCTCAATTTTGCCAATAAATTATCAATATTTTATGTTGCTCATATAAGCCAAATTCAGTGTTACTTAAACTCAGTATACATAAAAAAATATACAGGGTGTCTCAGAACTTCGTGTACAAACTTTGAGGGGTGATAGCGTACATCGTTTGGAACCACAATTACACAGGAAAGCATGGGCGAAAACGTCTTGTTAACCATTTCACAGACAGTGGTTTGTCTATGAAACTACAAAATTTTTAATACAAAATGAACATTGACACAATAATTTTAATATGATTTTTCCATTTATTATGTATATGAAATGTCTGGGTTTTCTTCTTTGCCAATACATTTTTCCGCAATTTCTGATGTCATTCATATTTTTCCACATTTTAGCAATGGAAGTGCTTTGTCCGTGAGAAGCTCAAAGAAACAAAAAGACACAGTTATGACACAATGCAGTGTAGAATGTTTTATTACACAGACAAAATTACAAGAAATGATTTAATTTTAAATTAAATTTAAAATTATGTTTCTTTAAAATCAAGTATCTTAGTAGCTATTAGAAATTGTTAAAATGTGGAAAAATATGAATGACATCAGAAATCGCGGAAAAATGTATTTGAAAAGAAGAAGAAAAAAAATGCATTTCACATACATAATAATTGAAAAAATCATATTAAAATTTTGGTGTCAATGTTCAATGTTCATATTGTATTAAAAATTTTGCAGTTTCATAGACATACCATTGTCTGTGACATGACATTTCCGCCCATGCTTACAAGACATTTCCACCCATGCTTTCCTATATAATTGTGGTTCCAAACGATGGTCCCTACCACTCCTCAAAGTTTGTACACGAAGTTCTGGGACACCCTGTACATATAAAACAATGAACAAACTGAAGAATTGCGATCAGATGGTTGGATTTGATCTTTAAGGGTACAGTGGACTTTCAAAATCGCAAAAAATCATCAAATTGTCGAATTTTTATTTTTAGCATAATAACATTATATGAACTCCCTGCTATTGAACGCAAAAAGAATTTTTCAATTTCGACTATTTTTACTGGACTTACAAGCATTTTTGTCCAATCAGCTGATTCTGCCACACCCCTTTGTTTACTTTTTTGCCGCTTCGCATTCGTAAAATTTAGCCCCTGTGTTTAGTTTTACCTTACAAAATGTTATTATTTTGCATTGCACTGAATACTTATTAATTTTGTGATTTCGCAAAGCAATATTTTAACTGTTTCTTGTAGCGTTTGTTTGCAATGTATTTAGAGGAATTGCTTTTTGTCCTCAATCTTTTAAGTGTAAATATATATATATATATATATATATATATATATATATTAAATATATAATATTAATAAAAACTATTTACTACTTCTTGCACATTAACTGTCTAATGTGACTGAATGCAAAGTTGTATTGCTATCACATGGTCCAAATTGTTATTTGTAAGTTAACCTATTATATAATTTAATTTGTCTAATTATTTCCATTTGACACTCAATGGAAATTTTGGTTGCGATTGAGAATTGTAAGTTATCTTTATCAATATTCAATTACAGTTTAATTATTTTTCTAATATTTTTTCTTTGAAATAGTTTTTCTATTGCAATTATGATTTTCAATTTAATTTAATCAATGTTAATTCAATTATAATATTATTTTCTTTTTCCTGTTTTATATTGATAATTCTATTATGGTCTTGTTATTTTTCTTATATTTTTCTTTGAAATGAGTTCTCATTTGCGATTAATCGGGCAATGTGGAAATTATTTTTAGGTCTATCCTGATTTCCACTCAGAAATTAATCGCAATTAATGTGGCTATTTAGTATTGCCCTTGATAACAATCTAAATACCACATTTCCAATTTTAATTCTAATTCTGACAACTCCTCTGTATGATATAATTTGGCATTAACAAATATTTACAGTAATTGATGTTGATTTGTAGTATTATCTAATGGTTCTATATATATATATATATATATTAATATATTTAATATATTAAAAATTTTTAATATATTTAACAAAAATTTGTATAATAAGAGGTATTTATACCATGAATATTTCTAGAAAAATTAAAAAAAAATTCATTATAAAATACAAAAAGTTATTTTTGAGAAGATTTTTTAAAATTTAGTTACTTCACGTCCTTTGCATGAATTATTGTCGAAGCCACATATTTTATGTGAATTTACCATAAAAACATGAAAAACTTACATATAAGCTAGAAATGATATATCCCTTATATATAGCTGAAAGTGTATCAGTAGAAAAATATAAAGCAATTATAACCATTGTAGTTACTAAAACCTGTTTTTCTCAGACTGAATATTTTCGTCGTTTTCATGATTTCAAAGTGTTCATGCGAAATTCTTTATGCCCAATTTTTCTGATTTTTTGTTTAAAATGCTCTTTATGTGTGTGTTAACAAATGTTACTAAAAATAAACATTTTTACAAGCATTTAATTTTTTTTAAATTTCAGTTATATGGAATTTTTAATGATTTTTTAACGAAAAATACAAACGAGTTAAGTTAAAATTATTTTTTTAAATGTTTTACAAGTAATATGCTAAAAATGCTTAGTAACAATTGTTAACACATACATATAGAGCATTTTAAACAAAAAAATCAGAAAAATTGGGCATAAAGAATTTCACATGGAGCATCTTGAAATATTGTCATTTTTTGTTAATTTAAAAAAAAGAAAAATCTGTATCTCAAAAACAATTGAATATATTTTTTAAAAAAATTGTGAAATAAGAGATATATATACTATGACTATTTCCAGAAATTAAAAAAAAAAATTCATTGGAAATTAAAAAAATTAGTTTTGATAGTGAATTTGTTATGAAAAGCTATTTTTATGAAACACTTCTTAATATACTAGCGAGCTACGCCCGCTAGCTGGGCCACTTTTTCCAAACGAACCTCGGTATTAAGCAGTATATAATAAGCAAAAAAATTCTTTTAATAAGCAAGTCTTGGTGTTCGAATCCTCAAGCACAAAAAAAAGTAAATTAAAGAGCTATGGTCCCGTTAAAAATATGTGATTTCGCACTGTGGGCCACGTGCACTTGAAAAAAAAAAGATTGTGGATCGGAACTATGGTCGCTTCGCGCCCATAGTCCCGTTAAAAATATTTGGTTTTGCACGGTGGGCACTACGCGCCCTTAAGACATTTTTCCGTATTTTTTAGTCCATCAGAAGCAGATTTTTACGCAGATTCTGAATATGTAATCAGTTTTTTTTCTACTTTAAAAACTGTCTGCATGATGGTTTAAGAAAAAACGCGCAAAAAAAAAAAAAACGCAATTAGCGCCGGTAGAAAAAGCGATTTTCGGCTGTTTCTTCTTTTAGCCAAAGGGGAAAAGTTCAGGTTCTTCACCGCAATGTAGCGCAGTGTTCTGCCTCGGAGCTCCGTTTGTGCGCCGTTTGGTATTTGGGACATTTTTCGTTCCGATTCCCAAGGGGTTTTTAATTCATAACTTTTTTAATTTTGGTCCCACGGTCTCGAAAATGCCCGAAATGACTTCCCCGGAATATTTCCAATCGAAAGACACCTCTCGCGACTTCCAACTCGCCCGCGTTGCGAACTGTAATCGGCTTCAAGCAGACAGGCAGAGGCGCACGGATTTTATTAGTATAGATAAGATTGATAATTTGAAAAGACTTTAACATTTTGGAGTGGAATTAATTCAATATAAAATTTAAGGCCCCTATTTTTCTCATTTTCGGCCCCCTTCAAAATTTTCTAAGGAAAGCACGTGCTTCTCATGCCTATTCGGTAATCAGGGCCAGTCTTCAGGCGATTTTTGTTGCTTAAAATTTTAACGTGTTTAAAAATGTTAATTTTTTTTAATATCATCGGAAACACACCTGTTAACGTAAATTTTATATTTCTAGCCCAGTGGCTCAGCCAAGGGGGTGGGGTTAAAACCCCTCCCAGAACTAAGAAAGATCACTATAATTGCCGCCTATATGGATCAAAACCAAACTTAATATCTAAATGTTTTGGAGTATTTCGTAATTTGTCGCTTTGTTGAATCAGATTCCATTCAACAAAGTGATTCAATTAAATAACAAAAATTCTACTTAAAACTGTGAAAGTGCATATTACATGCATTAGTTAAGTGAAAATTGATTATTTGACTAAGTCACTTTTCCGAGACGCTAAAAGAATGATGATTTCCTACCACACAGATCCTCTTTGAGTTAAAGTATCATACAGTGAGCAGTTTCTTAATTGCACTTCTGTCTTTGTACCATGTTCGAGAGAATAATAGACCATCTAATTATGCAGAAAAGCATATTCTTTGTAGATCTCTGTCAGTTTCAAACGCCCTGTTTTACGCTTTTTGCTCTCCACCATATCAAGCTTTTTGCGTATTCAGGTAAAAAGATCTGTAAAAAAATAATTGAAAAATTAGTACTATAATATTATTAAAAGCTTTTTTTTTTATATAGTGAGTAAACAAATTATCGAAATTAATGTTTTTTTCGAATCATTTGTTCCGTTGGCGAGGTGGGGTCTGTACACAAATTTAAAGAATATTCCATTAGATGGTAATGTAGCAATGAGTATTGGTGCTTGCTCTTGGGGGGTGCACTCATAGCCGTGCCTCGAAGGAAAGAAGCATTGATTGCAATTTTATTGAGTTATACAGGGTGATTCGAGTATTTGAGAAATCAACATTTGCTTTTAAAAAGAAATATGTAATATAGATAAGGCATTTAAAAAAAAAAAAAAAAAAAAAAAAAAAAAAAAAAAAAAAAAAAACGTATTGTACAAGTGACCACATATGCAGTGGATAAGATTATTCATTGAAACCGCTTCTATCCTTAATAACCCAATCTGTAAACTGTTGAAACTGACAGCAGGTAATGATCGGATAAGTGTTGGAAACATTTGCCACAGCATTCTCACCGGCTACCTTGAGGGTCAAAACATCGCTGTGTGGATGACTATTGGAGTCTCTCTCTCAACTACGCTACTTACTGGTCATTTGGTTAATATCTGGGTAGCTGAGAGGGGGGGGGGGATTAGTGACGACAAAATTAACAAGTTTAGGATGACATCGTCGTGAATGCGTTTGCCATCCATTTTTAGCCCTAACAATTACTGATAAATCATAATTTAGATCATTTTCGGTTTTTTTATTGCACACTTTATTCTTTTAAATTGAATTTTTTTTTTTTTTTTTTTTTTTTTTTTAAGAAATTGTTCTTGAATATTTATACACACTAAAAGTTACCATCATGTCAGATTCTTAGCCTTCTATACCAGCTGTATCACACAAATAGCAATTTTAGATCATTTTGTGCTTTAGCACCCTTTTAAATTTCGAATTTTAAAAATCTATTCTGTGCAAGCATTTAAGTATCTAAGTTAACAACCATGCCAAATTTCCTGTTTCTAGCCCTAACTTTACCAAATACATCGTAATTTTGAACGTTTAAATTTCTTTCCAACTTTTAGATTTCGAACTCTTTAGAAAACCGTATTTATGCTAATATTCTCCATTTATATCAACCCCTAGAAACCTGAGTCAAACGCTAAAATGTTATTCCTTAGTAATCTGAATTATCTTCCGCCCCTATAAAATCCAATCGGGATAATCGGGGGATGACATTTGAACGTTCAATCCACGTTTTTCTAGGTTGAGGTAGATTGTGAATGCAATCATTAGTGAGCATTTATATCTTAATAGTATCCACTAGAAGACCAAACTTCAAATTTCCAGATTCAACAATATCGCAGATCTCAATTTTAGAACTTTTTTGTTCTTTCATCCCTTTGGAAGTTGGAAGTTGTTTTACTGAAGTAAAATATAGCCACTGTTGAAGCGGAAATGGTCACCAGTATATTTCTACCATTATTAAGGTTCCACTCCACACTTAAAAAGCTAAAACTGTGCTATTATAAGATCATTTGTGTGTCTTATTTTGCTGCTTCTCAGAGGTGAAATTGAGGGCGCTCGATTGTATTTATCGACGTAGAATTCTCCAAGGATTGTTGGTAATGATTTTCAAAAAGAAATTTGTCTATAATTAGCCGAGATACTAATTACAAACATATCTAGAAAATTGTGGCAAGGGTGATAACAGTGCTACTATGTTGAACCTCCTTTCGAAGTGCACTTGGCAGAATGCCAAGTACGAACTTTATACAAGATCTTTATTTTAAGCAAGCGAATCATTGTGATAAGTAAAACTTTTCTTTCCGGCTGTATTCAATTATTAAAGGAAAATATTAAAATTCCAAGGCATTAAAAGTCAGTAATTTTGAGACAACAATCGCTTATAGTTCAATAAAGAATTCATTTATAATGAAAAAAGCTTTTCAATTTGAAATCACTAGAATAATCATGCTTCCATATGCCTTGTTTTTTAAAAATGAATTTGAAGTTTTTACGTTGGTAAGTGTACTTGTTTTTAAAATAGTTTTTAAATAATGTGCTGTTACGCGAAATATAATTGACAAGTGACTTTTCGTGAGAATCTTTGCGATTTCTTTCCAAAAAATGGTTGCATCTCTTCGAAGTTTAAACTTTGTAGAAGGTCTTTGTGTTGGAATGAAAAATATTCATCGGTTTTCATTCCAAGAGAATTAAATTATGGCATGTGGTGTTATTACACCTGCGAGAGTATGTAATCTTTGAACAGTTTTGATATTTTGTATGGAACCCTTTCGAAATTTAACTCCTACAAAAAACACTGCTTCTTTATATAATATTAATACAGATACGAGCTCAGTTCGAACCCGGTTATTTTTAGTGAACTTTAACAACAATAAAGATACTTTAAGAAAATTTTGAACAATTTTACATTATTTAATGCCAAATTCGATCTCATGTGATGGAAAACATTTGAAATCCTGATTTTAGTGGTTGACAAGTAGGTTTATTATTGCCTTTTCCTGGTTTTTATGTCTTTTAACTCTGATATTGTGAATGCTGTTTAAATGAAGCATGAACAATCTAACGGTGGAAAAAATGTATTATGATTTGATGTGTTACAGGCCAAACCCGATTTTAGGCCAAACTAGAATGGCCTAGGCCAAACCGGTCTATCCTAACGCCCATCGGATAAATTAGTTTTTCCTAGGCCAAACCGGTCTATCCTAACGCCCATCGGATAAACTAGTTTTTCCTAGGCCAAACCGGTTTATCCTAACGCCCATCGGACAAACTAGTTTTTCCTAGGCCAAACTAGTCTATCCTAAGGCCCATAGGACAAACTAGTTTTTCCTAGGCCAAACTAGTTTGGCCTAACTCTTATAGGATAAACTAGTTTAGCCTGCTGTTTATTGGTCTGAACTAGTTTATCCTAGGCCGATCTAGATTATCCTAGGCCAATTCAATTTGGCGTGATTTTATTGAATTCAATGACCGCCTCAGCGACAACATTCTAGTTTGTCCTAGGCTGATCTAGTTTGTCCTAGGCTGACCTAGTTTATCCTAGGCCAATATAATTTTACGTGTTTTTAGCTCACAGGCGTCAAAGCCCGAGAAATAATGAGCTCGCAGGTTCTGTGGTTCTGTACGCATGTATGTACGCATGATTGTACATATGTACGTAATGCCATAACTCTTGGTAGAAATATTCGGTTTGCTTAAAATTTTGGAAGTTTCATTTTGATAAGGTACTTTTCTGATTAGTTTTGGGAATTCATTGGATAAGATTAAGAGGAGGTGAAAGGGAGGCTAATACCCCATTGTTAATTCAGAGAAATGGATTTTTCATGCAGAATTATCAGTTTTCATTTAAAATTTTAGGTATAGGATCATTCTGACAAGATGCCTCCGTAATTAGTTGTGGATGGTTATCGTTTAAGTGTAAAACAAACGGCAATGTAGGTAACCCCCCAATAATTTAGATAAATGGTTTTGATGCAGAATTTACGAATTTGCGTCAAATTTGGATGTATGTTCTTTCTGATAAGCGATTCCCTGAATAGTTTTGGGGAGTTTAATGGTTAAATATGAAAGAAAAAGTGAAGGATTACCAACTTTCATTGGAAAAACTAGTTTATCCTATGGACATTTAGAGAAATAAGTTTGGTATTGGAAAACTAGTTTATCCAATTTGCGTTAGGATAAAATAGTTTGGTCTAGGTTAATATAATTTGGCTCAAAATTGGGTCTGGCCGGTAAAAACATATCTTTCCCTAGAATAAGCATAAATGTGTGTCAAGAGTCATTGCCTGTAACATCAATACAGAAATTTAACATGTCCACCGTAGAGACATGATACATTGGACATGGTGTTTGCTTATTTTTATTTTTCTTTCTGCAGACTCAGGCCATGCTGTGATAAGCTTGCTTTTATTATTATTATTATTATTCGAGCCAGATCGCAGCTGAACATAATTTGGAATCGAACAGCGTTTTCCATTTTTGAGAAATTAATTACCTGTCGACATATAGCTATTTTTGTCATGGCGTCAAGTTTTTGTTTTCCGTAAAGTCGCAACTGGAAATTCGATTCAAAACGTAGCTTTAATAGTATTTTCTCAAAGATACATCGCTTTTATGAAAAAATGGTTAACGCCATTCGATTACATATTTTCTGAATGAGAATGCCTGTTAATCTTATGCATTTCCGAAAAGGAATTAATTAATAAATGTGTTAGGATGTAGCTCTTTTGGATTTGAGAAAATCCTTAAGGAATGATAGAACAATATATTTACAAATCTACTTTTTACTAAACATATTCAAAAGTTATGATGTTTATAACACTCCTTTTTTTTTCTTTTATTCTAACTATTTAATGAATTCCTATTTGAATATTGAAGGACTAAGAATCTAAATAATCAATAATACATTGTGTATTTTCCATTTAGCGAACACATCGTAATTAAAAAATACATTGTAAATTTATCCATAAATATGTATGCAGTATTCTTTAAAGGAATCTTAAATGTATGTGAATTAAAATCTGAATTTTTTGCAGAAATTGAGTAGGGCCAGGTCGAACCGGACTGAGTCCCTTTTCAATGATTTTTTTACAGGAAGGGCTCGAGCTGAACTTTTAATTTTTATACCGGGCTTCGAAATTCCGGCCCGTGCAAACCTGTAACAGTATTCTACTACCCTTCAAATAAAATATATTATACAGGGGTGATAGCAAAACCACTTTGCACAAGATTAGAGAGCAGTAGTCAGGATTAATATTAAAAAGAATATTGCCCTGTTAAAGTAATGGCTTTGCATTCACAGGCTGTTTACACTAATTGTGTATTACAGACTTTTTTTTTTAATATCACCCTCGAAAAAACAAGTGAGGGAGATTACTTTTTTCCATTTCCCCTAATTATACTTAACTATTGAACCCCAAAACTAATTGCAGATACGCTTTATAAAATTGAACAATTATCCAAAATTTGAAGCAAATCAAATAATTCTGCTCAAAAACCATTCATCTGATTTAAGGAGGGTAATCCTACATTCCTCCTTTTATACTTAATCATTAAACTCTCAAAACTATTCAGGGATTCGCCTTATGAAAAAAACTATATTCAAAATTTAATCGGCAAATCAGATAAATCTGCTTAAAAAACCATTTATTTAATTTAAGGAAGGCAATAAATCGTCCACTACCCATTATACTTAACCAAAAGAAAAATTAATTAAAGAAGCGTCTGATCAAAATGAATTCATGTCCAAAATTTTAAGCAAATTGGATAATTCTGTATTATAACTAATTTATCTAATTTAAGGAAATAAATTGTACGCTTCCCCTTTATACTTAATCAAAGAACCACCAAAATTAATCAGTGAAGCTCTTCATCAGAATGAACAAATCAAAGATTTGCAGCAAATCGGTTAATTCTACATGAAAAACCCATCTGGCAAAAATAGGCTGGAGTCCCCCTTTCTTCCATTTGTTCTTAACCAATTAACTTCCAAAACTAATTAGGGAAGCACCTTACCAGAATGAATCTATTTCAAAAATTTAAGCAAATCAGCAAATTCTGCTTTAAAAAAGCATTTACCGTAATTTCTGGCGTATAATCCGCGGATCAAACAATCATTTTTCGACCCAGAAAGATTTTAAAATGAAATGTATCTTTTCAGATTGCGGTAAATATTTTTCTTAAATTACTAAATAAAATTTCTGGGTCAAAAAAGGATTGTTTTATGCGCGGATTATACGCCGGAAATTACGGTACATAAATTATGGGGCGTTACTTATATTTCCCCCTCTCTTTATACTTAAACAATGAACATCCACAACTAATCATGGAAGCACCTCATCAGAATGCTTCTATATCTAATTTTTTTAGTATAAAATATGCTAATAATGCATGGAAGCCCATTTATTTGATTTAAGGGAAGGGGCGAATCAGCCTCTCGATCTTCCACCCCCTTATTATTCTCCAATGATCTCCCAAAATTAAACAGAAAAACTCCTCATAAGAATAAACCTATGTTGAAAGTTTGATGCAAATCGGGTATTTCTGTCAAGAATTTTTGCGTTACGTACTTACGTACATACATAGATACAGAATCCACGGGAACATTATTTCTCAGGCTTTGGTAGTCTAATGAGATAATAACACGTCAACTTTTAAGTTGTTGACAACGTCAAATTACATTATTTCTATGAAGAATTATCGTGTTACGTACATACGTACGTACATACATGTGTACATACATGCGTACATACAGAACTTGCGAGCCCATTATTTCTCAGGCTTTGACGCCTGTGAGCTAAAAACACGTAAAATACATTGGCCTAGGATAAACTAGATCAGCCTAGGACAAACTAGAACGTTGGCGCTGAGGCGGTCATTGAATTCAATAAAATCACGCCAAATTGAATTGGCCTAGGATAATCTAGATCGGCCTAGGATAAACTAGTTCAGACCAATAAACAGCAGGCTAAACTAGTTTAACCTATAAGAGCTAGGCCAAACTAGTTTGGCCTAGGAAAATTTAGTTTGTCCTATGGGCCTTAGGATAGACTAGTTTGGCCTAGGAAAAACTAGTTTGTCCGATGGGCGTTAGGATAAACCGGTTTGGCCTAGGAAAAACTAGTTTATCCGATGGGCGTTAGGATAGACCGGTTTAACCTAGGCCAATCTAGTTTGGCCTAAAATCGGGTTTGGCCTGTAACAGATGCATTAAAAATGCCGATTCCATTAACCGGGGATTCAAATAACTGGCAAACATCTTTATCAAAAACTCAATTTTCCCCACCCACTTTGAACCGAATTCTGGCTGCGCTACTGTTCTAGTCTTTCAGAAAGTGATATAAAGTTCAAGCTTTGCATACAATCCCATACATCGATTAAAATCCCCTACATCTAAAAATTTATGCACAGTTTTAGCACAGCACGTATATTCTAATGAATTTGGAAAAGAAATCGAAGCAAAAATATTCATATTTATAAAAGTATTAGGAATTTTAAAAAAATCAGTAAAATAGACTGTTTGACAAGATTTTTTTCTATTTAAATTTAATTTAATTTTTAGTAGTAAGTATTTAGCCATCATATACATTGTAATATTATTCAAAATTGAAGAGATGGTTTCAAAGGTATTCTTTTCGCTTAACGAAAATAAATAAATAAATGAATAAATAAATAAATCTAGAATGATTGTATTCTCAGCACACCTGAACGCAATTTCTAGAATTCTAGCACATCGGGAAACGGATGAAAAATAAATTACAGAATTCCCTCTTTTCACACTTGAAGAAATTAAGTGAAATAAAAGCGCTTAATTAAATAAGACTTCTCAATGAAGTAAATAACTGTTGAAAGCTGTTTGGCTTCTTTAGAGGTCGCGTTAATGGCTCTTCGATACTTTCTTTATTTGCACAAGATTTCCCTTGATTTTTTGCGGTTCGCACAGAGACGTGTGTATGTGATTTGAATATTCGTGGGATAAAATTACGTCCGTTTTGCAAGAACCTGGTTTTTTATTCAAAAGATTTCTTGTCTTTTATTGGAAAAACCAAGTTTCCAGACATATTTCGAAATTTAATTTAGTAATTAAATGAAAGGAAGAGATACTAAGTTACATAAATGAATATTTTACGTCACTTTTATTTTTCAACTAAAATACGTTTGTTTTTGTTTTTGCTTTCGTCTATATTTACAAGAAGTAAGTATTGGATTCGTAAAAATGTTCGAATTCCGGTTTTCGACAGATTTACACGTTTAACTGATCAGAGAACCCCCTACAACATGTTTTTACAAAATGTCTGTCTGTGAGTCTGTCACTCTGTTTGTGAAAAAAAAAATTGTGGGCACTCTATTTCTAAAGCACGGAATTCCACAGAACTTTACATTTAGTTAGACCTTGATGTAAACAACTGATTTGATTTTAACGTATATCGCTTAACAAATGGCTCTGCTATGCTGCCTTTTTTACAATTTCCACAATAGTTTTTTTCAAGAATTAATGGGCAGATTTTCACAAATCTTCACATTCCGTTAGTCCTTGATATAACATGGTTTTTATACATTTTGGTATAAATCGCCAAACTTGTGGTGCTGCTATACGGCATTATTCATGATTACCGCAATAGCTCTATCTCAGGATCTAATGCTCGAATTTTCATCGAACTTCAGATTCAATTAGTCCCTGATAATTCTTTAGTTTTTGGAGTGAATCGCTAAACAAGTGGCGCTACTATATGGCATTTTTCATAATTATTGTAATAGCTCTATCTCAAGAACTAATGCACGAATTGTTATTAAACTTCAAGTTAAGTTAGTCCCAGATTTAAATTAGTATTCTAGAGAGTATCCACTCTCAACGGTGGCCAATGGCTAATTTCTAAACGTTAGTCGTAGACATATATAGTTCCAATCGCAAAACATTTTTAAAAAGGTAAAGAAGAATTTTTTAAGCGATTTAGGTCAAAAAATTATTTAAAAATTACGAAAAATTAATTTCTTATGCATCCCCCGGTACTATAAGTGATATTTAGTAAATTTTTACCACTACTCTAACAAGTAATACAAAAAAGTTCCATTCCTCTGCGATTGACACTGACCGAGTAATAGCTTAAGTTGAAGCATATTTTTTGCTGCAAAATAGGGATCAGTCACAAATTTACTGAAAATAAAAATAAACATCAGATATAAAATTTAACATTAAACACTGAGAATAAAATAATTTTTGCAATATTATTTTTAAATTCATGTTGATGTTTACATATTAAAGCAAAATATACAACTTGAACTAAAAATATAAGTAAAAAAATAACAGATATTTTGTTCAATTATGAAAAGCAACAGTCAAAATTCGTTACAAATTGATACATATTTAAAATTCTATTATATTACTTAACCTAGTAGAATTTGGTGTAGTCCTATAAAAGAAATAAATGGTACGCATCTAAAATCGTATTAATATTACATTGTTATTGAATATAAATCAATATGCGATTTGAACCTCGATCGGATATTTGGAAGTGAGTTAAAATTTGAACACAAATTTTGAACTAAGAAATCATACACACTAACGTTATAAGTAAAATAAAAGCTTATTAAAATAACACGCATTTTAAAAATAAAATCATGAAAAGAAACAGCTTCCTTTCCTTACAAAATAAAACATGAAAAAAAAAAAATACAATTGAGGATGTGAATTTCAAAACTCGCCTTCTCGCTTTTGTGTTCTCTATCAGCCTATACTAATCTGCACTAATGTAACACTACAATCTCCAAATTTATAATGAAAACCAATGGACGTATTTAAAGGTTTTTCGCGATTTCTCAAAATTTAATTTTCTTGATAAAGAGAATTTTGAAACTCACGTTTACAATTTTTTAACCAATCTAGAAGTTAATTAATTAAAATTAAAACAACCCTAAAATTTATACCGTGGCAGCACCTGCAGTTAAATAGCTTAAAAATATTCCTTTACCTCATTTAAGACATTTTTACTTTCTTCTATCTTTACAAGAAGAAAGTATTGGATTCATGAAAATTTTCGACTTCCGGTTTTCGACGGATTTACACGTTTTAGAAGGTCCTGAACACGTTTTGACTATTTTTAGAAAATGTCTGTCTGTGAGTCTGTCCGTCTGTCTGTGAGTCTGTGTGTCTGTCTGTGAGTCTGTCTGTCTGTATGTGACAAAAAATTTGTGGGCGCTCTATCTCAAGAACTAATGCTCGAAATTTAATAAAATTTTATATTCAGTTAGACCTTGATATGAATTAGTGCCTATTGGTTTTTGGTGAAAATTGGCCTACAGGTGGCGCTGCTATACTACGTTTTTCATGATTTTCAAGATTGCTATATCTCAAGAACTAATGAACAGAATTACACCAAACTTCAGATTCTGTTACCCCTTGATATACATAGACGCTGATTAAGTTTTGGTGTAAATTGGCCAGCAGGTGGCGCTGCTATGCCACGTTTTTCATGATTTTTATGACAGCTATATCTCAAGAACTAATGCACAGAATTTCACCAAACTTCAGATTCCGCGATACCTTGAGATACATAGTTGCTGATAAGGTTTTGGTGTGGAATTCCCTATAGGTGGCGCTGCTATGCTACATTTTGCACGATTTTTGCGATAGCTATATATCAAGAACTAATGCAGAGAACTTCATCAAATTTTAGTTTCTTTTACACTAGAATATATAACATAATTAGACGCTGATTACATTTTGGTATTAACCTTACAACAGGTGGTGCAGCTATGCTGCATTTTGCACGATTTTTCCGATAGCTATATCTTAACAACCAACGCACAGAATTTCATCAAACTTCAGATTTTGTTACAAAATGACATATAACATAATTATACGATGATTACGTTTTGTTATAAATCCTTCAACTGATGGTGCTGCTGTGCTATATTTTACACGTTTTTTTAAAACTAGATATATCTCAAGAACTAATGCACAGAATTTCATCAAACTTCAGATTCTTTTACACCATAACATAATTAGACGCTTTTTTACATTTTGGCATAAATTGTCCAAAATATGGTGTTGCTGTGCTACGTTTTGCAAATTTTTTGTTATAATTATATCTGAAGAACAAATGGACGAAATTCCATCAAATTTCAGATTCTGTTAGGTCTTGACATCAATAGATGCTTATTAGGTTTTAGTATAAATTACCCACCAAGAGGCACTACTAAGCTCATTTTCTCAGAATATTAATTACATTTTGCGTTTTAGGCTTTTCGGATACCAGAATCTCATTAGGCTAGCTCAAATGTTCGAGGAAATTCGATAATAAGTAATTTTAAAGTCACCACGTTTTTTTTTTTTTTTTTTTTTAAATTATATATATATATATATATATATATATATATATATATATATATATATCATGTATTTATGAGATAGAAGAAAGTTTCGGGATTGACACATCCAACTAGTTGTAATAGGAACTTCATGTCTGTGACAAATGGTTTAGGAATTGGCCACTAGGCACAGTGGGGCAAATTCCCGAAAAGCTGGCCAAAATATGAAAATGTTATTCAAATTGTACGAAAATTCGTATACAGGTGTTTTTGAGGATGCTAAGTAAGAATACAAAATTAAAATTGAAAAAAAATGGCGGATACAATATGGCGGAATAAAAATTAAAATGTCTCGAAAGTTATTCAATTTATATGCAATTTCATAAACTTTTCAGGATGCTAATTAGGATTCAATAGTTAAATTTTAACAATAAATAAATAAATAAAATTACAGATTAAGAGTAAAAACAATAAAATTTAAATAAAATTTAAAATTTCGAGGTAAACTTAAAAGGGAATTTTTAAAAAACCAAGACATATTTAAACGAAATTTAAGTACGTTAATGGAAAGTAAAACATTAGCCTATTTAATTTTTATATTATTAAAATAAAAACGAAAATATATTCCAGAAATTAACCTTTAGAATCAACTGTAAGATAATAAAAAGATTCTTCAGAGGTCAAGGTGTCGAAATAGTTAGCAGAACTTGTTGGCGGTATTGGAAGATCCTGTGACTCTAAGGATCAACGATTTTAATTTCTTCTACGATAATTTACCTAAACTGGAAAGGAAAGAATCTGATGACATTAAAAGACTTAAAAATATCTGTTTTTTTCTCGCTACTGCATCTTTGCAATAAATTATCTCGATGCCTTTTGATCACTTTGTTGCATGATTCTTGAGTATCTTATGGCATTTGACAAACTGGCAGTAATGAAGATAATGTTATTTTTTTGTCATTAATAAGTAGTTTGTGTACTGAAGTAAGCATGCTCAAATCTACGAGCTATTCGTAAGGGAAAATTTTCGAAGTTTATCAAATAAATAACATGGATACAAAAAATTACTTATAGCATAGAAACGTTTAATCAAATCTTCGTATATGCTCGTTTAGAAACACAAATATTTGCGTTTTCAAAGAATCGTTGAATTGTATTTCCATCATTTGTGCTTCCAAATCTGGGATTTAGTTTCTTTTGATCACTTTGTTGCATGATTCTTGAGTATCTTATGGCATTTGACAAACTGGCAGTAATGAAGATAATGTTATTTCTTTGTCATTAATAAGTAGTTTGTGTACTGAAGTAAGCATGCTCAAATCTACGAGCTATTTGTAAGGGAAAATTTTCGAAGTTTATCAGATAAATAACATGGCTACAAAAAATTACTTATAGCATAGAAACGTTTAATCAAATCTTCGTATATGCTCGTTTAGAAACACAAATATTTGCGTTTTCAAAGAATCGTTGAATTGTATTTCCATCATTTGTGCTTCCAAATCTGGGATTTAGTTTCTTTTGATCACTTTGTTGCATGATTCTTGAGTATCTTATGGCATTTGACAAACTGGCAGTAATGAAGATAATGTTATTTTTTTGTCATTAATAAGTAGTTTGTGTACTGAAGTAAGCATGCTCAAATCTACGAGCTATTCGTAAGGGAAAATTTTCGAAGTTTATCAAATAAATAACATGGATACAAAAAATTACTTATAGCATAGAAACGTTTAATCAAATCTTCGTATATGCTCGTTTAGAAACACAAATATTTGCGTTTTCAAAGAATCGTTGAATTGTATTTCCATCATTTGTGCTTCCAAATCTGGGATTTAGTTTCTTTTGATCACTTTGTTGCATGATTCTTGAGTATCTTATGGCATTTGACAAACTGGCAGTAATGAAGATAATGTTATTTCTTTGTCATTAATAAGTAGTTTGTGTACTGAAGTAAGCATGCTCAAATCTACGAGCTATTTGTAAGGGAAAATTTTCGAAGTTTATCAGATAAATAACATGGCTACAAAAAATTACTTATAGCATAGAAACGTTTAATCAAATCTTCGTATATGCTCGTTTAGAAACACAAATATTTGCGTTTTCAAAGAATCGTTGAATTGTATTTCCATCATTTGTGCTTCCAAATCTGGGATTTAGTTTCTTTTGATCACTTTGTTGCATGATTCTTGAGTATCTTATGGCATTTGACAAACTGGCAGTAATGAAGATAATGTTATTTCTTTGTCATTAATAAGTAGTTTGTGTACTGAAGTAAGCATGCTCAAATCTACGAGCTATTTGTAAGGGAAAATTTTCGAAGTTTATCAGATAAATAACATGGCTACAAAAAATTACTTATAGCATAGAAACGTTTAATCAAATCTTCGTATATGCTCGTTTAGAAACACAAATATTTGCGTTTTCAAAGAATCGTTGAATTGTATTTCCATCATTTGTGCTTCCAAATCTGGGATTTAGTTTCTCGACGAGAAGTCTTGATTGTAAACAAAATATTTTTTGCATATTTTATTTTGCAATTTCAGTGTTCTTCTTTTCATGCAGAGTACGAGCTTTTCATTTTTTCTATCCAGTTGTCTGCCAGGTGTAAGGCGTCTCTGAACATCTTTGCATGTAACTTAGATATTCTGAATTCTAAATTATCTCAATCCACTTTTAATAAAAAATGTCAGATCGGTAAGATGCTGTTTTGATGCTGTCTGACATAGGTAGCAACATTGAGTATTACACTAATTCGTTTTTAGCGACTTTTTCTTCTGTATCAATGATTGTATTAAACGAAATAAGTTTATTCTGCTAGTATTTAATGCAATCCCATTCATTGACAGTTGCTTCCGTATTTCTTGAAAAAAAAATGGATCTTGATTGGCCCGATAAAATCAGTGAAATGAAGATCTCGATATTTTCAAATTGACGATTCATGAATTATTCGCAATATTTATGTATTCTAGTTGCACGGAAGAAAAGAAAAATATATTAGACATAATGCCATCTTCATAGCTAAATATTTGTTTAAATGTACTCAGAATAGATGTGCCATCACATCCTCACTTGCAAATCAAATCCAAATTACTAATATAAGCAAAAGTGATATTCATAATGATTTTTACTCGCATTAATTAAATACGCTCAGTAGTTTGATCTATCAAATATAGCCATTGACAAAATAATTCTTCTGATTATAATAGAACAAACAAAATTACTACCTATAAAGATAAGAAAATATTATTCTACCGGATCAATAATAGAGAATTATTTTCATTTTTTCATTACTAAGCTTACTTATCAAATTAATGTAATCTTATGATTATAGTACTTATTTACACTATAATAGGAAATAAATTATTATAAAATTCAATAATTCAAAAATTTGAAAAATATTTATCAGCTAAATTATGTGAAAAGTAGTCAATTTCAAAATTTTTGAGACGGCCGAAAAAGTGGCATTTTTACTTGCTGTTACTAAAATATGCGTGAAATGTAGAAAGGCGGTTTTTGGCAGCAGGTTTTTTAGGAATCACTAGACATTAGCCCAAATTATTATTTCCATTAAATTTCGTTGCGGAACACTGTGGAACATTTAAACTTTTTGATGTTTAAAAGCAAAAAAATTAAAAAAATTCTAAAATTTTTTATCAAAAATGACAATGAATTTATTAATTTTTACGTGCTTAATATAAATTTTGTAATGCATACAAACAAAGTACATACTATCATAGTATGAATCCATTTCAAATCATTAAAATCGGATAATATTATAAAATATAGCACGCGTTTAGAGGAACTGTTGTTTTGCTGTTTTTGTTCGTTCTAAATGATACTCCTTCAAGTATCATTTTTGAAATGATGCTGCTTGTAAGGGCAAAACAAATTTTTTTTTTTTAAAATACAGATTCTGACTCTCCAAATATTATTCTATCCAACTGTACAATCGAAATTCCCTAAATCGTAACTTCATTTTTTGACTTTTGGCAGCTTTTTGGGTTTTTGCCCCACTGTGCTAGGGCAGCATTGGAAATGGACGCCCTTTATAATTTTTAAGCACTTAGTGTACGTTCCCTTAAAGCGTAGTCCAACTTTTCCATTTTCAATTACAGAAAAGTGGTTTAAGTCATGAAATTTAAAGTTTCATAGCTTAATAAATTTTAATGTTAGATGAATGGGACCTACTTTATATTGCTTATTAGAGTGATGGAAAATTTTTACTAAATATCACTTATAGGACCGGGGAAGCGTATAAAAACTTTATTTTCGTAATTTTTTATTTATTTTTTTACCTAAATCACTTAAAAAACGATTTTTTCTCTTTTTGCTTAAAGCATTTTTGCAACTGGAACTACACTATCTACCAATAAAGTGTTTGAAAAATTTCGATTTTTGACATTTTCTCAAATATTTAAAAATATACTTGTCGGATTCTTCTGAAACTTCAGGATTATGAAGATTATGTCTGACCTCATATTTATCAACATCCGTTTGATAAGCAGGGCAATTAGGGGGCCGACAAAAAATTAAAGAAAAACAGAAATATTTGGGATCACCCTGTACATGAAAATGCACGAAACGATTTATCGCTGCAGAATACAAATATGTGGATACTGCACAACATGTACACTGATTTTTGTAAGAATAGCATGTATATTCATGGAGAAAGAAGGATTTCTTTTAAAAAAAATTCAAAAATTCTGGTATGTTTTTTGTTTATATCATGCAGGGTTTTTGACCAAATTTAACGCAAATTTCAAAAATATTGGCAAAATTTATTAGAAAAAATACAGCTCAATTGGAATATAAATACATCAAATATTTTATGAAATATGAGTAGTTTTATGAAAAAAAGTTTATCTGCGCATGCGCGAACAATAAAAACGATTCTTTTACATCATTTAATAGTCAATTCTATAAAGTAACTTATAAAAAAAAATCCAATCAAATATCATGAAAATTCAAAAAGATGTAAGCTGTTTTTACATTGCTTTCTAAAAACGACTAAATTATAAGGGATTCTCCACAAATTGACATTTTTTTATTAACTGACTTTTAGGAAAAAATTGGTACTATTTAATGAATACAATATCTAATACAATATTGCTGCTAATAAGTATCTTGACACCTGTGATAGAAAAGGAAAAGAGCTTTTATTCTTTTCTATCACAGATGTCAAGATACTTATTAACAGAAATATTGTATTAGATATTGTATACATTAAATATTAATTTTTCCCTAAAAGTCAGTTAATAAAAAATGTCAATTTGTGGAGAATCCCTTATCATTCAGCCTTTTTTAGAGAGCAATGTAAAAACAGCTTACTTATAATAATGATATCTTTTTGAATTTTCACGATATTTGATTGGAATTTTTTTGTAAGTTACTCCATAGAATTGATTATTAAATGATGTAAAAGAATCGTTTTTATTGTTCGCGCATGCGTACATAAAAATTATTTCATAAAACTACTCATATTTCATAAAATATTTAATATATTTATATTCCAATTGCGCTATATTTTTTCTAATAGATTTTGCCAATATTTCTGAAATTTGCGTTAAATTTGGTCAAAAACCCTGCATGATATAAACAAAAAAAAAAAAAAAAAAAAAAAAAAAACCAGAATTTTTGAATTTTTTAAAAAAAATCACTCTTTTTCCATGAATATACATGCTATTCTTACAAAAATCAGTGTACATGTTGTACAGTATCCACATATTTGTATTCTGCAGCGATAAATCGTTTCGTGCATTTTCATGTACAGGGGATCCCAAATATTTCTGTTATTCTTTAATTTTTTGTCGGCCCCTAATTGCCCTGCTTATCAAATGGATGTTGATAAATATGAGGTCATACATAATCTTCATATACACTAAGTTACATATACCTGAAGTTTCAGAAGAATCCGACAAGTATATTTTTAAATATTTGAGAAAATGTCAAAAATCGAAAATTTTCAAACACTTATTGGTAGATAGTGTGTATGTCTATGATTAATGGTTTAGAAATTAGCCATTGGCCACCATTGAGAGTGGACACACTGCATAGCTCTTAGAAGTGCCACCTATTGAGCGATTTACTCTATCAAATTTATTTAACGATTTCTGCGATGATTCTATCTCAAATACTAATACACGGATTTTCATCAAATTTCTGATTCGGTTCGAACTTGAAATAAGTTGTTGCAGATGAGATTTTGGTGTAAATTACCTAAACCGTGATGCTTCTTTATCTGGAAGTATTTAACGTGCATGAGATCGAAGACAGTTTTGGAATTGCCATATCCTATAGCTTTTAAAATGAATATATTTTTATTACAATATGTAGGTTTTATTTTATAGAGAAAAGAAAGTTTATATGCTTTTTTTTAGGTAGATTCTTTGATGTTTGGATGATGTTTTTTATAAGTTTCAAAAACAAATGTGAGCCACTCAGGGTCGTAGCTAAAGTGGCGCTATGGGCGGTTCAGCCCCCCTAAAATATTTTGTGCCCTCCTCCCCCTTGAAAAAGATTCCAAAGTCACTCAATTAAATTCTTTTCCAAAAATCCAAATGAAATACTGTTCAAAAATCTAATTTAGTTTTGAGACCGTTTGAGAGTTTTGCTAAATTACTAAATTGTATCTAAAATAAGTGTTTCGAAACTCTCTCATCCTATTAGTACACATGAAGCTAACATGATGTTTAATTTTGCACCAGTTATACACTCAAAACTTTCATCATCATATACTTTTCTTTGTATAAAAAGAAGTTAAAGCAGCAGTTTAATAAGAAACGTAGTACCTACAATGTGAATATGCACTCATTTATCTTTCTGCGTCAGACAGAGAGAGAAAAAAAATTATGACCCCCCCCGTACATTTTCTTGAGCTCCCCCCCCCCTATTGTTCATTCCTAGCTACGTCCCTGGAGCAACTGAAAAAAAAAATGAACAGCTAAAACTAAGCTATAACGGATTATCAAGTAAAATTTACCTTTTACTTGATAAGAGAGTACCATCAAAAAGGCTAGAATATATACAGACTGTTTAAAAAAATCTGAAATTAATAGATATATTTTTCATGAATTTCACAGAAAATGTCCTTTTCACGACAAATGGGCATTATCTGTTAAAAATCGGAAGATTTCATCATGTTTATTAAAAGTAACGAAATGGACGAAGAGGAAGGAAAATACGAAGATTACACCTTTATTTATCGCAAATTTATTTTCAATGTTTACAAAATTGACATGTTGTTGCATACAAATGAAAAACTCAATTTAAGAATAATCAATAATGGCTCTTTTTAGCAAGTGCTTATGCATTCGGTTTGTCTGGCCGTCTGGCCTCGCTCTAACTCTCGTAAATATACTCGGATTGTCATGAAATTTTTGGACGTTAATGATGTTTACCCAAGCACGAGCTCTTTTGAAAATTAAGTTTCTGTCATGATTAGTTTATTTATAAGAACAGTCAAAAGTTTTCCATTACATTACGGCTTATGGAGAAAAATCGTTTCAAATGAATTTTAAAGATGTTACACCCATTAAATCATCTTCAAATTTATATGCTTCTACAAAGTGCACTAAAATATGCATTTTCTAACGTATGCAACGAAAAGAATAGTTATTATTCATTTACAAGGCCAAACTAAAGAATTCCAATAGATAATAATAAAGGGGGCGATTGTTTGCGATACTTTAATTATGGTAAACGATTTCATATATAATCGAATTGATATGCGTTGCTGATGATTAATATGAGTTATTTCATGCATAATACTTAGTGCGTAGCATTTACAGGGACACACAAAAGATCTCAAGTAGTATATTCTATCCGAAGTCCTATATATTATGGAAAATGGCTGTTAGATGGATGAAATGCATTTTTAGTTATGATATACGCTTTTAAATTTCACTAGATGTATGCATATTATATGGTTTATATAAATGCTAATTGTTACACAATTTAGATATACAGGGTTACACAAAAGATCTCGGAAATATTCCTGAATATGAGCGTAATTTACTTAAAGGTGGTTTTTAAATATGTTGTGCCTTTTTACGATGAACTGCATTCAGTTTACCAAGAAATGTTTATAGAATATATATAAAATGATATACAGAATCATGCAAAGATCTGGATACATGATCGCCTTTGAATGATAATTTCTGGAAATTTGATTTAAGTAGTTTAAAGAGAATTTATTTTTAAATTAAACTTTAGCAAAATACTTTCGTGTATTAAAAGGTACAATGTATTTTACAGGTCTAAACAAAAGTATTCAAGTATGTTTCCATCTGTTAGTATAAATTGCTGAAAGAAAAATTTCAACCAGTTAAGCGTTTTCTTGCTAAACTAAATTTTACCATTATATAGTCTATATATTAACCGACAGATCAAATACAGGGCTTTTCAAAAGTATTGGAATACATATTTGGATATGGACAATAATACGTTGTTTCCCTGAATAACGAAGTTTTGTTAAAGATTTCAAGAAGTGTTGGAAAGTGTTTCATAATCTTAGCGCATGATTTTTCTTACTTGTGTAAGATTTGTTTCGCATTACTGAATTGCAACTGTTCTGATACCAACAACATTTTGAGCAACAAATTAACTGGACCATATTCTAATCATTTATTGAGCAAAGAAAATTTCTCTAATAAATTATTTAATCAAACTATGTAAAAATTATTCATTAGCTGTAAAAAAAATTATAATAATAAATTAGCCTTATTAATTAAAACTTGCAAGAATTTTAACAGCATCGTTAAAATTGCAATCTACTTTATAAAAATATAAACACACTCTAGAACACACTATATGACTTTAGAATCAGATGCATTCGAAGTTCGAAGACCTTGTGCCGTGATAGCTAGAACAACAGACTCAAGCACCGAGGGTCGTCAATTCGAATCACATCGACGACTTTGTTGTTTTTTCCTCGAACAACAAATATAGGTGTTTCTAAATTCTTCGATGGATGACATCTCCAGACAATTGTTATACCAATTTTATAATGAAAAGTTGCCGCTTTTTCAAATGAAAACTTTCCTTCTTTTATTTCCCAAAACGGAAAATCTTCTGTCGGAACGGGAAAAGTCTGGCAACTTGCCTGCCAGTAGTTTTACCCAGTGTTGAATTCAGACACTTTTCTCCGGGAGTGACATATGTATAGCTTCGGGGAAGACATTGCTCTTTTTGACCACTGAAATACGAAATCTCATAATTTTCGGGGGGGGGGATTTCATTGCTCCGGGGGGATGCCCCCCCGGCTATACCCTGAATTCAACACTGGTTTTACCATAAATTCATGGATTTATTTTTAACAAAGTAAAGATTGTATTCTGGCTCACGAAGCAAAATATTTATCAATGGTTATATTACAAGTCACCTAGTCTAAATTCTTCCTTTTCTACTACTAAACAATTTACATTTTTGTAAAGCTCTCTTATTTCTCCATGGATTTTTTTTTTAGGATTTCAATAGTTGCTTCTTTGGTCTCGGTTTAAATTCATTATATTACACCATGATTACAGTTCATGCGAATAACAGCAATTGCTTGCAATTCCCAATGTAACACACCATTTTCCAAAGTTTTTGAAAATACATTTTGTGTTCTCCCATGAGGTTTCCTTGAAATTTCCCTGAGGATGCTGTAATGAAAGCAATGAGAGTTGCTTTTGAAACACATACTTCGTTTTCCCTCATACTGAAAAATAAATAAATAAATAAACAGGCGGTCTATCTTCAAAATCAATATGTTTTCCTTCGAAATCATGAGGCAGAGGCAGTACAACAGAATGGAACATGGAGGTTATTTGTTAGCACTTAACCGCAAATCTCAATGACTGTAGTTCAGAAACTCAACTTGGAAAATTACAGTTCAAAATATAATTTCTCGCTTTCTAACTTAAAATCTACATTTGATCCATCCAATTATCGCATTTTGTGAGCGGCAAAAATAAAAGTGGAATGGTAGTAGAAATTAATAATTGTGCTGGAATTTTTTTAGATAAAATAAAAGTTAGTTTATTAAAAGAGTTGATTTAGTTGAAAATTGTGTTTTCAATATATAGATTTAAAATGAATTACTACATTTCAGATATAATCTTCAGTTAGAAATATGTTGATTTCGTTCGAATCCTTTTTATTTCCCTAAAGAGCGACCGGTATCCTTAAGTTCCTGCGCGATACAGGATAATAAAAAAACACAGTTGTAAGACATAGGGACGATATGTATGTATGTATATCCATTATGTAAATTCATTTTTAGGTGCGTTCGTAATTATGTAAATATGTAGCATCTATAGTCGTCGTTCAATCCGTCCGTCTGTCCGCATATAACGGAGTAAAAACTACGCAACCGAATCATTTGAAATTTAAAATATATAATTGTTGCACAATTTTATCGAGTCATTTCTAATTTTATGAAAATCGGATGCATAGTTTAATTACAGGGACAATCAAAAGTATTCTGCTTCATTACGGCTAAAGGCAAAAAATAGTTTCAAGTGCATTTTAATGGTGTTGCACCCTTTCGAACATAATAAAACTGATATGCATCTATGAAGTATATACTAAACATACATTCTGTATAATCTGTGGTGCAAAGAATGTTTATTAATTTAAAGGCCTACACAAAAGTATTCTATTATATAATGGTAGAGGGTGAAACATTGTTTGGGGCGCGTTTTAATTTATTTAAACTATATTTATGAAATTGATATACTTTGCTGACGTTTACTACAAGTTACTTACTGTATAATAGAAAACAAATTGTATTTACAGGGATGCACAAAATATTTCGGATATTCTACTGTATTCGAACTTTCTTACAGTATGAACGCACCACATTTGCTACGCTTGACGTGCAATTTCTAACTTGTTTAAAAAAGCTACGGTAATGAAAGAAAATTTTCTTTACCATTTAATAATTTCCAATATTTCATCCTAGGGCTTTTAGAGAAGAAAGCCGATGGAAAAACCCATTACCTTTGAATAACCAAACACAACTGTCTTTCTCTTTCCTCCTTTTTATTTTGCTTTTTTCTAAAAAGTAAAAAAAAAAAAAAAAAAAATTCGCATAGCATGGCGTTCCGAGCACCCTTTCCCATGTCCTTTTATTTTATTTTCTACACTAACGTAAAAACATGTCGGAAGTTGCACGTCAAGCGTAGTAAATGAGGTACTTTCGAATTATAGCGAAGTTTTAAAAATATTTAGATCTTGGCGTAATAATATGCAGTACCTCGGATGCTGTATGTTGGTCGAAATCTTTTGTCTGTTCCTATATATACTATCTGCCTTCTATTATACAGGAAGTAACTTGTATAAACCTCAGCAACGTATATCAGTTTCGTAAATTGTGAAATATTTTAATATAATTAAAATGCGCCCCAAACAACGTGTCCCCCTATATCATTATGCAATGGAATACTTTTGTGTTTCCCTATAAATTAATAACAAATATTCTTCTTCCTGCCACGCATTCTACAGAATATATATTTTAGTAACTACTTCATAGATGTATATCAATTTTATTATGTTCGAAAGAGTGTAACATCATTGAAATGTACTTGAAACTATTTTTTCCATTTTCCGTAATGTAGGGGAATGTTTTTGATTTTTCCTGTAATTAAACTATACATCCGATTTTCATAAAATTTGAAATAACTCAACAAAATTACATATTCTAAATTTCAAACGATTTGGTTGGGTATAGTTTTTGCTCTTTTATGTGTGGTCAGAGGGACGGACGGGCTGAACGACTATAGGTGTACATATTTACATAATTACGAACGCACCTAAAAACCGAAAATTAAAACGGGACAAATCTAAAAGGAAAATTTATCAAACCAAAGACATCGAAAAGCGGGAAGAATTGAATTCGAGACCATCAGCAACAACAACAAATAAAGTTAAAACGGGACAAATTTAAAAGGGAAATTCAATGAATTAAAGACATCGAAAAGCGGGAAAAGTTGGGCTCTTGGCCCTGAAGCCATCGGACATTTGTGCAGTATTGTATTCATACACTTATAAGGGATTTTCCTGGCTCTGGGGGTAAGGAGACATTATAGAGTTCTGGAGATGGGGGTGGGGGGACTGCATTTTTTGACCATCGAAGACATTAAATCTTAAATCTTCCGAAGAGTTGGGGTGTAGCACCCCCATCACCCCCTGAATTTAATACTGCAGTTGCGGCTTCGAGATTAATGTTCGTGACCAGAAAGCAGGATTATATTTTTGTAACAAATTTTAGTGTCCTTCATTTGGAATGTATGTTAGATTAGATGTTACAATTAACGAAACTGCCAGACAGCTGGCGTACCAGAAGTGATGTTGCCATAGGAATATCGCATCAGATCCTATCGATATCGTTGCCATAGCAATATCGATATAAAGTGAAATGAATGGTATGCCGATCACGAATGATACCAGCTTAGTCGTAGTAATCTATTACATATGGCAAAAATGACCAACGCTAAAATTTGGCACAAAAAGTAACATTGCCTCTCTACCCTCCAGACCAGCCATGCTCAAGCTGTGGCCCGGCGACATTTTGTGTGCGGTCCGAGCAATTAATCACTAATCCATATTTATACCATTTATTGAGATGAGTGAAAAAAAGTATTTACGAATTTCACCGTTGTTTTATTAAATTTTTTTTGGTAAGATAATAGTATATAATAAGTCAGATTTTAACTGAAAATTATGTTAAAACCATTTCCTTAGTCAATAGTTCTTTTTGCATGTAATACTATCTGTCCGACAGCGATATGCACATTTCTTAATCTTCAACAATAATAAAACATCATTAAAAATTAAGTTTGAACTATATATATCTACATTGTTTTTTTCATTGAGCAAAATATGAACTTTAAAAAAAATCTTTTAAACTCTGCATTGTTATAATGTTATGTTTCATATCTATTATATAGCTAATAACTATTTTTTAGGGTTGAATTTTTGTCGCAGAAAAAGACTGGCAACGAAAATACTTTACCGTATCAATTTCAAACAGCAAACTTCGCGGCATATTTTTACTGCATTTAACAATAGTATTCTACAACGAAGTTTATTATTCGGAAAGAGTGGTGCATCGCTGCCAACTTTTACGCATTTGCTGTAACCCTAAAATTGTACAGGGATTTTCCACTTGTTTAATCATAAGATTTCGACGATTAAATAAGATAATATTTGCTATAAAATTTTTGTGGTAGGAAAAATGCGTAAAAGTTGGCAGATATGGTGGTGTTAAATTTTTTTTGTGATATTTTTCCCGCGGCAAACCTAGTGATAAAATTAGTTTTGTTACATTGTATTGTAGACTACTTATGTTATTTTAGTTATTGTTTTTTTTAATTATTTTATTAAATGTATTGCGGCCCGCTTAAAATCTGAAACTTACGTTTGCGGTTCGCCTAAAATCTGAAACCTATGTTTGCGACCTGGGTGAAAAAAACGTTGAGTATGGCTGTCCCAGACTTTTAGCTTAGCCTTTCATTAATTTTCCGTATACTTTTAGATTTTGGCGGCGATTTTCTTTCTGGTTCACTTCGTTATCATCATATAAGAAGATGTTTTCACTTCAAAAGACTATTTTATCTTTGTAATTTTCCTTTTATTTTGATAATGCATTTTCAACTAATATCTCACCGTCGGTCGAGTACAGGTGTTGTCATATTTTTCCGTTTCAAAGAGCAAAACCGATAAGAGAGACATGACGATGACGATCTCTTAGTGAAAAGAATGGGGCTCTTATGAAAGGAGCGTCATTCGCATTCTTAGAACTGAAATTGTTGCATTTTCAAAATTTTCATAACTAATAAAAGGTCGCCTGTAGGTTACGGATTGCTATTTTTTCAGGTGAGTGTAATACGTCTTTTGAATTTTTTGAGTTGATCAAAATGACGTGAGGATATAGAGCCACGTAAAGAGTTACTTTTTTGTTTGAATGTGCTAATGAATTCTTAACACTAGATATCCCGGAAATTTCACTTAACCTTACTAAAAACATCTTACGCCAGAATTTTTATTTAAAACTAATTAACTTATTTATTTTTAATTTAGTTATATGTGGTTGGTATCAACTTATTTTATAAACAAATTTCTGGTTTGAATCGACATTTAATCATTTGGTTGGTGTCGATGAACGTTATAGTGTTAAGTTAATTAATAGTCTTTTAAATGAATATTTTAGTTAATTTAGTTTAACTTACAACTATAATAAATTACATATGTCACAAAATTTCTGAATCTTGTACATTAAAATCTCTATATACCGTAAAATTTGTCCGCTTTTCAGTGTTGGATGTTATACACAAGTACACTATAGATAACACAATTAATAGGTATTGTAGATTGAAAAAGCGTTATCCAAAAGAACTTCGCTATTGGAGAGTATCTGTTGTGGAGGTTTTACTGTATTTAAATTGTAAAGGTATTCTAATTTTAAACTGTTGACTTTTATTCTACTATATATTAAGTTATGAATGAATGTTTCGCTTATATATATATATATATATATATATATATATAGGGCCTAATGCCGATGAAATCGAATGAAATAAACATATCTTCACTATGAATTAAACCTGAAAGCTCCTCTGAAGATTCTGTAGGTTGTTCACATTTTCTTATTGTGCATTTCTGGTTTCTACTGTACAAATTTATTCATCTGTAAAATTCTGCTAAATTGCCCGTACATTTGTGATTTTATTCTAGTTATATAAATAGGGTGTTTCGACGATCATGGGACAAACTTGGAGGGTAGAGCAGCTGACTAAAACAAATATGTTTTGTTTATGAATATTTGATTGAAAATGAAAAGTTTTGGCCAAAAGAAAAAAAAAATACGGAGGAAATGAAAACGACCGCTTGATTGACATAACAATAATTGCAAGTGCTCAAATGTGCCAATGAAAGCATTTAGGAAGTGACTAAGGTTACTTTTCGAAGATTCAGAATGTTACACGAATACTTGCAGCAACGAATGAAAGTCTTGAAATGAGGTTTATATCAAAGTCAACTAGTGTCTCATAGATGAGACTTGTGGAACTGTCGAAAATGTACGCCAATCACTTTTTTAGATCCTGTCAGGAAGTGACAGGATGTCGATGTTGGTGTTGGACATTTGAGCACTTAATTGTTATGTCAATCAAATGCGTGTTTTCATTTCCTTCGGATTAATTGTTTTTCACCAAAACTTTCATTTCCTACTTTTCTACTCCAAGAGCCGACAGCACAAAAACCTGCGTTATCGAGCACAAGAAAAATACCCTTTATTTTAATGAAGAGTAGTAAAAGGGGAATATAATGATCCACGTAAGCGAAGCGGTGCATAAGCCAAAAATTAATACCACTAGTGGCTCACTCGTAGGTTTATCATTGTGTTTTCCGTACAATCATTTCTACATTTGATTGTACGACAAACACAAATAAGGTGTTACTGTCCATAGCCAATAAGTTTTCCAGTACTTCTGAACACCCCTGTATTTTATCTGTAGGTTGATATATATAATATATAATGGGGAAATTTCGTTTAGCTGGCAAACGCATAACAGGTTGAAATGTCTTTTTCAAAAATTTATACTAATAGATGGAAACATACTTGAATAATTTTGTTCAGCCCTGTAGTTTACCCAGTACCTTTATTCATGCTAGTATTTAGCTAAAATTTACTTTAAACCAAAACACTCTTAAAGCTCTGAAATCACATTCTCAGAAAATATCATTCATAAGCGCCCATGTATCCAATTCTTTGCATGGCCCTGTATATTATTTCATTTATATTCTACAAATATTTCTTAGCAAATTTGATTATGCTTGACAGGGTGTAACATCGTTAAAATTCATTTGAAACGATTTTAGGTCGTAGGCTGTAATGAAACGAAAAAATTTTGATCGTCCTTGTAAATAAACTAATCATGCTAGAAATTTTATTTGCAATAGGGTTCGTGCTAGTGTAAACGTCAATAGTTTCCAAACATTTCATGGAAATCCAAGCATATTTATGAGAGTTAGAGTGTGGACAGACGGCCTGACGGTCAAACAAACCGAAAGAATAAACATTTTTCAACTTTGTTAGAAAGTGTTAGAAATGCATTTCATACATCCTCCAGCCATCATCGATATTATATAGTATTTTGGGTAGAATACACTATTTGAAATCCTTTGTGTGTTCCTGTAAATGTTATGCATTTATGAATTAACTAATAACCTCAGCAACGTATGTCAATTTTATTATACATGAAACATTTTAATATAATTAAAATATATCGCAAACAACCCTTTATCAACATGTAATTGAATTCTTTTGTGTGGACCTATAAATGAATAATAACTGTTATTTTCACCGCATATTTTGCAGAAGGCATATTTTAGTGCACTTCGTAAATGCACATCAATTTTAATATGTGTAACAGGGTGTAACATCTTTAAAATTAATTTGAAATGTTTTTTTCCATAGGCCGTAATATAATAATTTTTTTTTTGACTGTCCCTGTAAATAAGCTAATCATGCTAGAAATTTCCTTTGCAATAGGGTTCGTGCTATCGTATCTAATTGTCAATAACTTCCGAAAAATTTCATGGCAATCCAATTATATTTACGAGAATTAGAGAGCGGCCAGACGATCATATAAATTTTATTATGTTCGAAAGAGTGTAACATCATTAAAATGCACTTGAAACTATTTTTTCCCATTGGCCGTAATGTAACGGAATACTTCTGACTGTCCCTGTAATTAAACTATTCATCCGATTTCCATAAAATATGAAATGATTCGACAAAATTCAAAATCAAACAGTTTTCAACTTTTTTGGAAAGTGTTAAAAATTCTGCCGGAAGGGGATACTCCAATAGCGATGTCTGCATCATTTTCATTATCGTATCATTGAAAAAAGTGTGAAGTTAAGCATAAAATAAAACGAAATTATTTGTGCATGTTTTTTTTCTTTTTTGTTTTGCGTGCACATGTTTTTAATTTATTTTGGAGGGGGGGTTCACACACACATACACACACTCGCACACATATACTGGGGGAAAAAAAAAAAAAAAAAAAAAAAAAAAAAAAAAAAAAAACGAAATAAAAATAATTTAGATTATTTTATTGATTGATTGCTTATTTCAGTGAAATTAGTTCAAATAAAATGATTAGATTAACCATAATATCTTTTGAAGGCTTTGTTTCAAATTAAATATTTAATTAACAGCAGAACTGAATCGAACAATTAAGATAAGGAAAACTATCAGAAATTTTTAATGGCTCAATACCGAGATAAGTTTTGAAATAAATGTAATGTCTCATTCTTTCAACATCTATTCAATATTTGCTTAAACCGAAAGAGACTATCAACGATTTCATATGTAGCAATGCGTTACGCACGTTTATCTACAGTGTAGTAACTCTCAATTAAAATCGGTACTTAAAAATAAACAAAATGTATTTCTTTTTCATATTTGCTCAGCTTAAGGTATGTGCCCAACTTCAGGGTACTTTTTGAAAAATAGGAAAATTTTATCAAACACGTGTGTTTTTAGTTAAAACAGGGAATAAAATTATGAATTGAAATAAATTTTTAATGTAATTCTAATTGACTTTTTAGGTATGTTACTTATTTATGAAAATACGTAGCACCTACAGTCGTCGTTTAGTCCGTCCGTCCGTTCGCCCGCATATAATAGAGCAAAAACTACCCAACCGAATTATTTGAAATTTAAAATGTATAATTGTTGCATAATTTTGTCGAGTCATTTCAAATTTTAGGAAAATCGGATGCATAGTTTAATTATAGGGACAATCAAAAATATTTCGTTACATTATGGCCGGTAGGAAAAAATAGTTTCAAGTGCATTTTAATGATGTACACTCTTTCGAACATACCAGGTGTCCCAAAAATGACTGATGGATTTTAAAATTCAATAACTTGAAAACGGTGACAGCTATTTAAAAAATTTTTGCAGGAGGGTTATGTATAATGTCAGGAGTTTTTTTACCGTAATTTTTTATTTTAGTTCGAATTTCAAACAATAGGTGGCGCTGACGGCGATTGAAGGCCAGGTCGCCGCTTCATTCAGCACTGATCAGCTGGCCTTCAATCGCCGTCAGCGCCACCTATTGTTTGAAATTCGAACTAAAATAAAAAATTACGGTAAAAAAACTCCTGACATTATATAAAACCCTCCTGCAAAAATTTTTTTAATTGCTATCACCGTTTGCAAGTTATTGAATTTTAAAATCCATCAGTCATTTTTGGGACACCCGGTAACTAGTCGTTGGGGGCCACCGTAATACTTACCCATCATGGATATGTATATGAAATTAAAACATGTGAAAACTATATATACAATGCATTGCAATTCATAAACAAAATTTAAATATTGTTAATATACATAGTAATGCTCTATTAAAGAACTGCTGATTACCGATATCGACAAATTATATAAAACGCCAAACTACTCAAGTAGTACCGAACTGCGTAAAAGAAACATCCTTATAACTCCAAAAATAATAACTCTATCAACTAACAATTAACTGCATCGGATTAAGCGTCTCATTTCCAATTAAAATATACCTCTGAATTGAAATTTGAATGAAATACAGGGTCATGAAAAATCAAAGAATGTGGAAAACAGGATTACAAATATCTCGGCAACTAATAATCCGATTGACTTCGTTTTATATGCAAAATGTGTGTTATTTTATTGCCTTTTACGTCCATTCCTTAGAACAAAAAAATTGGAAAATGTTTATGTACCTTTCATCAGAACAAATTTTTCGAGAGTCCGAAAAAATAGTTCCGGATAATCGAGGTTGCTGATATTAAATAGGGTTCGTCCCATTCTTACATACTAACTACATACAAAATTTCAAGTCTCTATCTCAATTCGTTCGGGAGATAGAGCGTTTACAGACAGACAGACAGACAGACGGACGGCAAATTTTTTTTTCTAAAAATATGTTTTTCGGAATCTCCACTATCTAAAACGTGTAAATCCGTCAAAAAATTTTTTTCGATTTTCAAAACGATTGCAAGACTTACCCTATACTACGTATGTTGGGTAAGTAATAAGATTCATACACTGTTAAAATTTTTGCTCTAGTTTGAACCAAATTTTGGTGCTCACTAGCTGCCACCATAAGATGGTGAAATCTCGTACCAATATTTGGAGCTTTCTATTCCAACCTCGTTCCAACTACTGGAACCATGCTTCAACAAAAGCTCCAAATATTGGTTAAAGTTTACATTATCTTACTATTGAACACCAAAATTCGGTTCAAACTAGGACAAGATTTTTAACAGTGTATGCATCTATGAAGTTTATACGAAAATATACGTTCTGAACAATCTGTGGTGCAAAGAATACTTCTTATTGAATTACAGGGCTACACAAACCTATTCCATTATATAAGAGTTATAGGGGGAATTACACAGACATATTACATACATAGGGAGAAACACTGTTTGGGGCGCGTTTTAATAAGATTAAACTACTTTATATTTTATGAAATCAATATACTTTGCTGAAGTTTATTACAAGTTACTTCCTATAGAATAGAAAGCAGATAGTATTTACAGGGATACATAAAAAATTTCGAATACTCTGCTGTATCCGAAGTACTGTATACAATTACACCAAGATATGAATATTTTTAAAACTTCCTTATGGTACGAACTCACTTCATTTGCTACGCTTTACGTGTGCAATTTTCAATGTGTTGAATTTAAGCAATATTCAGTCAAATGTTAGTAAAGAATTGCGTTCATAGCAAGCATTCTATAACGAAATCTATTCAATGTATTTCACTTTTTTTTCAACAATATACAGGGTGTTAGTTCCGGAACCATTTTCATGTTTACTAACTCATAAAATAATAAAGATAAATTAAAACTAATAACATAAATGATTAGATAGACTCAAAAAGTTTCATGATCCTTGTCAATGAACTTCCACGTGTGCCCCCTTCGTCGCACGTCAAGTCGATAGTCAATGGATACCGACATGCTTGCTGCTACTTGGCGTGAAATTGACTATCGATTTGATATTCTCCGTGCGACAAAGGGGGCACACGTGGAAGTTCATTGACAAGGGTCATGAAACTTTTTGAGTCTATCTAACCATTTATGTTATTAATTTTAATCAATCTTTATTATTTTATGAGTTATTAAACATCAAACTGTGTCCGGGACTTTATAAACATGCTGTATTAGCAAACATCTTACCTGTGTTATGAAGCTAAAAAATTTGCAATACCTCTAAAATTCGCTAACTTATACCAAATTTTGTATACAAAGCGTAATATCTTTAAAACACAAATGCATATTTTTCAATAAAAAAATCTCCGTACGGTAGTGCTGGCCAGGTGCCCGGATAACATATGCCGATAAAACGGGGAACCAGTGCCGTCGCGTTTGCTGAGCCCTTCAAATTTGCTCTTAAATTTAACTTAGTCTTTTCCTATTTAAATTTAATTTTTAGTTTTTACTTTTCTTAATTTAATAGTAGACTCGTTCTACAGCTATACTTTTTTAAGGCTTAACTCACGATGTGCTCAACAGTAACTTATAGACAGGGCGTGGAGTTGCTTCGCAACTGGGAAGCCCCTGTATAATGCCTCTTCATGTTCATGTTCATGTTTTCAATAAAAAAACTCTTAAATTAATATATACGTTACTTAGAAGCTATCTTTTGCTTCATAACATATCAAAAGATGAGAAGAACCTTGTGAAAAAATGTTATTACAGTATCTTAAATTTTTTTAAAGAAATGATGTTTCTCGTAAACGTGCACAAGGAAAAATAAAGTTCGCCAGAAAACGCAAATTCAGATTTTGATCTAGAGCAAAAAATTATGCATAAAGTTTACAACTTTACAATTCACTAGTTGTGGGTGTTTATAAATTTGTGTGTAGATTATACATTAAATATTTGTGTATTAAAATGTATTGTTTACTTATCTGCAGTGTTTTAAAGGGACACTTCGGGTGTCAGAAATTTCATTTGAGGTTTATATTTTGAGCTATAACTTTGCTTCTAATTATCGCTGAACCCCCCCCCCCCCCCCCAAAAAAAAAAAAAAAAAAAAAAAAAAAAAAAAAAAAAAAAAAAAAAAAAAAGCATCTTTGGAATCCCAAATGTTTAAACTTTATTTAAAAAAAAAAAATGAAAAATTTTACAAAAATAAGGATTTGAGGCACATACCTTAATCGCTCCGATTATTCAAAAGTCAGTTTCATACCCCCCCCCCCTTCCACAAAAAGGTGTAGGAGAAGAAAGGGATTCCCCTGCCCCTGGCTTTTCAAATTTAATTTTTTTTTAATCCAATGATTAAAAAATAAAAATAAAATACAGTTAAATTTTCAAATAGCTTAAAGTATTTAGATACTCAATGAAAACGTAGTTAAGAGTTCTAGGGGGAGGTAGGTATGATTAGTATCACGTTTTGCAATTCATCTTTGATAATTTATTGCCAGAGAATGAAGAGGACTGCATATTAATGTTATGTAAAATTTTCCTCAATAGATAGTTATCTCTTGAAATTTGTAAAAGAAAAAAAAATAATAAAATAAAATAAAATAAGTTGTATTTTTAATGTACCATGTTATACCTCGTGAAAAGTATCTTTAAAAAATACCTCTTTGATCCCAATTATCCCATTTCATTGCGTAATTGCGATCAGTGGTATTTTTTAGCACTTTCCAACAAAGTTGAAAAGTGCTTATGCATTCGGTTTGTCTGGCCGTCTGTCCGTCTGTCCGTCTGTCCGCGCTCTAACTCCCGTAAATATACTCGGATTGCTATGAAATTTTTATACGTTATTGATGTTTACCCTAGCACGAACCCTATTGAAAATGAAGTATCTACCATTATTAGTTTATCTACAGGACGAATCAAAAGTTTCCCATTACATTACGGCCTCTGGGGAAAAATCGTTAATATAGTCGGTTTGCCATGAAATTTTAGGACGTTATTGAGGTTTACCCTAGCACGAACCCTATTGAAAATGAAGTATCTACCATGATTAGTTTATCTACAGAGAGAATCAAAAGTTTCCCATTACATTACGGCCTATGGGGAAAAATCGTTAATATGCACCGATTGCCATGAAATTTTAGGACGTTATTGACGTTTACTCTAGCACAAGTCCTATCGAAAATGAAGTTTCTACCATGATTAGTTTATCTACAGGGCGAATCAAAAGTTTCCCATTACATGACGGACTATGGGGAAAAATCGTTAATATACTCGGATTGCCATGAAATTTTAGTACGTTATTGACGTTTACCCTAGCACAAGTCCTATCGAAAATGAAGTTTCTACCATGATTAGTTTATCTACAGGGCGAATCAAAATTTTCCCATTACATATTTTAAATATATTAAGCTTTTTCATGTATAATAAAATTGATATATGTCTCTGAAGCTTAATATAAATTATACGCTACTGTCTTGCATAATGTGAAGTACATAGCATTTACAGGGCCACACAAAAGATTTCAAATAGTATATTTTTTCCGAAGTACCGTATATGTGTCCGATGATGGCTGATGGAGGGATGAAATGCATTTTAATTATGATATGCGCGTTTATATTTCGCTAAATATATGCACATTATATGGTGTGTGTAAATGTTATAGTTGATATACAGGGCTACCCATAAAGGGCTCACCAACGTTATTGAATATGAGCGTAAATTATTTAAACATGGTTCTTAAATAAGCTATGCATTTTTACGCTGAGCTTCATTCAATTTACTGAGAAATGTTTGCAGAATATAGATAAAGGATATACAGGGCCACGCAAAGAATTCGGTACATGGAAGTGTATGAATGATGATTTATGAGAATGTGATTTCAGTTGTTTTAAAAGTGTTTTAGTTTGCAATAAATTTTAGCCTAATGCTGACGTGTAATAAAGGTACAATGTAAACTACAGGGCTGAACAAAAGTATTCAAGTATGTTTCCATCTAATAGTATGAATTGCTGAAAAAGAAATCTCAAGCTACTGGGTATTTTCTTGCTAAGCTAAATTTTCCCATTATATGAACTGACATATGAAATACAGGGCTGTTCTAATGTACTGGAATACATATTTGGCTATATTTGGCTATACACTATTATTTCCCTAAATAACAAAATTTTGTTAAAGATTTCATTAAGTGTTGAAAAGTGCTTCATAAGCTATGCTTAACGCATGATTTTTCATACTTGTTTTTTTATTCCTTGCAAGATACAGCCATAGGTAAATGAGATCAAAAGATATCAATGTGGGCTTTATAGACGATAGAAAACAGTTCAATTTACACAAAAAATTCTTAATTGTTTATTAAAAAAAAAACCCTTTTCTATTAAAAATATAGATTTTTCTGTAAAAACTGCGAAATCCACTTTTTTTTTCCTTCGAAAAAAAAAAAAAAAAAAAAAAAAAAAAAAAAAAAAACTTTTTTTTTAACAGTGTTACTATTAAAGTATTTTCTAAATTGACAGTAGATGCTATTAACCCTTTAATTCCCAAGATAGAACACGTTCTAGAAATTACGAAGTTCAGAAAATCTGAGTTTACACCAGAAAGCTTTAATGGCTAATTTCGGTTTATTTAAATACAGAATGTCTGTTATTAATTAAAACAAATATTGCTATTTTAATTTTCTGGTGGGAATTAAAATATACGAATTAAAATATCTCAAAATATCTTGGGCGGTTTGGGATGTAGAGGGTTAAACACAGTTCGACAAATCTGAAACACAACATTGAATCTTCTTGGTTTTGTTATGTGAGGTGTCCTTTAACCATGTGACTGTAACAATGTTTTTGAAAAAACTTTCAAATAATTCCATTTTTTTTTCAAAAATCATATTTTTATGTTTTTTTTTTTTTTTTTTTTTTTTTTTTTTTTTTTTTACAAAAAAAGAAATATATGCACAAAAAAAATTACAGATCAAAAATAAATATTATATATGCAAATATAAATTTTTTTATTTCCGCTTCAACCCATTCGATACGAGCGTCATTTACAGAATTTTTAATCTTTTATCACCAGCTTTTCAAAACAGAAATTTTCTGCCTGCTTGAATCAGAAAAATGCTCGGATTAAGTAATAAAAAATTTACAATAAAAATTTACTGGTGAGAATAATAAATCATGATTGGCAAAAACACGTTGCACATATGATTTAGGGGCAAATCAGAGAAGCTAGTAACCAGCATGTTTTCGTTATCCATACCAGCGTTCTAAATCCTTGGTGGTCCACTGGTCCGAGAGCACCAAAAATTCAATCAAACCACTAATTTAAAGAATTTAGTGGTCCCCAGGACCAGTAACTCCCCCCCCCCCTCATCTCTGACAAGTGAACGTAAATTTTCCCGTCACTGAGAAAAACAAACCAAACACAAACCACAAAAAATTATTTTATTTGAAAGAATTAAAAAAAATGCATTAATCCTTACGGTCAGTTGAAATAAATGATCAAAAATAAAATACATAATTAATAATTTTATAGCTTTTTTATGCACAGTATACTATTTATTTTCATACTTATGTAACTGTATACTTTTTGCAAATTATGATTTTACATTTTGTTACTCCAAAAATTTTGGTAACTGCAAGGTAAGTTTAGTTTATATTCTAATAGGAGGGAGAAGGGTGTCATTCAATGGGTTAAAAATACTTAATAAAATTTTATGTAGCGGGCCAGTGATGATGACTGCGGACCAGTAAACTCTCATGTTTACTAGTCCTTGGAACCAGTAATTGTTATTTTAATCGATTCTACCACTGCGAGTATAAAAACCTTTCGTAAAAATGTTCGTTATCTGATCTGTTCGTTAACCGAACAGTTTGTTAATAGATCATCCATTGTATTTCAGTCTATTTGGCATAACCTGCATTAGATGATCCAGAGCGTAAATAAAAACTGCTAATGTAATTTTCTTATATTTTTCAAGAATATATATCATTTTATATTTAAAAAAAAATCGTTATCATCATTATTATTTTATAGATCACCATGAAGCTTTCGTCATAGGCCATCTGTTCGAGTCTGCATCAGTATGCAGCTCCTTTCTCATCTCCTTTACGCATGTCTTTTTGTGTCCATCTCAGGCCAGCGTTATGCAGAGAGAAACGTTCTGGTAGCGGATACTTATCCTTCTCCAGATCCCGATTACGACTACGATTACGACAATGAATACAGCTTTCAAGAAGAAGAGCCAAACATCCACAAGTGGAACGTGGAGAAATTCCCGCATCCCATAAACACTCCGGTCTCCTGTAATCGCCTTAAGTCGTCTCATGTCTGTGATCCTGATCTCGTGCTTGAAACAGAACAAGGTGAGCATTTTACTTCTGTGTTGTCAATTTCGTTAATCCAGTAATCTTCACAAAACACTGACAGGTTATAAAATATTTATGCAAAAGTTACTCCATAAAACAGGGGGCAGCCTTTCTGCCTCCGTTTCATTAACAAATTTAACCGATATAACCGATATAACTGTAATATTACACTAAAGTGTAATACATACACCATAATCCATGATAACCTCTTCAGACATGAGCATAAAATAACACTACACATATATATTTATTGATTTTGCATAATCGAAATGACACCATAGATGACAGAAAGAGTCATTTTTATGAAATCAGTATTTTAAGGGAGTGGTAATTTAGGTTTACAAATATGGATATAAAAGTACTAATCCCCTTTAAACGTCAGTTTAACTATCAGAAATATAAATTTACGCAATAACAAAATTAAGGTCTTTAAAAAAGTAAATGATCAGCAAAGTCTCAAAAATTTTTATTTTAAAGTATCTAAGTTAAATAATCATGACTATTACATTTTTGGCCACAATGTCTTGAAGCTATTTTCGAAACTCGGATGAAAATAATATTTTTTTTATAAAGGTAATATTCATCAGTGCAGACATTTATTGATTTTGTTTTAAAGCAAAAGACATTCACCTGTATAGAATTCAAGTAAAAATGCAAAAAATTCGAACAGTTTAGTTTTTATGAGAAAAAGAATGGAGGTACATATTTGTGTACTGTGTATTTGTCAGGTCTGAAGAGGTTAAATTACTCCATGAAATTGGAGACAATATTGCCACCAATTTTATGGAGTAACATTATGTAATTTTTTATAATGCATTTAGAAAAAAGAAAAAGAAAAAAGAAAAGAAAAAAGAAAATCTGCGAGCTCGGCCTACAGGCGCAGGTAGATTTCAAAGTTAAATATTAATTTCATTAACAAAAACTATATCAAGATCAGAGATTAATCCAGTTTAACAATTTTACCTAACAAATTATTCTAACAATTTTGATAGATTTAGAAGATAGATTCATAATAAATCTAAGCGGATTTCATATCCTGAAAATTCACGAAGTTATGAATTTATTTTCCTCTCAACGATTCGTTTGAATGCGAACGTGTTGTTGTTTTTTGTGCAAATTCTTTTTCATTAATGTCCGAATCTTTTATCTCATCCTCTAAGTTTTAACATTTTGAAACTGCCCGGTTAAATTAGAGTGTCCTTTGAATTTTGAGAATTTATGGTATTTAGTGTTGCATATGGTCATTTGCTGCTAAATGTGGTCTTTGATAGATGTGGCAGGTTACTGCAACTTCAACATACCTCACTTAATCAACATAATCAGTTACCATGTACTATTAAATGAGTTATTGATAGCAGTCCTTTCTGTGTAACTTGTAGATTCGGAAGTCACCTTGATTGAGTTGGCAATAGATGGGAAGTTTGAGTACATTGTTAAAAAGAGACACAAAAAATTCTTGATCTTGGATAAAAGTTTACGAAAATATAATATAATCTCTTCTGACCCACATAACAATTTTAGTTTGCAGAAAATTTGCAGCAGTCTTGCTTTAAGTTGCAGTAAATTCAGCATGGCAAGACTGAAGTTTATAATAATAACAAGACTGCATCAAGATACCGCAAACGCCGAATATCTTGCGTTGTGATATTTGTGATACATACTTTGAACTTGCTGCTAACCTGTCGTGCAAGTTAATCTCTTGCTTATCAAATTTATTACAAATTGACAGCAATCAAGTAGAAAATTTTGCTCTGATATTACTAAAGTGCGGCAAATTCTTTGCAAGCTAGTAGAAAATTTAGGTCTGTCTTGTCCAAAGTACTAAAAACCTATTGCAAAGTATAATATTGTCGTGCTACTCTACCTATTCACAACTATCATACTACAAGTTTAACCCCTTAACTGGTTTGCCCGAACGCCGTTCGGGCAAGACGAATTTGCTTATTGCATCATTTAAAGCTTATTGACACCACTATTATTTTTAAGAAAATTTTCATACTATTGAAAACAGAAATGTTTAGACTAAATTTTAGGAATATTTTATTTAAATAATAGTGGTGTGAATCCGCTATTTTCAATTTATTGAACGGAAAAGAAAAGAATTAACCCGTTAAGGGATTAACCACCTCACGGTCTATTGACGTATACGCATCATCAGAAAGAGCATGCATCATTTTTATCATCATTGACAAATAAAAGACTATTTGTACTTAAATATATTAAAGTCTTTTTGATATTTGATAAGTAAAGCACTGAAAAAAAAAAAAAAAAAAAAAAGAAATGGTGCTAACCGAATAAAATTTGTTTCACAGATGCAAACCCGAAAGGATTAAAAATCATAGAGTTGAATAGGGTTAAAGGCAAAAATAAATAAATAAATATCAATTAAAAGGATATTTTTGAAAAATCTAATAATATTGAGAAAAATTCATTTAAAAATTAAATTTTCTATATAAATTTAAAATGGCTGAAGACGTAAACATGACTTAATAAATTAATATAACTTTTTAATTTGTAAGAATTTTTATGTGAAATGAGTTAAAGATTATAGATGAAATGTTACTTTTCAAAAGATACTTACATTTGAACAGTAAATATGGTAGATTCCTTTTTCTGGGTTCCTTTTAACCCTTTAACGTTCATTGGTTTCTCTACGAAACCACAAAATTTTAATTCCGATATGCAACAACGACAGTGGAATTTTAATTAAAAAAAAATCCATTTTATTGTGTATGTAAAAAAACAGTTTTTTTTTTTTTTTTTTTTTTTTTTTTTTTTTTTTTTTTTTTTTTTTTTTACAAATATGTTTGTTTGCAATTACCGGTGTCAGTCATTTACTTCAAGATCTTAGCAATGAAAATACTTTGTCCGTTAAAGGGTTAACGTAATCAATCAATGAGAATGAGATTCCCTAAAGGTAAAAATGGTGTGTGTGTCTTGTCCACTGAGCTTGTCTTTGAGTAGCACTCACTTTCTGCGCCTATGCTGATAAGTCTATTCTCCCAACAGAGGTTCTTTTGCTTTGGGGCTGTGCATATACAGTAGACTCCCTCAAATTCGCACAGCTTGGGATCAGAGGTTGTGCGGATTTTAGAATTTTGCAGATTTCTGGTCATTGATTTGTTTACATTTTCTAAACTGTAATTTGAATGTAGTTAATAATGCAATCAAAACTACAATGAATGCTTACAATATAATAAAATATTAAAATAAGTAATAAACTAAAATAATAAAAATTTAGATTATTTTTAAATTATAGATATATTAAAAGCAAAGATCGAGTTAATAATCAATAATATAGGATTAAATATTCATAATAAAGATTAAATGCATTTTTCCTAAATTATACCGTGAAACTTGCCTCATAGAAGTACATAAATAATTTCCATCAAAATCATAAAATAAGGAATTTTATTTCAGATTTAGCCAGACTTTATAACCAAAAAAGCTTGATTATTTCATAAATATATTTGATAAGAAGATTGTGATTACCATAATATCAGCAATATCTTGAATGTTTTCAGAAATAAATTTATTTTTCCTTCAAATTTTGTCCCTATATCTGAACTGAATGTTTCATTGTTTACAACCGTAAATTTTGTGCGGATTTTAGAGAGTTGCGGATTTCAGGGTTGCAGATTTGTGGGAGTCTACTGTATAACGTTATTAATTTTTTGGTAATTTTGGATCCCCTCCCTCCTTTTGATATCATTCGTTATCATCTCTCGAACTCCCCCGCTCTGCCTCCCGCATTGATAAGAATAAGAATCATTTTAAAGGAACATTTCTGAATGAAAATGAATTTTCTTTTGTTGCCCGTAATTTTCGGAAACTTTATGTAGTATTTTTTATAGTGAGTTTATGTGTACAATTTTGAAGAACATAAATATACACCTTTTTCTATGGATAAAAAATTTCACAAAGAGTGTATAAAATTGAAATAGTATCCTTGTTTGCTCAAATCAGTTTTTTAAAACATGGTACACATTGATTTTTCGGACGCTATCAATTCTTCTCTAGATGAGTAACACAATCAATAGATGCTTAAGTAAGAAAATAAGGTTAATTTAGCATGCTTGCTTGTTGAAATTGGAGATGTTTAAGATGTTAAATATGAAAAAAGTAGGGTTTCTAGATGAAGAAAACGAAAGAGATCATTAATGTCAGTGAAAATCTCCACTGTGATAATGTAGGAGGCAATGTTCTGAGAGCCGGCTAGACCGGGAGGCGGCAGCACACATAATCACCTCATCGAGTTCATGGATGAAAATCCAGGATTTGTTAAAATTCGATTAGCATATTACAAAGGAATCCGTCTCCCAAGTCATGTCTTGTAGTGGAAAACACCTAAAATTCCGATTTTAACTGTTGACTCATAGGCTTACCAATATGTTTTCCTGCTCCCAATCCTCCATGTTTTCATGCTTTTGGGTACAGGAAAGCAGAATGGTAAACCTACGAGTCAACCGTTAAAATCGGGTTTTTAGGAATTTTTCACCAAGACATGACTAGGCAAACCGACTGTATTTCAATATGCGAATTTTGATTTAACTAATCCTAGATTTTCATGCGTGAACTCGATGAGATGATTGTTTGTGCTGCCGCCTCCCGGGCTAGGTGTCTCTCTTCTCTTCTCAAAGCAGAGCTGCGGAAAAAATTTTGTCAAATTACAATGATAAATTTGCTCTAGTTTTCTAGTTATTATCACTTCTATGTCGAGGTCGAAATTAGACTTATAAATAGACGTTCAATAGTATCGGACAGTTAAACGATAAAATTTTTCGAAAATTAAATTAATGTTTTTAATATTATCTTTTTATAATGTAGACAAGTTTTGCTGATTATGCCATGGATGACTAGCATACCTGAAGAATCAATTACTGGATATTATTTATTTTTTTCTCAAGGATCGGTTTAATAAAGCCAAATGCAAGTTAAATTTGCCCAAATCACTTCCACTGAATTTTATCTTATTTTGTTTAAACAAACTGTTTTATTGTTATCAATAAAAAGCTTTGAGTAGTTTTTCTGTTTGAAACATGTATAGATTAGAAAGCTTGTCGCAACTTGATGTCTCGTAGATGGTCAAAATTGTCCATAAGCAATAAAAAGATATCCTCTGAATTTTGGAAGCAATTATAGAAAGACTGCCAATATCTTCTAAAATAGCGCTGATGAGAAAAAAATCCAGACGAAACCGTATTACAGGATTACCTGATCTGAGACGGTCACAATGTACCTTCTGGATTTCAATTTAATGTAACTGACGCGCAGGACCGTATCTAAGAGTGTGCTGGGGGGGAGGGGATGAGCCCCCTAAGACATTTTGAGCCACCCCTGGGAAAAGATTCCAAAGTCACTAAATGAATTTCTATTCCAAAAATCCAAATAAAATTCTGTTCAAAAATCTAATTTAGTTTTAAGGTCCTTTCAGAGTTTTACAGAATTACTAAATTATATCTAAAAGAAGTGTTTCAACATTCGACATCCTATTTGCACACATGAAGCTAACTTGATGTTTTATATTGCATTACTTATATAGTCGAATTTTTCATCATCATTTTCTTTTCTTAGCATAAAATGAAGTTATTACAACAGTTCAAAATGAAACGCAGTACCTACAATGTGAATATGCTCTGATTTAACTTTCTGCGTCAGAGAGAGAAAGAAAAAAAATGAGCCCCCCCTCCCCATTAATCACTTCTAACTACGGACCTACTGACACGTACAACTTTTTTAGTATTTACGGATGAGCAAAATATTCTTTGAATGACATAATGCCAAAGTGTTTGATGTATCACTTTAAAATAACCATTGCTAATAAAACTAAATTCGTCGAACCCGATTAATAACACATACAGGGTGATTCCAAATTTTTTTTACAATGAAAGAAGAGTGATAGTACACATCAAGACAAACAATATTAAATAAAAGACTAAGGGTCCCAAACGTTTTCCAAAGGAGATAGCCGCCATTAAAGTTTGGGGTCCAAAATTTCAAATAAACATAAAAAATGGAAAAATCGGTCGATTGATTTGCGGATTTCACTAAAATTATTCTTTATGTCGGCATTTTCTTGAAATTAAATTATAAAGATAAATTTCAAAAAATGCCGATAGAGGGCGCTTTAGACTTTGGAGTAACGAAAAACTATTTTTTGCCGGTATTTTTTGCATCTCATTAAATGTTTTCGTAAACTTAGCCTCAAATTTAAATTTTGAGCTCAAAATCTGAAAGTGGGAGTGGTTAAGTAGCACAAACTGAACTGTGTTCAGAGGGTTCAAATTTCAAATGATTATAAAAAAACGGCAAAATTGGCTCATTGATTTGCGGTTTTCACTAAAACTATTCTTTATGTCGGTATTTTCTTAAAAATAAATTATAAAGATACATTTTAAAAAATGTCGATAGAGGGCGCTTTAGACTTTGGAGTAAGGAACAATTAATTTTTGCCGTTATTTTTTGCATCGCATTAAATGTTTTCGGAAGCTTAGACTTAAACTTAAATTTTGAGCTCAAAATCTGAATAGTAGGGAGTAGTTAAGTAGCACAAACTTAACTGTGTTTAAGAGGGGGGGGGGGTGTTCAAATTTAAAATAATTATAGAAAATGGAAAAATTTGTCTATTCGTTTGCGGTTTAAAATAAAACTTTTCTTTAAGTCAGTATCTTCTTGAAAATAAATTTTAAAGATAAATTTCAAAAAATTCCATTAGAGGGCGCCTTAAACTTCAGAGTAACCAACAATTAATTTTAACCATTATTTTTTTGTTCTAATTAAATGCTTGCAAAAACTTATTAAATGTTTTCGGAAGCTTAGATTTAAACTTAAATTTTGAGCTTAAAGTCTGGATAATTTGGAGTAGTTAAGTAGCGCAAATTGAAGTGTCTTCGGGAGTTGAAATTTAAACCTCCCCCCTCCTCGATCACAATTCAATTTTTCGCTACTTAAGCACTTCAAACGATTCAGAATTTGAGCCTAAAATTTAAGTTTATGCGTTTGAAAGCATTTAATGAGATTAAAAAAATAATAGTTAAAAATAGTTGTACGCTACTCCAAAGTCTAAGGCGCCCTCTATCGGCATTTTGTGAAATTTATCTTTAAAATTTATTTTCAAGAAAATGCTCATTTAAAAATTAGTTTTAGCGAAAACCGCAAACGTATCGACCAATTTTTCCGTTTTTTGTAATCATTTGAAATTTGAACCCTCTGAACAAAGTTCAGTTTGTCTACATAACCTAGAGGTCTTCACGGGCCGGAATTTCCAGGCCCGGCCCGTTGCAAAACTGAAAAATTCGGCCCGGGCCCGGCCCGGCCCGTTTAAATTTTTATATTTTTGGCCCGGCCCGGCCGGCCCGTACAAAAATCAGCGAAAATAGGCCCGGCCCGGCCCGTTTTGGCACGTTACAATTTCTACGATTTCTAAAAAAATCAGATTTTTATCATATAACTGAGATTCCTTTAAAGAATACTGCATACATATCTATGGAATGATTTTACAGTATATTTTACAGCAAATACACATTAATAACATTAATGATTATTTAGATTCTTAGACTTTCAACATTCGAATAAAGATTCATTAAAAGATTAATATGGCTTAGAATAAAAGAAAAAAGAAAGAAAGCTAAAAATATCGTTAATTTTGAAGCTGTTTAATAAAAGAAGATTTATAAATATATTTCTATATCATTTTATTATAGATTTCAAATCCAAATTCATTCTTAAATTCAAAGAAGTTCCTTTCTGATACATTTCTAAATTCATTTTTTTTTTCTCAGAAACGCATTAGATTAGCAGATATCTTTATTCAGAAACTATATAATCGAATGGCGTTATCTATTTTTTGATACAAGCAATTTAAGAATACTGCAAACAAATAAAATACTGTCATAATTAGAGTTTTGAATAGAATTTCCGAAAGCAATAGCAAGGGAAGGGAGAAAAAACCTGCAATCATTTGAGAAACTATTATATCTCAACAAGGTTATACAAGTATTTTATTTACCAAAAATGAAAAACGCTATTCGATTCAAAATCCTTTCAATAGTTGGGCTTATCACTTTTATACTTTTACAATTTAAAATTAATCAGAAAATGTGTCAAATTTTCGCATTCTTGAGAAATTAATTTAAAAATCATCAAGAAGTATATATCCGAAGACTAATCTAACATAAGTTCTTTATTGCTGTTAATAATTTTACAAATCATGTTTTCTGCCAATAATTAAGTCTAGTACCGGTCCGGCCAGTCTATATATAGAAAAATAATGCAAGCGTGATCTCGGACCGGCATGAGTCAGCTAAAAAAATATTAAAACGGGTTACACATAATGTAATTCTTCGATGCCGATACACTGTGCATTTTTATACTGATGTTGTCAAACTAGTATGGCCACATTTATACTTATTTTTGTTAAAACCATTTTCGTTGAAAATGGCTCATATTTTATCGTTCCTGCTTAAAACTTCAGAACTGCCGAAAATTTTTTTTATCGGCCCGGCCCAGCCTGGCCCGTTGAAAAAACTATTCTAAATCTGCCGGCCCGGCCCGGCCCGGCCCGTTAGAAAATTCGAAACGATTCCGCCGGCCCGGCCCGCGGGCCGGGCGCGTGCAGACCTCTAACATAACCACTCCCAACTATTCAGATTTTGAGCTCAAAATTTAAGTTTAAGTCTAAGCTTACGAAAAGAAGAGTTGTTCGTTACTCCAAAGTCTAAAGCGCTCTCTATCGGCATTTTTCGAAAATCATCTTTATAATTCATTTTTAAGAAAATACCGACATAAAGAATAGTTTTAGTGAAAACCGCAAATCAATGAACCAATTTTTCCGGGTTTTTTTATAATCATTTGAAATTTGAACCCTCTGAACACAGTTCAGTTTGTGCTACTTAACCACTCCCACTTTCAGATTTTGAGCTCAAAATTTTATTTTGAGTCTAAGCTTACGAAAACATTTAATGTGATGCAAAAAATACCGGCAAAAAATAGTTTTTCGTTACTCCAAAGTCTAAAGCGCCCTCTATCGGCATTTTTTGAAATTTATCTTTATAATTTAATTTCAAGAAAATGCCGACATAAAGAATAATTTTAGTGAAAACCGCAAATCAATCGACTGATTTTTCCATTTTTTATGTTTATTTGAAATTTTGGACCATAAACTTTAATGGCGGCTATTTCCTTTGGAAAACGTTTGGGACCCTTAGTCTCCTATTTAATATTGTTTGTCTTGATGTGTACTATCAACCCTCTTTTATTGTAAAAAAAAATTTGGAATCACCCTGTATATTGATTTATATCCCATTTATTGTATTCAATCAGGTTTTAGCTCACAGGCTATCATAGCCTGAGAGCTTATGTGCCCGCCCGTTCTGTATGTATGTGCGTACGTTCGTACGTACGTAACGCGATAACTCATGATAAAAATATCCCATCCACTTGAAATTTTGTATATAGGTATATCCTAAAATGGCGCTTCCCTGATTACTTTTTGGAGTTCATTCGATATGTATAAGAGGGGGAACGGGGGGCTCATGCCCCTCTTCTTAATTGATATGAATGGGTTTTTCATGCAGAAATATTAGTTTTTTTTCAAAATTTACACATAGGATCATTCTGATGAAGCGCTTACGTGATTGGTATTAGGTATTCATTGGATAAATATAAACAGGGGAAATGGGGGTTCTAATGCCCCTCCCCTTAATTTATATAAATGGGTTTTTCACGCAGAATTGTCAGATTTTGTTCAAATCTCTGAATAGTTTTGGAAGTTTAATGGTTAAGTACATAAAAGAGAAGGATAACGCTTCTTAAATTATATAAATGGGTTTTTATTAAGAATTTTCCGATTTGCTCTAAATTTTGGATATGGATTTTTTATATGATAAAGCATGTCCCTGATCAGTTTAGAGGGTTCAATGATTAAATATAAAAAGGGGAAAGGGGGGAGCTGATCCCCCTCCTTAATATTTTTTTTCGAACGGAATTAACCCTTGAAAATATAAGGCTGTAATGTACAATTAGTATGCGTAGCCTGTGAGCTCAATGTCATCAGTTTAACTGGGCAATATTCTTTTTATTTCTAAGTAAAGTAGCAGAAATAATATCAGAGTCGTTTTCCCTGAAATGTACATTCGGTGCTACGTTTTGTAAAAAAAATATTTTACGAATTTAATGTACAATTTTTTTTATAATGTTTTAAATTTATCTAACATCATATCAGAATTTATTGAGATCGTGAAAAAGATTTTATTAAAATTTCTCCATTTCATTATCTAGATGGTCATAATTATGGTGTCTACACGGTACTTCATTAGCTCACAGGCTATCAAAGCCTGAGAGCTTATGTGCCCGCCCGTTCTGTATGTATGTACGTGCGTACGTAACGCGATAACTCATGATAAAAATATCCGATTTACATGAAATTTTGGATTTAGGCTTATTATGATAAGACGCTTCCTTGATTAGTTTTCAGAGTTCATTCGATAAGTATAAGAAGGGGAACGGGGGCAACTGCTACTCCCCTTAATTTATATAAATGGGTTTTTCCTGCAGAATTAGTAGATTTTGTTCAAATCTTAGATGTAGGTTCATTCTAAAGAGGTGCCTTCGTGATTAGAATTGGGTTTTCATTGGATAAGTTTAAAGAGGGGAAATGGGGGGGGGGTAATCCCACCGTTTTAATTTAGGCTTTTCACGCGAAATTTATCGATTTGCTTCAAATTTTGTATAAAGGTTTATTCTGAAATGGCCCTTCCCTGATTTGTTTTCGGAATTCACTGGATAAGTATAAAGGGAGGATAGGGGAAACTACCGCTCATAATTTATGTAAATGGTTTTCATGCAGAATTAACCGATTTGTTTCAATTTTTGGATACAGGTTCATAGTAGTAAGAAGCTTCGCTCATTTGTTGTGGTATTTCTTTTATTAATTATAAAGGAGGGTACGAGCGATTACCTCCCACTTAAGTTAGCTAAATAGAGTTTTATGCAGCGTTATCCGATTTGCTTTAAATTTTGGATGTAGGTTCTTTCTGGTAAATTGAATTTCTGAACAGTTTTGGAGGTTTAATGATTAATTATAAAGGAGGGAACGGGGACAACGTTTCTTAAATTACATAAATGTGTTTTTATGCAGAATTATTTTAATTGCTTCGAATATTGGATACAGTTTTACTATATGATAAGGCCTATCCCTGATTAATTTTGAGGCTTCAATGATAAGTATAAAGAAAGAAAATTGGGAGAGGGGGTACTTCCTTCCTTATTTTTTTTCGAAAGGCATTATTATATAAGGCTGTAATATACAATTAGTCTGCATAGCCTGTGAGATCTATGCCATCAGTTTAACTGGGCATCATTCTTTTTATTTATTATTAGTGACACACATTAAATATTACACTGAACAATATCTATACTAATAAAATAACAAATCGCTCTGTCTGCGTGTGTGTGTGTGTGTGTGTGTGTGTGTGTGTGTGTGTGTGTCTGCGATGGCTAGCAAAATCTATGGGACGTACGAAGCTCAAAATTTTTATGAGAGTAGCCCAATATCTCTCCTGATGCACCTGAGCTTCAGAATTTCGAAATTCTATTTATTAACTGAGTAATTAATTAAATTCCAAAGATCACTCTCATAAAAAATCGCCTTTTTTCTTCTTTTTTTCTCTTCATTCAGTTATGGTTGGTTGGTTGCATAAAATTTTCGCATAAATAATTAAAAAAGCTGGGAATAGACCTTTAAAATTCATAGACTGGCAAACTGTCAGTTTAAATGATGATTTTTTATCACAGCGGTTGTAAACCATGGAGGAAAAAGATAGGTGGTGGTGAAGTGAACCGAAAAAAGGGTTGCAATATTAAATCATTTATCGCTCAAATTTTAATGTCCCAAACAAAAGCATGTGGAAGTGATTTTGTATTAATAAGACGAATTGAAAGAAATGAATTACAGCCGAAGCGTATTTTATGAAGAAATAGTAATTTTTTAAAATGGTCTTTTTTCTATTATATTATTTATTTTTAAAAAAATGTTTGCTTTTAAAATAATTGAAATTGATAAATTCGAAATAATTAAATGTCAAAATAAAATAAAATAAAATATTGAAAACATTTGATTTGAACTAAAAATTGTATTACTAAAAGGTTTCTTTTTTTTTCAGAACTTTTTAATACTTTATAACGTAGATGAAAATATGGTTTTAATATAACAACATATTAATAACTCTATATCAATATATAAAATATATTTATGAAAACATTCTTTTAAAATCATGCGCGAAAACTTAAATAACAAATATTAGTCTAAAATCTAGATTTCAGAGTGCAGACGATTTTAAGACATTAACGAAAGAATGCTAACTTTTCAAGCAAAATCTTAAATGATGCTTCTATATTGATATTTCAAAGTGACGGCTAGGTTACATTTATGTTATATTTAAGTTACGGTAGGGTAATGTTAAGTCGCAGTTAGGTTACAGACAGATTATGGTTATGGTACAAAAGTTTACGGTTAGGAATTTGTCCACAGAGTCAACATTACGCATGCTTTGATTAAAAATATACACTTTTGTTAAATGGCTCTGAAATTATAATACTATATACCAATCTTTTATCATCGCGTATCGATTCATTCAAGGTATAGTCGGATTTAAGAATGATATAATTAGTTTGAAATTCAAAATATTTCACTTGGGATTTCTATGTGAAAAAAATAATTAGTTACGTGATTTAACAGTGATTTTTACGGGTAAATATCAACACTTTAACTCGAAACTAACGCAATCGTTGGATACATGTTCCCTCCCGTGTTTCTCATTGCTCATTTTAAGTATTTTTAGAGCTTAATATTAGTTGTTGTTTTTAAAACCGATTTTTCACAAAGTCAGCTGCAACGTATTTCAGACAATGCATTTCTGCATGCTTCCAGTTATTGATAAAATCATACAAATTTCAAGTTCGTTTAATATTGTTAATACGGACCCGGGCAACGCCGGGCGGGTCAGCTAGTGATGGAAATGAAAGAAGTTCTGTTCCGTTAATATCACACACTTTTCTATTTAAATGTACTATTTTATAAACTTTATCTATTTTTACTCTGTCAAAGGAACTGAAAGTGTGATCTTTGTATTGATATCGTCACAGTTATATTAAAAAAAAAATTCATAAATTTTTATCAGTATTTGGCAATTCGATAATTTGAAGCAAGTAACACAATTTTAGGTAACTTTTCCGTGAATTTTCAAGTTTTAGCAGCAATTCCTATACTTTTTATACGAAAGTGAGTTATTTCTCACATTGTTTTGGCGAAAATTATATACTAAAAGAAAAACATAAGTTAGCAATTTTTGCCTGTCAAGTAAAAATCATTCACACTTTGAAGCATATCAATATACTATGTATACATTGAAGCTGAGTTGATATTTGGTGTTTTCAATTATAAAGTTAGTAGTATGTAAACTTTATGTAAATATTTATAAATTGTGTAAAGATTGATAAATCCAGTTCTTCGAACACATATTTAAAGCGTAAATATCCGTTAATATTTTAAATATTAGAGCATGTCGTCAATTACTATTTTTTTTTTTTTTTTTTGGTCATAATGATATTTTCCTGTGTTTTACAGGGTGATTTACCTTCACTATCCATATTTTAAATGTAAGAGAATTTCGTATGATATTGCCAATGGCATCTTTTCAACAGGGAGTGTAGGGAAACGTGATAGGGTGAATTCCATTATATTTTAAAAATCTATTGTATTAATATCTGGTGTACAACAAAAGATCTCCATATTTTAAAATTCAGTACCTTGCAAATTAAATGGTAACAGTTATTTTAAAAAAAATGCAGGAGGCTTATGCAAGATGAAAGAATTTTTTTTCTGCGATTCCTGACTTTAGTTTCAAATATCAGCTATAGATGCACTGAAAGCAATATTTATATCTATTTCATTCTAACATAGTTCATTTTTCAATTTCATTTTAAATGATCTAATATCATTAAAATGAAATTAAAATGACTTTGTTTCATTGAGTGCAATGTAACGGAATATTTTTGTCTGGTTTTATAAATGAACTATAAATCCTACATACTTCATTTTCAATAATAATGAATTTTCAGTTTCAATACCGGCTTTCGTGCGCCGTAGTAAACGTCAATAATATTAAAAAAAAAAAAAAAAATCAGGGAGATCCGAGAATATTTACGAAAGTCAGAGCTTGGATAGATATGACGAAGTCATAAACACTTTTCAACTATGTTGTTAAAAGTGTTAAAAAAATTGAAAAGGCCAAACTTTTTAGAAACTTTGAATCAGCATTTTTGAGCTCTGATAAAAAAGATTCTGATTGATAAGAAAAAAGCAAATACTTCAAACAATAAAAAATTTGTAAGCAAAATAGCAGTGAGGTTGAACATTGAATGCTTAGATGCTTACTATGTAGGGACACTGGTCCCTTGACACTAAATATTTTACAGAGATTAGGATTACAGCTTATTTCTACCTAAAAAACCGTTAATGAACTTCTTTTTCATACTGAAAAGTTCAACGGCAGTATTCTGTCAAATTTTTTTTAATTTACTTTTTTTCTTTTTCTTTTTTTTGCCGGCGTATAGGATTTCATTTACTGGGATTTTATTTAATTGCAAAAATTACAAATACCCAATATTAGGTGTTTGAAATTTAATTTGGAAAATTTTTCCATCTTTGTGTTTATTTGTATATATATATATATATATATATATATATATATTTTATGATGATTGAGTAAATTCAATCGAAACATGTAAAATTATTAAGATCTTTTAATGTATTTTATTAACTTTTGACATCCTTTTTAGCAATTAAATATTTTAATATATATTTTGGGTGTGGTTTAGAAAATATATATTTTTGAGATGGTTTTTGTTTATCTTCTTCATCATTGAGTATTAATGCAGTATTATTGATTGCTGAATTATTTCTTCTCTACTTTGACTTCAGAGCAAGAATTTTAGACTATTTGTGTTATTTCGAATCTTAGATATCGAAGTATATCATTCTAAGGTTGAAATTGCAATTATGTTTGAGTTTCATTAATAAAAAGAGAAAGAAAGGAAGTCCACATATGTAAGACTCAAGAAACGACGAGGTTATAGAGCATAGATTTTTCAGCTAAATTTAACAGAACTTTCCAAAACCTTAAAAAAGAATAGTAAAAACAATATGCTTAATTAAAACATGTATATATATATATATATCAGTAAAAACAAATTTGTAAAGTTATTAAGATCTTTCTAGTAGACTTGTATTCCAAGAACTTTTCATGTAACGGTAAGAGTAAAAACTCATGTAAACCTTCCTCGGTTACATGAAATTTTGCTGTTATCGTTACATGAAAAGTTCTTGGAATACAAGTCTACTAGAAAAATCTTAGTAACTTTACAGAATTTTTTTACAATGTAGTAAAACATGCATATACATGGAACTCTGCCTAAGGCGGAATCGATATCGGGACCAAGAAAATTTAGTAGACAATATTTTGTCTTAGACAAATTTTATTTTATGTTTATGGATTCTCAGGGAATTGGAAATCTTTCCGAGTTATACAGATTCCCGTCTTACACAAAGTACGCTTTATAGAGACTTTATTGTATTGAATATTTGATGAGATATGGACATTTGTATGAAATAATTTTTAAATGCGCATAAGTGAGCGATTACAAAACATTTATTTCCTAATTTGGTCGTCAGCTATTTATAGGGCGACTTGCTAGTTTGGTGTAGTATGTATCACGCTTCTCTGTATGCTTCTCGTTTATGTTCCTGTATCAATCATAAAGAAGATAACTTCGAGTTTATATAAATAAAAAATGGGTCATTCCATTGTACCTTACGTTTCATTTTGAACAAATTACTGTAGTAATTTTAGTAATATAACTCTAAAAAATATTCAAATGTACAATTAATATGATTTATTAATGAAACCTATCTAAAGGTCAATTTGGATGAAAATCACATTAAAAAAATGATAATGAAAATTATACTTAAAATGATAACTTATATTCCTTTTTCAGTAATAGCAGTTACCATAGTAAATAAAACTGCCAATATTTAAGAAATAACATTAAAATTTGATAACTTTCATCTAAGTTAGGTTTTGATAAGTTTAATTACCAAATCATGTCAAATTTAGATCTTGAATAATTTTTTTGTGGGTGTTATGTTATTAAAATTACTGAAAATAGTTCAAAATATAACGTAAGTTACCATGAAATGACCCATTGTATCTCATTTTCTCTTTTATGTTTTTCGTATAAAATAGAACTAATTTTCGGAAGTATTGTATTCTTTCGAAAAATTAATTTAAAGGAATCTTTTTTAACGTTTCAGCCGATATGCTGGACCGTTCCATTGAAGATCTGTACCGTGAGACACCTTGTATATGCGATACGTGTAAAGACGATGATGGAGGCATTGTTGTTGGAATCGCCTTGCTGAAACACATGTTTCATCCTTATAAGTAAGTTCTAGAGCATTTTTTAAAACTGTGTCATATTATGATGCACTTGAACGCATAATATAGCTAAGTATCAGCGGAACTCTGGTGATTATCATAAAACATAAGAGAAATGCTCCAGCGCAATTCCCTTTCTACTCCATCTCTCAACAAAGAAAGAAAAATCAAACGCTTTTTATCATCTATACTACTATTCCAATTAAAAATAATAGAATAACCAAAAAAGACCATATACTGTCATATAAAATGCATGATATCCGAATAATCTAAGAGTCGACAGCGCAAAAGCCTAAGGTATCGAGCACAAGAAAAAAAATCTTTATCTATGGAAGAGTAGAAATAGGGGAATCTAATGATCCATGTCTGCCGGAAGTGAAGTGGTTACTAGTGATTTACTCGTAGGTCTAACATTTTATTTACCATACAATGAAATGATTGTACGGCAAACGTTATGATAAACCTACGAATAAACCACTCACTAATGGTAATAACTTGTGGCCAGGGCTCTCGCTCGCCATTGCGACTAAATTCTTCATTTGGCGAATAAGCAGGCGTTTAGATTCGCCAAATTGCTATTGCTCAATTTTTGCTTTTTTTTTCTTTTCCTTTTCGTTTTTCATATATATACATGTATATATTTTTTAAATGTATTTGTAACGGATAGTTGAAATTAGATTAATAACAATCGTTGTCGCGGTTATAAAAACTTAGGTTATTTTAAAACATATTGGAAAAAAGGGGGTACATTAAAGGATTTAATTTTTTTTTCTTTGCGCTACACGGCGAATCTATTTTGCTAATACTTTTTTCACTAGGCGATTTTTTTTTTTTTTTTTTTTTTTTAATTAACCAAATTATTAACGTTGGTCAAATGTCATATAAGCGAGAACACAGCTTGTGGCTTATGCAACACTTCACTTCCAGCGGATATGGATCATTAGATCTATTACTACTCTTCTATATAATAAATACTTTTCCCTTGTGCTCAATACCTTAGTTTTTTTTTGTGCTGTCGCCTCTTGGACTAGAAGAAATAAACAAAGGGAGCGAGCTAAAATATTGTAAAGTGTTCACAAAATACTGATGTATGGTATAATGTTCCCACGTGTCTAAAGAAATCATGGAAATTTTATTTAAAAAAAAACAATAATGAATTTATTCAAAAAATTAGAAGTATCTCCAAAAACATTTCAAAATATTATAATATTTGTAAAACTTTGTGATTGTTCATTGGTGATGATAAAATTGGCATAAGTGACGGCTGTGTAGAGGTTTTACGCGTATAAAGACTTGTTTTTCTGTCGACTTTAGGTAGTTGGGAATTCAAAATGGGCCGGACGGAAGACATACCGGACTCCACAAAAGACTGTGATTGTGACATTACGCAATCAGAGACTTACTCAACAGATAATTACTGAAAAGTTTGTTGTTCTCATGGAAATGTGAGGAATGCTTTAAAATATTATTCCGAAAATAAAAATTAAACTAGTCGTTGGGGGCCACCGTAATACTTACCCATCATGGATATGCATAATATAAAATATGAAAATAAAACGTGTAAAATATTTATAAAATGCACTGCAATTCAAAAATAAAATTTAAACGCAAATTTAAATAGTTTTAATATACATAGTCATGCTTTATTAATGAATTGCTGATGAGCCAAATTCGACAAATTATATAAAACGCCAAAATACTCAAGTAATACCGGATTGCGTAAAAGAAACATCCTTATAACTCTAAAAATAATAATCATATTAACTAACAATTTACTGCGTCGGATGAAGCGTCTCATTTCCAATTAAAATATATCTTTGAATTGAAATTTGATTGAAATACAGGGTCATGAAAAATCAAAGAATGCAGAAAACAGGATTACACATATCTCGGCAACTGATAATTCGATCGACTTCGTTCTTTATGCAAAATTTGTGTTATTTTATTGCCTTTTACACCCACTCTTTAAAATAAAAAAATTCGAAAATCTTTATGGACCTTTCATCTGAATGAATTTTTCGAGAGTCCGGAAAAAATAGTTCCGGATAATCGAGGTTACTGATATTAAATAGGCTTCGTCCCATTCTTACATACTAAGTACATACAAAATTTCAAGTCTCTATCTCAATTTGTTCGGGAGATAGAGCGTTTATAGACAGACAGACGGACAGACAGACAGACAGAAAGATGGATGGACGGCAATTTTTTTTTTCAAAAAAATGTTTTTCGGAATATCCAGTATCTGAAATGTGTAATTCCGTCAAAAAAAAATTTTTTTTTCGATTTTCAAAACGATTGCAAGACTTACCCTAAACTACGTATAGGTAAGTAAAAAGTAATCGTGCAAATAGTGATCGGATATGAATAACCACACTAAAACAGTTCAGAATGTTGAAACTTATCGTGAATAAAAACTGCTTCATTAGCCCTAGATTCATTAATAGAAAGTGGCGAGAACAAGGAAAGGATGCCTCAATTTTTACCATCATGCAACAGTCTACGATCTTGATTCACAATCACGTGTGATCGAGATAAACCCGCTCTTTATTTTTTTTAAAAATAAACAAGTTGGAAATTGCACGTGAAGCGTAGCAAATTAGGTGCGTTCGAACGATAACGAAGTTTTAAAAATATTACTTTCATATATCAATCTCATAACATTGTAAATAGTGAATTACAATTAAAACGCTCATCAAACAATGTTCTCCCTATACCATTATGTAATGGAATACTTTTGTGTGGCCTTGTAAATCAATAATAAATGTTCTTTGCACCACAAATTATGTAAGATGTATATTATAATGTGTACTTTATAGTTGCATATAAATTTTATTAAGTTCGCATGAGTGTAACACGATTAAAATGCATTTGAAACATTTTTTACCATTGACCGTAATGTAATGGAATACTTTTGATTGTCCCTGTAATTGATCTATTCATCCGATTTTCATAAAATTTGAAATAACTCGAAAAAATTATGTAATAATTATGTATTTTAAATTTCAAACGTATCGAATATACTTGAAACTTTTTCCCCATTGACCATAATGTAACTGAATACTTTTGATTGCTCCTGTAATTGATCTATGCACCCGATTATCAAAAAATTTGAAATAACTCGACAGAATTATGTAATAATTGCGTATTTTAAATTTCAAACGATTAAAATGCATTTGAAACTTTTTTCCCCCATTGACCGTAATGTAATGGAATACTTTTGATTGCCCCTGTAATTGATCTATTCATCCGATTTTCATAAAATTTGAAATAACTCGAAAAAATTATGTAATAATTATGTATTTTAAATTTCAAACGTATCGAATATACTTGAAACTTTTTCCCCATTGACCATAATGTAACTGAATACTTTTGATTGCCCCTGTAATTGATCTATGCACACGATTATCAAAAAATTTGAAATAACTCGACAGAATTATGTAATAATTGCGTATTTTAAATTTCAAACGATTAAAATGCATTTGAAACATTTTTTCCCATTGATCGTAATGCAATGGAATACTTTTGATTGCCCCTGTAATTGATCTATCCATCCGATTCTCATAAAATTTGAAATGACTCGACAAAATTATATAATAATTATGTATTTTAAATTTCAAACGATTCGGTTGGGTAGTTTTGCGTTGTTATATGCGGACGGACAGACGGACGGACTGAACGACCACTATAGGTGCTACGTATTATATAATTACGAACGCACCTAAAAAGGGTTAAATTGCAGTGTTGCAAAGACAAATTGCAATGAGTTTTTCAGAACTGGAATAAAGAACTTTTTTAACGATGAGTCGATGTTTCACTTTTTGCCTGCCATCAGGGTATCCGTGTTTGGGCTTGCAAACAAGAAAATTTTTATACAGTGTTTGAAACAATCAGTGAGTTTAACACCCCTATCAGGATTTGAGGAAATTTTTACTTTGATTTTTTTTCTTTTTCTTTTTTTTTTTTTTAATTAGTTAGATTTTTTGAATGATTCGTAACAGGACAGAAAGAAATCTCCAATCATGAAAAAGGTGACAGTCATGTCATCTCGATAACACTAGTTTACAGTACATCTGTTGCCGAAAAAATTTTAGCTGTTGCTGACTACATATGATATGCTACTTTCAAAAATATAATTAGAATATTATAATCAGCTCTAGTTTCTGAGTTTTAGCTATGCAAGTATTAAACAGAAAAAAAAAACATGTATTTACTAAGAAAAACTTAATTAAAAAAATAATTTATCATCGAGTTCTAAAAAACTTCGTTTTAAAGCTCTTCTCCGATGTGTAGACTTTGAAAAATGAGGTATCAGAGACCAACAATAGTCAAACATCATATTCGTATCCCAGAAACCCTGATAGAACTCTTCCATGACGCGTAAGTCCTGATGCATACGCTCTCCCTGCTCTTCGGTCATATCTCCTAAATTTTCCGGAAATCTGTCCAGGTGTCTACTGAGGAAGTGGAGTTTTATGCTCATATTGCACCCCATATTTTTTTAATTGAAGTAGAAAGTCTTCTACAAGTTCACTATAATTTTCAGATTTTTTATTTCCGAAAAACTTATTTTAGTATTTGAGGAAAGCATTTTTTTCTTTTAGTCTTGATGTTAACAATGCTGAAGTTTGTTTAGAAAGATTTAAATGTCTTACAAGATCATCTAACTCATTTTGGGAAAAGCATTTTGGCTCATTTGACATACCTGCAAAATCCGCAACATTTTGTGATGCATTTGGTCCTTCAATGTCTTGTTCTAATGCTTCAGATATATTTTTAGATTCTGAAGAGTCAGATAAACGCTGCACTGGACGTTGAACACAACTAGTACTTGGGTACTGCCATTTAGCACGATTTTTAGTGTTTAAACCGTTTATGTTCACGCTACAAAAATAACAGTCTTCGAGATGATTTCGTGGTTCTCGCCAAATAGTCGGTGTTCCAAATTTAAAGGCACGTATCTTAAATATTCCACACACAATTTACAAACACAATTGTGAGTCCAAGACGTCTCATTTTTATCCAAAAGCATCTCAAAATAGGTATTTTTCACCAACTCTGATGTAACTTTTCTACAATTCTTAAACACATATTTGCCGCATGTATAACAAAAATGATCTGGATTGTTTAAACAACGTATTCTTGAACTACTCGTGACCCAAAAACTTGAGAAACTAATCTTAAAACAGTAAAGTACGCCTGTTATCGATTAATATATATGCTTAAATGATAAAAATAAAAAAACAAAGTAATTCGAGCTGCTCAAAAGATTTTTCGGTTAGATTTGACAAAAACAAGTCATAAGTGAACATTATCAACCACAGAATTCGCGGCAACAGACAAAAAGTTTAATTTTGTAAACTAGTGTAATTAAAAAGGATCGAAGAAAGAAAAACTAGTATAAAGAAACTTCCCATTGAAAACGTAAAGAAAGCCGGCAGATTTTATTGATGCATCAGCTATGACAAAATATATCTTGTGGAATAAAAATTAAAAAATAGGGTGACCCCCGTCAGTAGTTGATACGCTTTGGCTTTCATTAATTGATCGATTTTTTGAAATATTGAGCCATTTCAGGCGAAAATGAGTTTTATGCTTGGCACTAGACATAATATTTTTGTTTGAATCTTGCTGCCCCTGTTGTCACATTGTTGTCAGCTTCTGCTGTAAGAAAAGACATTTTATGATTTTTTAAAATTATTATTTTAATAGAAAATGTAAATACAGTGGTCTCTCTCTATTTTAAATACTCATGGAACCGGCTAAAATGTTCAGATTATGGGGGTGTTCATTATAGAGTGAGATGGGAAATGCATTACTACTACTACTATGTAGGATGACCGAGTCAGTAGTTGATCAAATAAGGTCATTGATATAAGGTTTTTATTATATTTCCTCCCTTTTAAGTTTTAGAAGTAAACTAACACGATTGCTATAACCCTTAATGTATGTTTTATCATAGGCAAAAGTAAAATCTGCTGAAATTAAATAACAACAAAATTATAATAAAATAGTTTCTTTAACCCTTTAACGTTCATTGGTTTCGCCACGAAACCACAAAATTTTAATTCCGATATGCAACACTGACACCGGTATTTTTATCTAAAAATATCCCTTTTATTATGTATGTGAAAAATCACGTTTTCTTATTTAGAAATATATCTGTTCTTAATTACCGGTGTCATTCATTTATTTCGACATCTTAGCAATGAAAATGCTTTGATCGTTAAAGGATTAATTGCCATTTTCTCAGTAGTTGATCAGTCAAAGAAATCCGTCTGATTCCAAAATTAATCTTTAGAATATCATGCTTAAGCTGTGATTAATAATAATTTATATAAAACTATTATTTAAAATAAGCAAGATGGAAGTGGATTCTTTTAACTTATTGTAATTGTCTCCAACTAATCAAAAATTAAATGTTTACACTTTCTAATAACAAAAATCATAAAATGGTGTCCCTTACAATAGACAATTGACAACAATGTGACAACAAGTATTCCAAATTTTTAACTGGAGATTTTATCTGAACTATTCAGACAAATTTCAAATTTAAGTAAATGCTTAAAATCTAGCTGTGATTTTGTCTGCTTATTTTTTAATATTGTTCGTTGAATCTTTTTATTCTTCTGTAACAATTTCTCCGAATTTCAATATGGGGGAAATTCGAATTCCGATTACAAACACGTTCAGTTAACAGAGAGGTGGATTAGAAATGGGGACCAAAAGTAGCGTTCATAATTCCGGGGGGTTCAGATCAGAGAGTTCATATTTTGTTAAGTCTATTGAGTTTTACCGGGACGCAAATAAACAAACACTCAACGTCCCAGCACCCGCTTCACGCCAACCCCTCTAGCCAAGAGCTTTGGCGAAAAAATGAAGTTTGAAGTGCAACGCGCATGCTACATTCTATTCTAGTACCGTAGTTTGAAGTTTACATATACAGTTTGTCAAGTATTGATTGTATAAAGTACATTCTAAAGGAACAATGCAGAATTGAAAGAATACCACAAATTCAATAATAAATATGGTTAGATTTTTACTTTTTCAAATTCCTCATAATAAAGTATAGTTTTTAATTTTTTGAAAATAAATTCGGTAGTAGCTCATAAAAGTAAGTGGGGATTTCATTATGGTATACTGGTCTTGCAATCTTTAAAAAAAACATAATTTTGTAAATTACAGCATAAATAAAATTCACAGTTTTCTATTATTATGAAAAAAATCATTCTGCTTCATGACTGGTTTAATCAAGATTATCAGCATAACAGCATAGTAGCGTACAAGGAGAATTCTGAAAGAAAATGAATAAAGGCTAAATTTTTATTTCCTATAGTTATTTATGAACCAAAAACTTTGAGGAGAGGCGATTGTTTCCATTATTAGATATTTTAAATCTGTTATCAATCAGCAACAAAACACTTATTTTAACATAATCTAAACCAGTAACTAATTTGATTATAGTGAATTTTCATTCATTTATTATGATCATTTAAAGAAAGGCAAAGTTATAGAGTGGATGGATCTATAAGATTAAATATTTCACTTGTTCACAATATTATAACCATGCATATATTCAGCTTATGCATTGTTCATATTCGGGTAATAATTGCTGTAATGTATTTGTGTACTGACACTAGATGGCAGTACATAGTATGTATAAAACTGCACAAATAAATGCTTTAGCTTGGAAAAAGAAAGGTCAACTTACAGAGCATTTATAATGCATGTTTACTTTTTCATAAGGTGGGATAAGCATTTTTTAATTCGCGCTCGTATTCTTACAAATATTTTATAAACAAGACATACGTGGTCAAATGGATGAAATATGAAAAATCGAAGCAACGTCGGACTTGCATGCTCTTCGAAGTTTTTTTTCCCCTCCAAAGCGCTTGGCTAAGGAGGTTGGCATGAAGCGCTGGGACGTTGAGTGTTTGTTTATTTGCTACCGGGACCGTCGGCATGTGTTTCTAATACCGTTGTGTTCACATTAGAGAGTGTTCAGATCGAGAGAGTCCACTGTATTTAGTTTTTGATTAGTTGGAGACAATTACCGTAAGTTAAAATAATTTCTTTCGGCCATGTTTAGGTCAATAAATAGTTTTATAAGAAATATTGTTAATCATAGCCCAAGGATGATATTTTAAAAATTAATTTTTAGATTTTCCATTGATTGTTTGTTTTTTTTTACCTGGTCAACCTGAGTTAATAGCAATTGAAAAAACTATTTGTTTATAATTTTCTTTCTAATTTAATTTCAGAGTATTTCATTTTTGCTCATTATAAGACATTCATTAAGAGTTGTGGCAATCATGTTTGTTTGCTTATAAACCTTAAAAGGAAAGAAATATAAAACCTTCGTAGCACTGACTTTATTTGATCAACTACTGGCGGGGTCACTCTATTTCCTAATATTATCCACTCTTGCACTTGAATAAAACTTGCAAATAAATAATGTCAGTTTTATTCATTTTCTTTTCCTTTTTTCTGATTTCTTTCTTACTATATTTTATTTACTAAAATCGTATTAATAAGATTTTTAAGCTATTGCATAGCTTTTATCGCGGGCTTTGAACGCGGCGACCGAATCTAGAAATTCCGTAACGAGAAAAAAAAAACCTAACACTCCGGCTAACGTTGTTTCAGTTCGGCAGACTTCGGCACTTCGGCAGACTTCGGCAGACTTCTCATTTATTCAATAAAAGAAAAAAAAATTGTTTTCTTATCGGTCATAACGCTTAAAAAATGTATCTTGAATTAATATCAAAGAAGAAGAAAAAACTTGAATTAATATCAAAGAAAAAAACTGCATAAATAAAAATAGTTTAAAAATAAATAAATAATTATAATTGCATAAGTTGATAAAAAATGCTATGCAATAGCTTTACCGCGGCAGTCCCCGAGTGCCACACGTATTTTGATATTGACAGACATAAAAATGTTTTTATTTATAATTTAAATTATATTAAATAATTTAAGCATTAATTTAAATTACATTAATTGATTGATAAATTCAGGCGAAAATTATATTTTAGCCTGAATTTATCTATTTTTGATAAGAATTTTGCTTATTTTGAAACTATTTTAATGTATTAAAACTCTATTAAATGAATCCTATCGATTATTCACAATCAAATCAGACACGCATTGATTTTTTATCGAGAAAAATATTGAGAAAAAAATTTGGCAAATGCGGCAGGAATATTGATAGTAAACTGAGAGTCAGCGATGAATTGACAGTATTTTTCTCTCTACATGTCAAAAGCATAGAGTGACACTTCGTATAACGCAGTAATCGATAACTCGTGCAAAATGAACACCTTGATTAATTAATCGATACAGAAAACTTTCAATATAAATCCATTTGCATCGCTCGGAGCAAGTGAAAAATACGTCGCCGTTGTCATTATTATTATTTTTTAATTATGTGTATGTAAATGAAAATGCTTAACACTAGAACCGCGGAGACGGGTAATTTTGACCCGGACTCTGTGAAAAGATGCTGATTCAAACCAGATAAGTCTTCTTAAAATATGTTACATATAAGCTCTGCAAAAATTATTTAAATAAATAAGTTAAATTGTTTTTAATAAAAATTCTGATGCGCATTATTTTTATAAAACTCGAGTAAAATTTCCCGCGGTTCTAGTGTTAAAAAGATAGAGGACGCTTTTTGATACGGAGCAGAGAACTGTAACTGAGTCAGTTAACTCTAAATGATCTAGTGTAGAGACTTGTTTACTACTTTTTAATTATGTTGGAAAGTGTTGAAAAATATCTGAAAGACTTAAAAAACTGGAAAAAATTTACTGAAAATTTTATAAAGCTGGAAAAAACGCGCCAGGGTCAAGTGAACATTTGTGCTAAAATAGTTAGAAAAACGTTAAATGAGCTCCTTTTAATTAAATTGGTAATACTGGCTGAAAATGATTCATAATTTTATTTATGTATATTATTTTTTTCTAATCAGATTAGTATATAGATGGTAATAGCAATAAGAAATAAAGAAATTGGAAATAAAACTTTTTAATCAAATTTGTCTCTGACCGGTTGGGTCACATTGCCCTAGATATCGCCGAAAAGTATTCAAAATCTTTATGAAACACTTTTCGAAAAAAGAGTGACACGATTTCTCAATTATATGCACGATTCTTCAAAGAGTGACAACTGTATTATACTCAATGATTCTTTTAATTAATCTTGCGGCCTTTTTTTTCTTTTCTTTTCTTTTTTTTTCTTTTTCATTTGCATCTTCTTGTATTTTATATTTTGCTCGAGTTTTTTCACTGCTAACAATATTACATAAAACAAATTCCAGCAATCATTTGAAAGAATTTATGACCTAAGAAAAGCATGTCATTAGAAAACCAGAAAACGTCCTCTAGCTTTTCATCTTTTGAATTATAACTGTGCCTTCTATAGTGATCCGTACTTGTTAAGATGAGTTTTATCTCTGATAAAAGCACGAGCGGCGAGAGAAGATACCAGGGGAGTAGCATGGCCTCATCCAGGAATTTCGAATTGAATAAACTGAATTTTCTTTTTTACTTACCCATCATACGTAGTAAGTCTTGCAATCGTTTTGAAAATCGAAAAATTTTTTTTGGAGGATTTACACGTTGCAGACATTGAAGATTCCGAAAAACATATTTTTAGAAAAAAAATTTGCCGTCCGTTTGTTTGTGTGATTGTAAACGCTCTAGCTCTCCATTAATTGAAATGAAATAGAGATTTGAAATTTTGTATGTACTTACAATGTAAAAGAGGGACGAAGCCTATTTAATATCAGTAACCTCGATTATCCGGAACTGTTGTTTTTCGGACTCTCAAAATTTTCGTTCTGATGAAAGGTATACAAAAATTTTCCAAATTTTTCATTTTAAAGAGTGGATGTAAAAGACAATAAAATAACGAAAATTTTGCATAAAGAACGAAGTCAATCGGGTTATTAATTTCCGGGGTATTTGTAATCCTGTTTTCCGCCCTCTTCGATTTTTAATGACCCTGTATTTCGTTCAAATTTCTATTCAAAGATATATTTTAATTAGGTATGAGACGCTTAATTCGATGCTGTAAATTGTTAGTTAATATGATTATTATTTTTGGAGTTATAAGGATGTTTCATTGCCGGTACTATTTGAGTAGTTTGGCGTTTTAAATAATTTGTCGAAATTGGTTCATCAGCAATTCCTTAAGAGAGCATTGCTATGCATATTGAAAATATTTAAAAATACGTTTAAATTTTGTTTTGGAATTGCAATACATTTCATAAATAGTTTGCGCATGTTTTATTTTCATATGTTATATTATGCATATCCATGATGACTAAGTATTACGGTGGCCCCCCAACGACTAGTTTTCTGGTGATTTTGAAAAGAATAATAAAATTTATTCTTCTCGCGCGATTTGAAATAATAGTTAAATGCTTAAGGTTCGAATACACGTATCATTCAACTATTTTCAACAAGTGTTGATTTAACAGGGGAAGGAGACATCTCCTCGGAGCAATTAAATGTCCCCCAACCCGGTAAATTTAAAATTTTGTGTTTTCTATAGTCAAACAAGTTGGAAATTGCACGTGAAGCGTAGCAAACGAGGTGCGTTCGTACGATAACGAAGTTTTAAAAATATTACTCTCATATATCAATCTCATAAAATTGTAAATAGTGAATTACAAATAAAACGCTCATCAAACAATGTTCTCCCTATACCATTATGTAATGGAATACTTTTGTGTGGCCTTGTAAATATCAATAACAAATGTTCTTTGCATCACAAATTGTGTAAAATGTATATTATAATATGTACTTTATAATTGCATATAAATTTTATTAAATTCGAATGAGTGCAACACCATTAAAATGCATATGAAAAATTTTCCCCCATTGACCGTAATGTAACGGAATACTTTTGATTGTCCCTGTAATTGATCTATGCATCCGATTTTCATAAAATTTGAAATAACTCGACAAAATTATGTAATAACTATGTATTTTAAATTTCAAACGTATAAAATACATTTGAAACTTTTTCCCCATTGACTATAATATAATTGAATACTTTTGATTGCCCCTGTAATTGATCTATGCACCCGATTATCAAAAAATTTGATATAACTCGGCAAAATTATGTAATAACTATGTATTTTAAATTTCAAACGATTAAAATGCATTTGAAACTTTTTTCCCCATTGACCGTAATGTAACGGAATACTTTTGATTGCCCCTGTAATTGATCTATGCATCCGATTTTCATAAAATTTGAAATGACTCGACAAAATTATGTAATAATTATGTATTTTAAATTCCAAACGATTCGGTTGGGTAGTTTTTGCGTTGTTATATGCGGACAGACAGACAGACAGACAGACGGAGATTCAGACGGACGGACTGAGCGACAACAATAGGTGCTACGTATTTACATAATTACGAACGCACCTAAAAAGTGCAGTTTCTCCCGCGGAACTCTATAATGCCCCCACCCTAGAGCAACAGCAGTTCCTCCCGAAGAAAAGTGTTTGAATTCAACACTGTTTTCAACTATCGGCATCTTTTATTATGGTCACTCGGGGCTTTTCATCTTTAATAGTTTTTGAAGCAAATAAACGGACATTCTGAAGGAGGAAAATCTTCCTTTGAAGTCGATCTAATCTTTTTTATCTTCTTTCCATTGATGAATCTCCTCATCTTTTGGGGAATAGCAAAACGATTGGAGAAGAATAGGTGTTAAAAGATTTTCCTTGTACAAGACAAAGTCTGGGATTTGAGTCTTGTTCAGTAAATGCTATTAAAACATCTAATTATCTTCAGCTCTTTGCTGTTATTCATAAAAGGATGGGAAGGTTCAACAATGAAAAAGAAGATAAGAAGAACACTAGTCTATTTCCTTGATCGACATGACAGAAAAGTTTTGCTACTTTAGAATGTTGGCTGTCCTTACGAAGTAGACTGTAAGAAGTCTGCACAAACTATTAGCGCATCGAACTGAATGCTGAAATTCAAGGATTCGTGGAAAATGATTCGCATATTAAAATGCAACTAGTCTTCTAAGTTATATCTGGATGAAAAACACTTGCAAACCCAATTTTATAATTCAATGGTAGTTTTACTATTGTATTTTTCTGCTTCAAATCCTCCATGTTTCCGTACCTTTCGATACAGGAAAACTCAATTATAAGCCTATTGATCCATGTCTAAAATCGGGTCAGTAAAAAAATTTCTACCAAGATATGACTTGGTAGACCAGTTACATTTTAATATGCGAATCGAGTTCTGTCTAATCCTGGAATTTCAGTTGTCAATTGATGAGGTGGTGGTCTGTGCAGCTACCTCCCAGTCTAAAAGAAAAATCCTTATTTCTTTTTTCCTTGGAGTTACGCTTGAGGAATAATTATTATCCCTAGCTCCTAGTTGACTATGCTGCAAGGTAGTGTATTAGACAAATATAATTTTTTTAATACAATATATCCCATTAATAGACAGGCTTTAATAGGTGGTAGAACTCACTGCAACAAATAATTAATATGCATATGACACAAGGATCGAAATCCACCTCATAAGAAAAATGACAGGGTCAGTTTGAATCCGGCTTTTTGGCCATAACTTTAGTAATAATGAAGTTATTTTAACGGTATTTGCAACAAAACTAATTTGTTGTGTGCAAAATGTAATAAAATTGCAAAAAGGGATAGAAGCACATGATAATTCGATTAGAGCACTGTATGTAATGTGATTTTTATTTTGAAAAAATGGATCGTCTGATTTGGTAATGATTGATTGCAGATAGCTGCTATTTCCACCGCCTACGAGACAATATTACGAACAGAAATGTGATAACCGACCAACATCACATTCATTCAGCAAAAAATTAGGTAATGCACTTTTTTGGAATATAGTTGACATTACATTCGTTGCACCGGCAAACTTACTGTGCGCGTCTAGCACTTTTTTGTGATTCGTTGCATTTTACACACAACAAGCGAATTAATTTGTAACTGTTGTTAAAATATATTCATTATTATTAAAGTTATGACCAGTGTTGCCAAACGGACTATTTTTTAAAATTTAGATTGGCAGCACTTTTTTGAAATAGTACAATTTGTTTTATAAAATGGAACATTAGTTTAGGCGAAAACAAGGAAATTTTATTCTTTAATAAAAATGGTGCCAATCAAATTAAAAAATATATATATAGCCTGTCTGACATAACTGATTATGACAAAAAATAACGAGTTTAGATTGAATTGAAGCACACTGTCATTTTGAGTGAATGAGTAGATTGCCACAATGGTTTTCTATACAATAATTGTTTGTTGTAGCGTGCTGTACCACCTCTTAAAGTTTGTACCTCTATTAATGGGGCGCTCTGTATAAAAGTTTGTCTTTCATAACTGTTTGTAAATTAGAGTCAATGATGTAATAATTTTCTGTAATAGTAATAATAATAGAAAAGAATTAAATTTTCTGTCACTCAGTAAGATACGGGGAAGATTTTAAATTGAAAAGGCTATGCTATTTTATAAATCTATTTTATTTATTTATTTATTTATTTTTATTTTTATTTATTTATTTATTTATTTATTTTTGCATTTTTAACGAGTGTCTTCTTTTTAATTTTAGCGTTCATCCAGCCAAAGTGATTCGTTCTTTTGCCGAGACACTGAGATCTCGTTGGAAACTGGGACGATGCGACAACGATATCCTAATCGTGGTCGCTACCACAGATCGTCTGGTAAGTACTGTGCTATGATTATATGTAGGACTTTCGTTGGGGGGGGGGGGGGGTGTGGAGAGTCATTTAATTGCCAAAGAGGGCCATTGCCCTTTCCATTATTTTTAATATAATGAACTATTTCAGCTCTCTTGTTTGTAAAATTCGGTGAAATGTTATTTCTGAATATTTAATATTTTTTCATTGTTAAATTTTTGCATTGCTTTTATGTTGATAAGTTTAAAAATTGTCTTGCATGTAGCATTCGGACAAAAATTCTTAGTTTAGCTTATTTCATGTTTATATTGTATATCTTAAAAAAGCAGAATAGATTCTGGGCTCTCCTCAACAGTTTCTTGCGTACACCCAAGACTGATATATATATTTTTTTTTCGCTTGCCTATCTATCAGTAAATCAAATGAAGTTCATAACCCTGGTACAACTCGGAGATTATAGGTCATATTTTGGTATCTAGGTCTCATGCAAACAGGATAATTCCGGGATGTAGGCATAGCTTAGGCGCCGACGATTGAGAGGGGTGAGGTGACATTAGAGGATCATTGCCTCTCCCTGGATTTTGAAATCTGATTAGCTAAATTTTCTTTTTCTATTGATGATCTGGCGAAAAGAACAATTTCTCCTTCACGAGCATTTAAAATACTTGAACTTTCAGGAAGAAGGAATTAAGATTTTTTCATCTCGAAATTTCTGCCTTTCTGAATCCACCGCGAGAACATCTTTAGTTGTGTTTTCCTTTTTATGTTTATATGTCAAGAAATAAGGACGTCTGGGAGAAATAAGGACTCCTGGTGAAAAAAGCGTTTACTTTTTTCAGTTCTCCTGTTTCGAAAATTCTGGTCGAAATTTATATTTGAATATGTAACGTTTTTTAATTCTTAAATTTCTGTATTTACTTTTATGGTGTACACGTTTTTAGGTGCGTTCGTAATTATGTAAATAGGTAGCGCCTATTGTTGTCACTCAGTCCGTCCATCTGTCTGTCCGTCTGTCTGTCTGTCCATCTGTCTGTCTGTCTGTCCGCATATAACAACGCAAAAACTACCCAACCGAATCGTTTGAAATTTAAAATACATAATTATAACATAATTTTGTCGAGTCATTTCAAATTTTTTGAAAATCGGATGGATAAATCAATTACAGGGACAATCAAAAGGATTCCGTTACATTACGGTCAATGGGGAAAAAAGGTTCAAATGCATTTTAATCGTTTGAAATTTAAAACATATAATTATTACGTAATTTTGTCGAGTCATTTCAAATGTTATGAAAGTCGGATGCATAGATCATTTACAGGGACAATCAAAAGTATTCCATTACATTACGGTCAATGGGAAAAAAGTTTCAAATGCATTTTAGTGATGCTACACTCATTCGAACATGATAGAATTGGCATGAATCTATGAAATATATACTAAAATATGCATTCTGTACAAGCTGTGATGCAAAGAATATTTATTATTAAATTACAGGGCCACACAAAAATATTCCACTACGTAATGCTATACGGGGAAACATTGTTTGGGACGTGTTTTAATTATATTCAACTATTTCACATTTTATGAATAATATATATGTTGCTGAGGTGTAATAAAAATTACTTCCTGCATATTTACAGAAACACAAAGATTTCGACTACTATACTGTATCCGAAGTACGCTCTACTATATCAGCAAGATCTGAATATTTTTAAAACTTCGTTATCGTACGAACGCACCTCATTTGCTACGTTCACATGCAATTTCCAACTTGTTAAAATTGCATTGCGCAGGAGGTTCTGACAGTTTCAATTTTATTTAGTCAATACAAGCTCCTCCATTTTAAAAAACGCATTTAAGGTTATAGACTACAGAGATATTTGTTTTAAAATCTTTCCCTTCCCTGAATTCGATTTTCCGTATCTCATAAGCATAGTATTATTTCGGGTCAACTTCTTTTATACATATATTCTCCGTTATATGCAATTTTATCTTATGCAGCTTCGCTATAGCACTATTTAGATAAAACTAGAAAATTGAAATTGATATGGCTTTACCTCAAATTTTTATTTATTTATTTTTTTATTGTACAGTTAATAAAATATTTCATTTCAAAAATTGAATTTTGATCTATGTTTCTCCCATCCAAACTACATGTATTCAAATATTATGCATTTTAAAATAAGTACACTTTACGTGTTTATACGTTGTGTAGTGTTTTAAGCCTAAAAGCCTACCTAAAAGCCGAACGGAATCCAATACATTTAGCAAATGAGAGAAATAGCATATATTTACAATATGATTAAATTAATTTGAATTCCTATTTTTTTTTTTTTTTGGAAAAATGTTGCGGTTTTATTATGGAATTTTTTTTCCTACTCATACTATTATTCACCGTACTACAGAATAGTGTGATATTTTGCAACGGGATTGATAAAATTAAGTTAAATGGTCCCCTATACACCCCCCCCCCCCTCCCGTCCGCGCAAGTAGCACACTTCTTCATTGTAAGTATAATTAGTTTTCGAAGAAGTCTCTGAAAATCAGAAAAGGTTCGCGTTTTAACCAATTTATCACTGTGCGTAGTCAAATGCTATGATTAAAATAAATAAATAAATAAAATAACTAAAATAAAAAAATATCCTTTTCGGTATTGTTTTTTTATGATCCAATGTTTTAATTAAGAAGAGTCCCACTGATAACAAACCTGCCATTAAAATTAACGTAATTATAAAAAAAACCCTACAGAACTCATTGTTGAATAAGGCACAATATCGGATCATTGAGTGCTTAGACAAGTATAATTGAATTATTTTATACAAGTCTCGCAAAATTTTAATAATTATGTGATAGTTATAGTAGATGAAGCAGCAATATTTTATGTTTAACCATTTCATTTAAGCTAATTGTGAATTGATCTTATTTAATCGCGAAAACAGCCGTCAGCTGTCATGACATCGATGGATGTGACCTTAGAGGCCACAGTAAAATGACTAAGACCCTAATTAAGGGTGATGGTTGTCGAATCGCCCGTAATCGAGGATCTGTTTATTTCACTCCGACAGTGCGATGATGTGTCCACCAGTGCCGCATTCATTGCAGCTGGCGTCTGTTTGCGCGATTGATATGGATTAAACTTAGAATGACACACAGGGGTCTCATAAATCTCAGTTTCAGAGGCTACTCCCACTTTGAGTACAAAGGCTCTTTTGTTGTTTTACTGGACTAGCAGCTATTCAATATTAACTTTGATATCGTTTGGAATCACTGCGAACTTTTGGATAGCTGGGCGGCGGAGAACTGGGGAGATGCAAGAAATTTGTTAATTCATGCAGATTTTTATCCGTGTTCTTTTTCATCTTTTTTTCTATTGTTTAGTGTCTATATAAAAATAACACAATTTTGCTTTTATCAAGATAAAATTAATTAATTAGTCAAAAACTTGATAATTTTGTTGATCTCAGTGTGTTAGATTTGTTCGAAAAATTGTATTACTCTATGGGTAAAATACATTTTTTTTTTTTTTTTTTTTTTTTTTTTTTTTTTTTTTTTTTTGTCAAATATATTTTTCGTCTTTTTTCTGTTGTTCAATCTGTATAAAACTAACACAATTACGTTTTTAGTATTACGGAAAAAAATAGTTGAAGAATATTTGTAGTTTTGTAGAACCCCGTGTGTCATTCTAGGGTCAAATAATACAGATTATATATTTGAAAATGAGCTTATATATAAAAGCTAATTGGAAAATGTCACTAACTCCCGCTTTATAATACATGTTGTGCAATTTGTTGTAGAAGAAATGAAAACATTTTTCTGGATCTTTCTTGCAGTCATATACAGATGTTGGAAAAACGACTTCAGACTATCTCTCTATTCACGAAGCCCATCGTATATTCCTCGAAAACAAATCTAAATTCACGGCATCGAATTTTTCCGAAGGGCTGATGGACATACTTCAAGGCTACCGCAGAGCTACTCAAAATATGATTGAAGATGCAAAGTCTCGCAAAAATTTGCTCAACTCCAACATGTCTGTTATCGCCGGAGCTATAGTGGGAAGTGTTCTACTTCTAGGTATCTTGCTATTCATTGGTTTCATCATTTATAGACGATGCCGAAATAAAAAGGAAGAGGTAAGAATCCAATTGCTATTTTTATAATTATAAATCTTTAACATCTGTAATGACGAGGAGTGTAGTGGTGTTCATTACGTATTTAATGATATTTTTCATCGTATGATATACTTAGCTCAATGATTTTTGGTTCAGCAAAAATTCAGATTTTAGACACAAACATTTGGCAAGTTTAATAAGATTTCCCATAAAAGTTGGAAAAAAAAAAAGTTAGTTAACAATTGAAACGATACATAGCATTGAACAGTGTTCAATGCTATGTATCTTTTAAATTTTTAAAATGAATTGCGTATATCTATTATTTCTCAGATAAAACTATTGTGTATATTATCCGATATATACACTCTGTTTATAAAATATACCCTCTACCTTTTTTTTTTTTTTTTTTTTTTTTTTGCGACTTTTATGGAAAATCTTGTTAAACTTGCCAAATGTTTGTGTCTAAAATCTGAATTTTTGCTGAACCAAAAATCATTGAGTTAAGTATATCATACAATGAAAAATATAATTTAATACGTAACGTAGCATAAAGGGTTACACCAAAGAAAAAACAGAATATGTTTTTGGATATAATTTTCAAATTGGAGAGGCTCCTCTGCATTGGGATCCGATGAACATTGGTGAGATGATTAGGCTTCGGTATTTAGATTACCATTTTCCCAGATGGTGGATTGGACGTGGAGACCCAATGCCATGGCTATCTCATTTTCCTGACATCACACTTTGCAATTTTTTTCTTCATTGATTCATTAAGAATATCGTTCATAAGATAAGAGTAACATATGTGAGTGAGCTGAAACTGCTAGGGCTTTGGCTTGGACCGAAACCCATGTTCAGCCAGCTTGATGATATTTAAAAAAAAAAAAAAAAAAAAAAAAAAAAAAAAATACAACTGACCAGCGGATTAAAGACAACTTTTTTGATGGGCTGGAGCGGCCGGGCTGATCGGACAAAAAAAGTTTGCCCCGATATAAAAATTTAATAGGATCAAACAAAGTCAATAATATGTGAATAGTTTTCAATGGACGAAATTTTAGCGAGGATAAGTATAAAAATGTTGCACGAGCCGATGCTAGATTGACAAGATCAGTACAAAAATATAACATGTCCAGCGTAGAAATCAGCATTGGCATTTGTATCACGTCAGAACCAGGGCTTCATTATTTCAGCCGACTTGGCCCGGGCCAGAATCAGGCTTACATTTTTTTTCACATACTGGGCCGATACTGATGTTATTCTGAATACTACGGCTTACGAACGTAAATGATCTAAACATACAGTAATTTTAATTATAAATTTTCCCATAAATATGTGTGCAATATTCTAGAAAAGTGTTTTCATTGTATGTTAAAAAATCGGTTTTTTCTATAGAAATTGTGTCCGGTCTGATTTTGTTCATTTTTGCATGGGCCAGGCCTGTTGCCACTAATTTTAGCACAAGCCGGGTCAGACATGCTGTGAAACTTGAAAATAAAAAGCGGTCTCGGAGGGCCCTGGGCTAAACTATTATTTTTTGCAACGGACCCAGGCCTGGAAATTCCGACGCGTGCAAACCTCCAGCTCAAACAATACATTATCGAACGTACACTAAGTGCTTAAAGTATTATAAAGGGCATCCATTTCCAGAACGGTCCAATAGCTACTTCCCGAACTATTTGTCGCAGACATATAGTTCCAATTACAAAAATGTTTTAAATGAGGTAAGGAAATATTTTTAAAGCGATTTAACTGAATGTTGTACCTGATATTTTAATAGGGCGTTTAACAGTGAATTGGACATTCACCTATTAATATACTGCAGCTGTAAGCAACCACCCCATACAAATACATTGTAAAAAAAAAAAAAAAAAAAAAAAAAGGATGATTTTACGGAAATTGTACTGGTAATCGGGATGCCAGTACAATTTACTTTTTTTAACTGAAAATATCCGCGAATTCCAGAAATTTTTCTGTTTTTTTCGGTGGCGTTTTTGGAATTTATGAAATTTTTTCATTAAAACACAGTAAATTGTGATAGCGTACCGATTTACAAGTACAATATCCGTAAAATCATCCTTTTTTTTCAAATATCTCACAACCAATAGTTTGTAACAACTACTAATTTATAGTTTCAGCGGATAATTTGTTGCTCTGAGAAAAGTTATACGATTGGAGTAATTTTCTCGCATTGCATTACATCGTTTTCGTTCAAAGACCTCACAAGACACAGCTGCAGAAATAATGATATGATTAGGAAATTTTTTGTCGGAGTTACTACACGGTAACAAAATAAATAATCGGACTGACTTCAGAATTGCGTGCTCATAGTTATGAAATCTACTCCTATCGCAAAGGGGAAAAGGGAGTTGCAAAAAAATATCAATGACTATCTTGTATTGAATTTTTCCTAGTTTTTATCTCATTGATAGGGTTATTCCTTCCTGAACGTTCACCATCCCTTAGTCCCTAATTTATAATTACTTTGTAAATACTTTTGTAAATATTTGTAATTTTTTTTTCTCTTATATATACTCTCATCTATTTTATTTATTTTGTATGGTGCCCTTAAATGGCCTTTGCTTTTTTTGGGACCCGGCTTCCCCCCCCCCCCCTTTGTTTCTGACGTTCTGTTTGTCAGACTTTGGCTAAGACTTGAATTGTTCCATGTATATGACTTGAATTGTTCCATGTTCCATTCTCTACTACAGGTAAGGAGTTGATCTCTCCAGGCACTCTGACAACTATCTCGCCCAAGTCCAATGTATTCCAAGGCTATCTCAGAATAATTATGTATAAATCGAAATTCGTGCACTAAAATCGCAAAATTAGTATAATCAGTATTAATATGATCGTAAAATCAGTGCAGGTAAAATATATCTAAAAAAAACTGATGGCCATTCACCAAAATTTGGGAAAAACTTCATTTTGGCATTAGAAATGAAGATCTGATGAGTCCCCCCAAATTACAGTTATGCTTTACCGTGACTTGGAGTGCATTTTTTATCTAGTGAGCGAGAAAATTCATTTTTTTTTTTTAAAGTAAGTCAAGTGAAGTATAATTTCTTGTTAGCCTCCGATGCTATTTCTTTCAGACAAGCTAAAAAGTGTCGTGTCAAAAATTGTGGCCCACTTTTTTATAATCTGGCCGTTAAAACGAGACATTCATACAATCGATATATTTAAAAGACCTGGCTGTTTTTTTTTTCTTTTTTTTTTTTTTTTTGTCATCAGCCCTGAATTTTCTACTCAACCGATTTTGATAATTATTATTTTTTTTAAATGAAAGCTATTTATTTGTAGTTGTACCCATGTTAGCTATTTTTTTTATTTATTACCATTTTTATATTTTATTTTTAATTTTAAATGCTTTTTGAGATATTTCTTCAAAATGGTGGCAACTTAGTTTAGCTTTTCTCTCGATAATAAAAATTTATTTTCCATTATCTCTTTTCACCAGTCAGAAGTTTAATTTCATCAGTGAACATGTCTTCGCATTTAAAAGAAAAAAATTAATTGTTTTAGTAAAATTTAACCACAATAAAATGATTGTGTATAATTATGCACTAATTGAGGTAAAAAATATATTTACTGAGAAATAATATTAATAATGTAAATAAAATAACAGAAAATAATTTATGATAAAAATTAATGTCTAAAGCAAAATAAGAAAAATTTCAAATGAGGAAAATGATGTCATTCAGCAACCAGATAAATGGGAATTACAATATTATTACGGATGCCTTTTTCATATTACTAATAACAGTAACTTTTAAAAAACATTTGAAGAGAAAATGACGTCACTATTTAAAACATCGCATTTTTACTCATAACGATATTACATTTCGATATTTCTTTTCATTATGGACACTGAGATTGAGATTTTACTTTCAGATGACTTTAGTTAGTGAAAATAATGTCATAGTAAAAATGACATTAGTTTTTTTTTTTTTTTTTTTTTTTTTTTTTTTTTTTTTTTTTTTTTAATAAAATTATTTTTCTGTGAGAGCATATAAAATAAAATTTTTGAATTTCGCCGGCACTCAGATTACAATTTTAACTGAAGATGTGCGAATATTTGCATGCAAAATTGTAACTGGCAAACTTGACAATAAGTTTGGAAATATATTTATTATATATTGATTCAATAATGTAATTACTTTTGCTTTTTTTTTTAAACCCAATCGATCGGGTCTTTTAAACATTTCATTCGTCGAATTTGACGGGATTTCACTCGTTTTATTGTTAAAATGCATTTTCTTTTTCTCAGAGTCTATAAAAAAGCGTTTAAACTAAAGAAAAAATCCGTTTTTGATGAATCTAGTCAATGAAGAAGTAGCACGTCAAATTGTATCTCTTTATTATTCCGCAATTCCAATGTCTCAGAGAGAAACTGCGAATCAATTGGGTATTTCACGCCCTTCTGTTTGCTATTATATTGATAAACGCGAGGAAAATGAAGTTAGTTCATTGCATTCTAAAAGGGGTCGCCCTTCTAAAAGACCTCTATCGATTTTTTTTTTTTTCCTAATCGGAGGCGAAACTGAATTCTGCAAGGGCAAAATCTACATTCAACTTGTATAATTTTTTTAATCAAATGACACAATTTGCAAGTCGATACGATCATTTTTTACAAAGATACGACAGGTTTTTATTTATACAAAATCGAAAATTATGCTTTATGCAGGTAAACAGGCTTTTACAGTTAAAACTAATGGCCATTCACACAAAATTTAGGAAAAACTTCGTTTTTGCAAAAGAAATTAAAATTGTTTTACCGTGACTTTTTAGGTGCGTTCGTAATTATGTAAATACGTAGCACCTATATTTGTCGTTCAGTCCGTCCGTCTGTCTGTCCGTTCGCATATAACAACGCAAAAACTACCCAACCGAATCTTTTGAAATTTAAAATACATAATTATTACATAACTTTGTCGAGCCATTTCAAATTTTATGAGAATCGGGTGGATAGCTCAATTACAGGGACGATCAAAAGTATTCCGCTACATTACGGTCAATGGAGAAAAATGTTGCAAATGCATTTTAATCGTTTGAAATTTAAATTACATACTTATTACATAATTTTGTCAAGTCATTTCATTTTTTTTTTTAAATAGGATGCATCGATCAAATACAGGGACAATCAAAAATACTCCGTTACATTGCAGTCAATGGAAAAAAAAAGTTTCAAATGCGTTTTAATAATATTACACTCATTCGAACATAATAATATTGATATGCATCATAAAGTACATATTATAATATAGATTTTGCATAATCTGTTGTGCAAAGAACTTTTGTTATTGATTTACAATTCCACACAAAAGTATTCCATTACATGTTGAGTATAGAGAGAACATTGTTTGTTGCGCATTTTAATTGTAATTAACTATTTACAATTTTATGAGATTGATATATGAGAGTGATATTTTTAAAACTTCGTTATCGTACGAACGCACCTCATTTGCTACGCTTCACGTGCAATTTCGAACCTTTTTTTATGGGGGAGGATGGCAAAATGAAGACATTTTAACCCTGGGGTAGGTTTTATGAATACAAAGTCAAAAATTATGTTTTATATTATTAAGTACAACTTTATCACATTTATTTTGCGTTCAAAACGCGTTCTTTATATCCAGTGGTGTAGTCGTAAAAGAAATAGAGGGTAAACGCTCTAAGCAGAGGGTATACGCCCAATGCAGAGAGTAAACCCTAGAGTGTATATACTAGAGCTTTCTTGAGAAACAGAGGTGTTCCTTAAAAAAAAAAAAAAATCCATAAGGTATGCGGTGTATACCCCCGTACACCCTCCACCACATTTCTAAACTTATTAAATGTCCTCGAAATATTCAATAATTAAAATCAAGATCATCTGAGTTTTCTCCAAGGTCGTTAAAGCTGTAAAAATCTATGCATCCATAATTATGTATTCATTTACCATTCATGACTCTGTATTCATAAAACCCGTTTAACTTTGTAACAAATGATCGTATCCACTTGCAGATGGTGCCATTACATTCAGAATTTTTTTTTTAAATTGCATAATAAACGATACCCTACTTTACCTTTTTTTTTTTTTTTAGAAAAATAATTCAGCTAATGTAACTTCCCTGAACATAAGGTATTGAATAATTAATATTACAAATATTTATCCTGTTATGTTTAAAAATGTCCATCTTTAGTTTTAATACAATTCGAAGTAGAGTTTCCTTATTTCATAAAATAATAATATTTTTGCTCTTAGATTTGTTTTTAAATGTTACTTCGTGAAAAGAAAAGTGAGGGTTAATTTTATTTCTTACAAACAAAAACAAAAGTTCATACAAATGTCGGTGACTATATAGATTTGACGATCCTAAAAATAATCGTGAATTCTAAACAAAATAAATATTTTATTCCTTGGGGACGAGCGACTGGTATAAGTGCCGTCTAAGGTGCTCAGAAGCCTTGATTATTATCACCAGTAAAATTTTATTGTAAATTTTGCCTTGTTTAATACGAGCATTTTCCCGATTCAGTTAGGCAATCATGTCTCTTGTAAAAAAACTGGTGATAAAAGATTAAAAATTTTGTGAAAGATACTCATCTCGAAGAGGTTAAAATATTACAAGGAAGATTTTACGAAATTAAAAATAATTATGCATATTCAATGTGAAAGTAGTAAAATTTTCGTGCATGTGATTATTTTTTTTATATATTATTCTATGATGTATACAATTTAAAAATAAATTTTATTAATTCAATGCTTCGTACGTTGGGTCCCACTAACTGCTTAGCCAAGGTCCCGCTTGATGTTGCGTCGACCCTGAAGTAAAATACTTGGGATATGCATATATAGTGTTATTCTTTTAGGGTGGAAGGGGGAATCTGGCACATGATATCGTAAGATATCTCTATGGAGAGAGGGGATTGTCTTTTGATGTCGATATAATTTTTTATCCAACCAAAATTTTGTCTTTTTACTTGTTACATGGGTTTTACATCAAATTTACAACATATGTTATTTTAATTAAAGAACATAGTAATTAACGTCTGAATTTTTAATTAATTAAATTATACATATACATACATTAAAACAGACATAAACACAATTCATACAACAACCTAACATGGAGTGAAAAATTAGCCGGGGCCAGGAATCCTAACATGGTTTATTAGTGAGAAATTACCGGGCTAGGATATCGACCGGGGTAGCTTAGATGGAAAAGCAACAGCACGGTATGCTGTCGACCCAGGTTCGATTCCTGGCCCCGGCTAATTTTTCACTCCATGTTAGGTTGTTGTATGAATTGTGTTTATGTCTGTTTTAATGTATGTATATGTATAATTTAATATGTTATTTTATTTATTTATTTATTTTGGTCTGTTATCTATTTTTATGAAAATAAAAGTTATTATTAAAATTCCTCAATTATCATAAAATTATTTAATTCCAAAATATATGTTTGACATTCCTATTCTTCTCATGTGTTTTTGTATGTATTATCGCTATTCGAGAAACCAAATTTGAAGTATATTTGAAGTGAAACTTGTGTTTACTAATAAACAAAAGAGAAAGCTATTATATGACACTTTTAAATCGTAACTATTTATTTTAAGTGCTACTTTAAGTAAAGTTATTTGATATATAAAGTGATATTTTATTGAATTCTTTTCTTTCGAATCAATAAAGTATGCTAAAAATAAGTGTAACCTTTTTTTTTTTTTTTTTTTTTTTTTTTTTTTGTATATCACTCAAAACAAAAGAAATAAATTTCAAAAATCCAAAAAAAATTAGGCATTCAAACGATATTATTACGAGAATAATTCGAAAAATTATAACATATGATATCGGAAAGGGGGAGAGGATCCAAAATTACCAAAAAATTGATAACGTTATGCATGCACAGCCAGAGCCGTAGCTAAGGTGCTATGGGCGACTTAGCTCCCCCTAAAACATTTTGACCCCCCCCCCCTGGAAAAGATTCCAAGGTCACTCAATGAATTGATATTTCGAAAATCCAAATAAAATTCTGTTCAAAAACCTAATTTAGTTTTGAAGCCCTTTCACAGTTTTGCAAAAATACTAAATCGTAATGAAAATAAGTGTTTCAACACTCGCTTATCCTATTTGCATATATGATGCTAACTTGATGTTTGACATTGCACTCGTTATACACTCGCATTTTTCATCCTCCTATTCTTTTCTTAGCATAAAATGACGTTATTACAACACTTTAATAAGAAACATAGTATCTAAAATATGAATATGCACTAACTTATCTTTCTGCGTCATAGAGAAAAAGAGAGAAAATATGAGAACCCCTTACATTTTCTTGAGCCCCCCCCCCCCTATTATTGACTTCTAGCTACGGCCCTGTGAACAGCTCCTGAATGAATATTTCTTCCAATTCTTTCTGAAAATTTATGTGCGAATAATTCCGGTTTGCTTCGACTCTTTCTGCCTTTTCTCTGAATTGAAATTTATTACTTACTTTTTCTGGACCTGTTTGGAGGACTTCTTAGGGAATATCAGTAGGGATTAAGAAGGAAAACTAAGATCTTACGTAATACGGCTTGTTTATTGGGATGGGTGATAATAAGTAAGTTCTAAGTCACCGAAATTTATAACTGAGCGAAGTCACGCAATCCTTTTCTCGGTAAAAGTGAAAAAAAAAAAAAAATAGTAAGCTGTAAATCAAATAGAAGAATTGTGTTTTTGAATATTTATCATGTTATATTCATTTGAGCATAGGCTTGGCATGTTTAAATAAAGTGGTTTTAATCATGGTTTAAACAAACTAGGGTTTTAATAACAAATCTAATATAATATTCTCTCACTCTCTTTTAAATTTAAACGTTTTAAATTATTGGATATAAACAATTTCTATTTTTAACGCTTTATTTCAGTGGTCAGCGGGAGATATAGTGAGCCTTGGTCATGTTTCTGTGCATGTAGAATAAAAATTAGCATGTATTGATTATCATGTTTAAAGTCTTAAAAAGTTATCTTAAAATATGACCAACACATATAAACATGTAAAATTAGACATTCAAAATTTGGATACCAGTAATAGCATTCCAATAATACCAATGTACAGTCGTGGGGGAAAAAAAAAAAAAAAAAAAGTATAAACATCCCCTACTAACTCCTCAACAAGAATAAAATTACTGCTACCGAACAATTGGGAATAAAGTCTACTTTTAAATTATGTATATGTATATAACATTTGCTTAGGGGGCCATCTACATATTAAAGCGAACTCAAACTTATTTTTTTCCAATGGCAATACTTAATTTTAACGATATTTTATATCTTCGGTTCAAACTATACCCAGACACCAAATTTCAAGTTATTTGAATGATAAGTTTTTCAATTATAAACATTCCCAATTTAATGCTTCTAATGTTAAATTACATTTTCATATTTTTATTAATAGCTCCTGATATTATCTCCTAATGTGCTATTTTTTTTTATATAGCAATAATATTAAAATACCCAAACATAAATAGGTTAAATTTGCAATGTTTATAATTTTATGATATGAATTAATATTATAAAAAAAAATATTAATACCTACACTTTTTTAATGGTTTTAGATTTATTAAGTCCCGTTTTATGGGAATCCAAAATTTCAATTTTTTCTTCCAAATAATTTTCAAAAATGACAAAATGGTGGTTTAAGGGGCCATCTACCATAGAAGTGACTAAATGTAGTTTGAAACTTCTTATGCTATCCTGCAATGTAGCAATCTTGATCAAGAGGGGGCTCTGTCGGTCAACAATCGAGTACCGAACTTCACTTTGAATACAGCCCCTAAAATATCAGCATAATATAATTCATCATTTTAAAATAATTAATTCCTCAGAAATTTATCGTACGAATTGCATGAAAATTTTTTAGGCTAATTGAAGAGTGTAGAGTTCATTTATGCTGTCAGAATTAGGTACTGCTATTAAAAAACGCAAAGTTTGTGTATTTTTTAATATGTAGATGGCCATCTAAGCAAATTTTACATACATCATTCGTTCCAATCGTTTGGTATCAATAACTTTTTTTTTTATATAAGAGTTGTAATCGACTTTTTTTTTTTTTTCATACAGCTTTGTTTATTTTTTAGCTGGCATAGTTAAGCATTTTTTATGTTATGCATTAAATTGTATAATTGTGAGGTAATTTAATATCATGTGTAGTTTTTTTTTTTTTTTTTTTTTTTTTTTGTTATTTTCTTAAGAAAACAAGAAACTCCGAATTAAACTTATAGTGATAGTTACGAGCAATTATAATTTTTGCTATAAAAATATTTTATAACGTGTGACCATGGCGTTTGCCCGAACTCAAACAAAAAATATTTTCATAAAAAATTCTTTATTATATGTTTATAGCTTATTGGACGCATTATTAACCTATGAAAAAGATATTTATAAACATGTAATAATATTAAATTTCGTTGTTTACCAACTAGTAATATATTTAAAATGTACGTTATAATAAATTGCCTCAACTAAAAGGAAGTTACTCAGTCTCTTTGCGTCAAACTATTTATTTTAAATTATGGCTATGTTAAATTTGAAATGTAATCTCTAAATTATTTTTTATTTTACTGTGAAAATATAAATATGTAGGAAATTTCATTATTTTCCAACTAGTAATATATTTAAAATGAACGTTCTAAAAAATTGTTTCAAATAAAAGAAAGTTTAGCAACCTCTTTGCGTAAGACTATTTATTTTAAATTATGGCTGTGTTAAATTTAAAATGTAATCTTAAATTATGTTTTATTTTGGTGCTAAAATCAGATAAATATTTCGTTGTTTATCAACTCGCACTACCATTTATTTAGTGCACTTAAACAAAAAAAAAAAAATTAAAAATTACATTTTAAATTTAATACAGCCATAATTTAAAATAAATAGTTTCAAACAAAGAGGCTGCTAAACTTTCTTTTAATTGAGACAATTATTATAACGTACATTTTAAATACATTACTCATTTTACACCAAAAAAGGTGGCAACTACGTTGTGCTTGTTTACATCAGTCGATTACTGATGGTTTATTACACCAGTTTATTAGGGCATTTCTATACACTACTTTTGGTGGTAAATTAGTTGCCACCATTTTTGGTGTAAAGTCACACGAATATTTTTTACAGTGCACGATATTTTTTTTTTTGCGGCGTTAGTAGGGAGTATTTATTTTATTTTTTCCACGACTGTATCTTTTTTGTTATTTGCCGAATCTAATAGCCAAAAATGTTAAGAGTTATCACTTAAAACACAAAATCTCTGGTATTTTAACATGAAAATGTTTGTTTTTTAACAACCTCAGATACTGATATTTATACAAAAAAGTTAAACATTCTGGCGATGCTATCTTGTAACTTGAAGTTGATACAAATAAAATTAGTTGAAAATCAAAATTATTGTAAAACACTAGTTTAATCACAGAAAACTTTGTTTATTTTATTTTTAAATCGTATTTGTATGCTAAAAATCAAACGTTCGTTACAGAGGGTATTTTTACACCCGTAAACAAAATGGTTTTTACGGTTATGCCATCTTATATCAATACTGTATATATTTTCTTCCAGTTTTACAGATTTATGTCTTATTGTTGGTTTGTATGAGCACATACATTTATGTATTTAATCATAATCTAAGAACTTTTGAAATAAACAAAATAAGAGGAAAATCAGTACATATAAAGTCAGAACAAGGTGTAAACAAGAACAAGGTTTCTTAGCGTGATACTTGTTCTTTAACGTTGTTGGACAGATATATTAATTAAATGTGAAAAAAACACGAAACAGTTATTCATGTATTGTCAGTGAAATGTTTTATTCTTTACCTGACACGCATAAGATGTCAAAAGGATTTTTTTTCCCTATTAGTTCTACTTTTATGCATTCATCTGTCTAATATTTTTATTGTTGATGAGAAACTTTGTCACGATATTTTTAAGGAAGGGCAAAATAATATGAATATATTTACTCATGTATAATAATCATCGTATTTTTAAAAATTAAAAAAAAAAAAAACGAAAAAAAGCAAAGTCATTTATTAAGCATAGATTATGAAATATTTTAGCTCCTATTGAATACTTTAAAAAAACTTCACCGTTTAAAGGAAAACAAGATTGGGTGCAACTCAATGGAAAATATGCCAGATTTAAGACTAGTTGCCTCAGAAACTACCCAACCGATTTTGGCGAAAATTGAAATTCATATTTACTGGATTATGGTCAATATTTGTGGCAGACAGTTTTTTCTGCGACTAAAACTTTATATTTTAGAACAGTGTCAACTTTTCTGATTTTTATTTATTTTTTATTTTTTAGAAAAAAAAATCTGAAACTAATTAAAGATTTTTTTAAACTGTCTGTCTTTAAAACTTTCATATGTAATCTTATATTTATGCTCTACGATCAAAAAAGAATTATAGAAATCGCTCGAGTATTTTATGAGATAATGGGATTTTTATCTGAAAAGTACGAATTTTCAGAGTCAATAAAAGACACTTCTAATTTGTATGAAGCTCTTGCACAATTTTATCAAACACACGAATTGAAGTATATACGAACACTTGGATATAATTTTGTTTTATATAATAAATGAGGAACTGTTTTAACCCTTATCGATTCTATGTCACTTCCCACACGACTTCCAGACCAGCATCTATTACATGAATTTTACACTTACACGAATTGGTTAGCACCACTTAGTTTTATAAGAAAAACTTTTACTTGCACTTTGACAGCATGTATATGCTACAAAATTTATTTGAATTTTTGATTTGCGTACTTTTTGTTCATTTTCAATTCGGAATCCGGGTCTATTTACGCGAGTTAGAGCACGGGTAGGCAGATTAACAGATTCTTATTCTCTTAAACACTCATCAGTTTTGTCAGAAAGAGTTAAAAAATACATGTCATATATAATGTGCACCATGCTTTTTTAGCGACAGAAAATCTAGACATTGAAATTCTCTAGAAAACCTGCTTCACATTTTTTTTTCTTTCTCGATCAGTAATTACCGTGTTCTCTGACATACATTTCGAACTCTTATTATGTTGTCGGGAAATTAAGGCTTCTTCAATTTGTACTTTTTCTTATTACGCTCTTTAATGAAACTCAACGTGGTTTTCCTATGTAAAGGTAGAATTTTGCCCTGGATTTTTTGCCCACGTCCTTTTAAACTAGAATTACAATATTTACGTGTTAGCTATGACAACACAATGTTATAATATTTTTAGATCTTATTCATAAATTTATAAATTAATATTAATGCTTTTTCTTATTATCGAGCCACAGGCGCAGGTCATAAATCGTCAAACAATGTTTATGGTTGTTATTAGAGATCTGTCAAAAGCCAAAACTGTCATAGCCAAAACTTCCAGGCCCGAGTCCAGCCCCGTAAAAAAATTACATTTTCTGCCCGACACCGGCCTGGTTCGGTAAGAAGTCAAAATATCGTCACGCGTGAATTTCATAAAACATTGACTTTTACTTCGTTTTGATTAGAAATTTGTCTCGTACGAAGAGATCTGCCCCAAAATACTTATCTTAACTCTTTTTTTTTTTGGTTAATAGTAATTTTTAATGAAGTATTCGTAGGCTGCGGCGTTTATTTTTATAATTAATCTTTGCTTGTTGTATGTAAATATTTCACTTATCATTGATATTATAAATAAATATTCCATGTATCAAATACTTAAAAATCTGAAAAATGCTGTACAGTAAAATCTTTCATGATGCAATTGCATAGAAATGCGTTAAAAATGCGTTAAGGCAAGTTCGCTTCTTAACAGGCTTAAATGTAGTTTGAATTACTGTCTCGTGTATTAGTATATTCATTTTGTATGGATCAACAAATGCAGGATTCTCTCAAAAGCAAGTCCTTTGTTACCAGTCTTACTAATTTTAATCTAGCTTCATTTAATAAGTCTAGAAATCTATTATTCTTTAAAAATAATAATAATTTTTAATGTTTATTTAATGTTTAGTTCTAGAATAATAACGATTTAAAAGTATATGCATTTTTTACAAAAATTTTTGAGCCAGGCCAAATTTTACTGATCTTTGGACGGACCACGCCATGCCGAAACAATGATTTTTATACTGGCTGGGTGAGAACTGAGACTGAAAACTTTGGCCCGTGAAGAATTGGAAGAATGAAACCAGACCCGACTCGGTACGAAAAAAACACTAGTTTACAAAATTAAACTTTTTGTCTGTTGCTGCGAATTCTGTGGTTGATAATGTTCACTTATGACTTGTTTTTGTTAAATGTAACAGGAAAATTTTTTGAGCAGCTCGAGTTATTTTGTTTTTGATTTTTATTATTTAAGCATACATATTAATCAATAACAGGCGCATTTTACTGTGTTAAGATCAGTTTCTCAAGTTTTTGCGTCATGAGTAGCTCAAGGAGACGTTGTTTAAACAATTCAGGTCATTTTTGATATATATGCGGAGAATATGTGTTTAAAAGTTGTAGAAAAGTTATGTCAGAGTTGGTGAAAAAAATATATTTTGAGTATTTTGGGATGCTCTTTGATAAAAATGAGAAGTCTTGGGCTTCCAATTGTTTGTAAATCATGTGTGGAATATTTTAGATACGGAAAAGTGGTAAAAGAAGTGCCAGGAACACCGACTATTTGGCGAGAACCACAAAATCATCTCGAAGACTGTTATTTTTGTAGCGTGAACGTAAACGGCTTAAACACTAAAAATCGTGCTAAATGACAGTACCCAAGTACTAGTTGTGTTCAACGTCCAGTGCAGCGTTCACTTGACTCTTCAGAGCCTAAAAATATATCTGGACCATAAGAACAAGACATTGACAAGCTCATCATAAAATGATGCTGATTTTGAAGATATGTCTAATGAGTCAAAATGTTTTTCCCAAAATTAGGTAGATGATCTTGTACGAGATTTAAATCTTTCTAAACAAGCTTCAGAATTGTTAGCATCAAGACTAAAAGAAAAAATTGCTTTCTCAGATACTAAAATTAGTTTTTATCGGAAATAAAAAATCTGTAAATTATATTGAACTTGTAGAAGACCTTCTGCTACAATTAAAAAATATGGGGTGCAATATGAGCATAAAACTCCACTTCCTCCATAGTCACCTGGACAGGTTTCTGGAAAAATTAGGAGATATGAGCGAAGAGCAGGGAGATCGTATGCATCAGGACTTACGCGTCATGGAAGAGCGCTATCAGGGTCTCTGGGATACGAATATGATGTCTGACTATTGTTGGTCTCTGATACGTCATTTTCCAAAGTCTACACATCGGAGAAGAGCTTTAAAACAAAGTTTTTTAGAATTCAGCGATTAATTATTTTTTTAGTAAGGTTTTTCTTAGTACATACGAGTTATTTCTGCTTAATACCTACATAGCTGAAACTCAGAAACTAGAGCTGATTGAAATATTCTAATTATATTTTTGAAAATAGCATATTATATGTAGTCAGCAACAGCTAAAATTTTTTCAGCAACAGATATACTGTAAACTAGTGAAATTATTTACGTCCGGCCCAGCCCGGAAAGAGCAGTGATTAGGCTCGGCCCGAAAGCCGTGAATAAAAATATGTCCTACTCGTGCAAATTGATTGTTGAAACTGTTTTCGAGTTACAAAAACACTGAAGCTAATGATGCGGAAAACCACGTTCGCCAAAACTGTCCTATTAGCGGCAACAACGAAATATTTTAAACAATTAAAAATAGAAAATATAAGTAAAAAATAAAAAGTTTGGTGTATATTTTTAAAAATATGCATGGTTTCCAACATGGATGAAAAGTGTTTATGAATTCGGTTTTTCTATTCGCCTGTCTGGTTAGCTGTGTTCACACTCGCGTAAATGCACTCAGATTGCATATATTAGACATCCGTTGCCATGGAATGTCCGGTATTGAAAATGAAGTCTGTAGTAGCATTTATAGTTAATTTACAAGTGCGTTCAAAAGAATTCCTTGACACTACGGGGTGTTGAGAAAAATCATTCATATTGTATGTTTTTACTGGTGTTGACTTATTTAACATACTGCAATTGATATACAACACTGAAGTGCATTACAAGATGCTTACTATTGATCAGTTTCAACTACGTGATCACCAGCCCACCAAGTTTTACCCAACCAATTATAATTAACAATTTGAAGCCTGTATTATATGTCAGCCAATCTCAATCGACCAAATTTGACGGGTAAACCAACAACATGTCTGGTTGATAGGTGGTTGCTAAGGTACGACATCAGTCGAAACTGAGCAAGTGCATAACATTTATCGTTCATTTACAGTGAGACACAGACACAAAAATAATCCGGTTACAGTATCGTCTATGTGCAATATTTTATGACAGTACTTTTTCAATAGTCATATGCATGTTAAAATTCTACAAAAATTTTTAATGTTACTTTTGATTATAAATTCTACAGATAATATACAGGGCTGCACATAAGAATTCCGTACATTATAGTCTAAAAGGAAAATTTGTTTTCAGAATATTTTAATGATGCTTTATTTCAATCATATTGAAAATGATGTAAATTACTGAAGTGCAAGATATTCTTACTATGGAATATGATGTACATAGCACTTTTTTAATTTATTGCATGAAAAAAATGGAATTCCTTAACAATATTCTATTAGAATATTAAATACGTGAAATTTTTACATTGCTAACTAAGCGTAAACTAACAAAGTGAATCGAACATGGATCTTTTGAATAGCGCTCCACTGTTCTGCCATAAGCTACCAAGACGATGCCCAGCTTGTTATCCCTTATTCTGTTGGTTTACGCTTAGTTAGAAATGTGAAAAATTTTACCGTTTTTAATATTCAATATTTTCGGGCGTAATTTCACTGTCGAACATTAATTGAAAAATCAGTTATACAATGAAACTTTACACTTATGCAGTGATTCTGTTTCATTTAACGAAGTTTCATCGTTACATTTACACACTTCGTTGCGAAGAAAATTCGTCCCGTATGAATCAATTTAAAATCATGAAATTTGAACAATAAAATGCACATAAAACTAAAAATACTCATAATACGGAAATACTAAGAAAATGTATTTTAATTTGGCAGTAATATTTTTTGTACAATGTAGCCACATCAGAAAAATTTAATTCGAATGTCTAAAAAAGACATAATAAAAACAGAAACAAAAAATGGAGCGTAGCGTACCTTTGCTTTTTTTTTCCCCTCAGTATTGCAAATCTTTAACGTTAAAACATATTGTAACTATAACTGCAATTTTCTTAAAAGAAAAAATTTGCTGTTCATTGTCATTTTCGCATATCCCAACAATTCATCTGAACAATTTATCCGAACAATTTTCATGAAAATGGGAGACGTCCGACCACTTCAGCACCTGAGTGTCCATGTGAGAGAGTGACGATAACAAGTATTTACCTTAGTGTGAAAAAAATGTTTTGTTAGCATTGAGAAGAATGAAAATAACTAAATGCAGTAGAAGCCTGATATAACGCGGTTGTTGGGAGACATGTTTCACACCCGCATTATAACTTAACCGCGGTATAAAGGAATGTTGTAAAAAAAATGGCACAAATGATCAAAACACTTACCTGTTTTGTGAAATGTAATTAACTTTATAATTCATTGAACACAGACTTAATCTTACACTATCTTAAAAAAGTTCCTGAGTGTTGTTTGGCGAACTGAGGCGTTTCGTTTCTTTTTGGCATATTATTTCTCATGAGTAAGATGGAGTAGATTAGATGGTCTGAATCGTCTTACCGTCCACAAAATTACGTCCATTAAGTGTGAAATGACTTCACTAACATGTGGAACGTCGTTTTTCATTACCACATCATTTTCATCGCCATCATCTTGCTCACTTGCAATTTTTATATGTTATTAGCATCAATGATATTCTGATCTGTTATGATCTCTGAAATTGGTTCGCTGTTATCAATTTCGATCCAATCATTTAAATCATCAATAGAGATATCGAGATGCACAGCACTAACCGCAGACTGCAAGTTCCTCATTGTGTCTCACGGAAATTTTAAAATTGATCATTTTTTTTCGGGGTACGTACTTTTTCCCGAATTATCCGAATTCGCCGAATATATCCGAATATATATATCCGAATTCGCCGTATATTGGACCACGTTATTTCGGGCTTCTACTGTAATTTCGTTTTCATAAAATCTACGGGAATAAATTCATACATTCATCGCAACCTCTCAACTTAAATACTTTACACGCAAGAAAACTTTATAAATTTCGTTATATAGAATATCTTTTTTGTAATATGGAGATTAATTTATATGTTAAAGGGGGGCAAAGTCAAAGTTCAGCAGAAAATTTTGTTAAGTAGAAAAATTCATTAAATAAGATAATACATTAAAGGGAAGTTCCAATGTGGTTAAATATTCTATTAGTGCTGGAAAGTACACCAAAATTTATGCCGAATGCATGATTTGTTTTATCCCTGTTTTATGTATTTGCCCTGTTCTATGTATTTGCTCTGTTTTATGTATTTGCCCTGTTTTGTGTATTTATCCCTGCTTTATATCTGCTTAATTTTCATTTATTTATTTATTTGCAGAGTGATGATGAAGAAATAGGTCGAAAACGATCAGGCACCACTGTGTCCTCTAGTTGGTCCAAGAAAGATATTAAGGTCTTATTCGGTCCAGAAAAATCCAAGGCACCTCCACTTTCAAGTGCTAGGTATCAGAAATGTGGAACGGACGAAGTCGATATTAAGGAAGCAAAAGATGAAGAAGAAGATGCTCTTGATTTCACGTTGGCGACGCCTCAAGACCTCTCTTTTCCGAACGAAACTCAAGTGACCAATCTATCGGCTGATTCTGAAGCACTCGAAAAAGATCTGACAACAGCAACCGAGGGAATCGTGAGGACTTTTCCTTCCAAAAATGGCAACGGGATCATGATGACAGACATGTAACATTTCATCTTTTGCAATGTGAAAAATCTTTGATTGATAGGAGAGAGAACATGATGTAAATTAGTTGTTCACAGAGCCATAGCTAAGGGGGGTGCTAGGGATGGATCACCCCCATTCCTCTTATAAACATTTTGACATTTTGAGCTTCGCCTGGAAACGATTCCAAGGTCACCAAATAAATTTTTGTTCCGAAAATCGAAATGAAATTTTGTTCAAAAATCTAATTTAGTTCTGAGGTCCTTTCACAGTTTTGCAGAAATAATAAATTGTAACTAAAATAAGTGTTTTAACACTTCGCTCATCCTATTTGCACGCATGAAGCTAACATGACGTTCAATATTGCACTAGTTATACACTCGAATTTTTCATCATCCTATTCTTTTCTTATCATAAAATGAAGTTATTGCAATACTTTAATAAGAAATATAGTACCTGCAGTGTGAATATGCACTAATTTATCCTTCTATGTCAGAGAGACAGAGAGAGAAAATATGAGCCCTCGCACCTACATTTTCTTGAGCCCCCCACCCTTCTTATTATTTACTTCTAGCTACGGCCCTGTTTGTTAAACTTCTAAATAATGTTATTTTTATTATTTAAGAGAAAAATATTTATCTCATACAAACCTGATGTAACGGGTAACAATAATCTTTAAGAACTTCTACTGTTTCTCTCAATTTCAGCAAATCTAGAACTTTTTGGTGATTCTCAATTTTCACGGACAGAGTTAGAAGCTGGATGGTATATTTTGTGGTGTGGCAGAACCAAATTCTATCAATCAACTGTATGCTCAAAACTGATAAATAATATTCTTCAATAACCTCAGTTGATACACATTCACTTTTAAAGATAAATTGAGTATTTAACCTCCAGATACAAGGAGTTCTGAGATAAGTGAAAAAAAAATGGCTTGTTCATTGACTTTAAAAAGATTGTTGCTGTTGTTATTTTTGATAACTTGCATTTTAATAGTGACAGTGAGTGTAAACCTGTTTACCCTGGTGAAAGTTAACATGCACTTTAAAGGAATTGTGCGAAAGTACCATTGTTTGAATGTCCATTTTAATTATTTCGACTTGTATTTTTTTACTTTACATAACAAAGTATCCTAAAATCAAAGCAGCTAGATGGACTGAATAATGTTTTTCAACTACATTATAATGATATTACTTTTGTGCTATTGATAATTTGATACCAAAGATATGTAAAGCGTGCTTAAAAGTTGTTTTATTGTAAAAGTATAATTTGCATGTATTTAGACTTAGACCCCTTTCATTTATAATATTTTTTAGTTTTTTAATTTTATGTGGCACCCCCGTCTAAGTGTTTCCATAAAGATTTCAGTATTAATTGCCTTTATGTTCGTGCACGGCCAAATTCGATTCTTCCCCTTCCTAATCGAGTTTGACCGTGGTTCGTGGTACGTACGCAGGATTCTAGTTGGAGTGGGGATATTATCTTTAGTCGGTACATTCTCGTATCAAAGGCCCTGGTACTTGAGGGCTCGGAGTCGACCGCCACAGAATTCGCGGAGAGCGGCTCGCGCGCTCCATACGTGGTTCTTACGCTTTTCTACTTTTATACCGACTCACTAGCGGAAGCCAGGAAGAAAAATATCTCGAGGAAGTAAAATCTAGCAAGATTATATATATATATATATATATATATATATATATATATAGAAAATTATACTCTATAAAACAGGACAAATTTAAAAGGGAAATTGCTTAAATCAAAGACATTGAAGAGCGGGAAGGAAATGGTTTGGGATCTTGGACCTATTCGACGACTCACAAGAATTACCCCCTGGTGGACAGCCAAACTTTTGGTATAGGAGCTAATAGTCCACGAGGCCGAAACCCATTTTCAAAAGCTTCAGCAGGACCGAAAACCTTATCTATTTAAAAGTTACAGTTAGTTCACAATGGTTTGCCCTGTTTGTTCAGGGCTAACCTACCTATCTCTAGATTCAAAAATTTACTTATCTCTGATTACTTTTTTTATTATTATTATTATAAATTTCTTCTTTCGAAGTGATTTTAGAATAATAAATCACTATGAGAAAGAAAAACAAAGAAATTTCGTCAAATCCGGCCCTGCCCTATAAATTTTCAGTGTATCTTTCGGGATTCCCTCCCCCTCATTCGTAGCCCCCATATTCAGGCAACATACCTTACACCGTAAAAAATACAAATGTTTCTTAATTTAGGAAAGTGTAATATGATCACGTACAAAACATACAATAGCTTTTTCCAACTGAGCGAAAAATTACCCAGGCCAAGAATCGAACCCAGATACTTGTCTTACAAGGCCAATGCTTTACCTGTTAAGCTACCGGGGCGATAGCCGGCTGGGATTTTTCGCTCAGATAACCTTAATGATCATCTGGTCTGTCATTGAGACAGCTCAACAGAATAGACCGCAGGTAATGGAACTCCATATGACGATGGGCACGTAGATATACTATTATTTTCAACACAATCTAACTGATTGGTAAAGTAATCATGCGAATTTAATTTTTCCAACTGAGCGAAAAATTACCCAGGCCGGAAATCGAACCCAGATACTTGGCTTACAAGGCCAATGGATTTTTCTCGCAGTTGGAAAAATTAAATTTGTATGATTACTTTACCAACCAGTTAGATTGTGTTAAAAATAATAGTATATCTACGTACCCATCGTCATATGGAGTTCCATTACCTGCGGTCCATTCTGTTGAGCTGGCTAAATGACAGACCAGATGTTATGACCAATAAGGTTATCTGAGCGAAAAATCCCAGTCGGCTATCGCCCAGGTAGCTTAACAGGTAAAGCATTGGCTTTGTAAGCCAAGTATCTGGGTTCGATTCCCGGCCTGGGTAATTTTTCGCTCAGTTGGAAAAATTAAATTCGTATGATTACTTTACCAATCAGTTAGATTGTGTTGAAAATAATAGTATACAATAGCTTCTTCCAAGTTACCCGCGATTCTCAGAAGTATTCGTCATCTTTAGAAAGCTCAGAAACTAGTCTATTTTCGAAACTTAAGGTAGCATTTATAAATACAGTAATCCCTTAACATTCGCGAATTTTGATTATTCGCGAAATATAAAATGAAAAACCTTTCAAAATTCGCGACTACTTAATCTGGTGATTTGCAAATGTTGTTTTATAAATAATATTTTTTGTTTTACAAAGTAAACTCGCTTTGCTTAACCATATTACATAAACTATTTAACACAAAACAGCTACATTTCACTGTACCGCCTAATTTTCGAGAATTTTAACCATTGTACTGAAGCAAAATATAGATAATTCAAAGAATCTCGAAACTTAATGCTAAAAAATAATAATAATAATTAATTAAAATTTTTATTTGAAATGATTTTTTTTTTTTTTTTTTTTTTTTTGGGAAAAACTATTTGGTAAATTTCACAGCTTCAAAAAGAACTTTTTGAATAGAATGCGATTGTCAACTGGTCAAGGGTCTTAAATTTAAAAGAGAAATCGAGACTGCAACATTTTCTTACATAAAAATTCATAAACAAAAAAATTTGTTCTTCTAAGCAATCGTATTTCAATAATTTTTTTCAGCCATCACCTAGCAATTAAGTTTTGTATAATATGCTTATAATTATTCAAATTTATTCACAACATGTATTTTTTAATGCTTAATAAATATAATTTTTACATTTAATTTTTTTTTTTTTTTTTTTTTCGTTTAAAAAAAATCATAAAACTTAATCCCGTTTTATTCACGGGAGGATAGTCTCAACATTCGCAGAAATTTCTGAGAACTTATCCCTTGCGAATGTTAAGGGATTACTGTAATAAAGTTTGTTTTGCTGTTTCAAAAAATTTCTTAGTAGTTTTTACAGTATATTAATTAGTTCTCTCAATCTCGAACATAGATTTTTTGACCTCATCGATTTGATGGCTGAATTTCCAGAATAAGTTAAAACTGGATTCGCATGTTAAAATGCAGCTGGTCTGGTACGTCATATATTGGTGGACCTAGAAACCCGATTTCAGTGTTGACCAATATTTTTACCATTTTATTTTCCTGCTTCCATTTCTCCATGTTTTCATGCTTTTTTTTTTTTTTTTTTTTTTTTTTTTTTTTTTTTTTTTTTTGGATGTAGAAAAACACAATGATAAACTTACCGATCAACAAATTAAATCGCGTCTGCAAGCGATTTCTACCAAGTTATGATTTGTCAGATTAGTTGCATTTTAATATGCGAATTGAGTTCTGTCTATAATAGTAATATTTCAGCCTCCAGATTGATGAAGTGATGATCTGGGCAGCTGCCTCTCGGTCTATAATGAGCTATAAAAAATATTATCTTGTTGTTCTTGTAAACATAAATTCAGCTATGCAGTTGAAAATTTTTATTTGAAAAACTATTGTACCTTAAGAATTTATATTCTTGTTTTAGAAAACTGGTTAATGCAATTCAAAAATTCTTCGGAAACGTTCCTGAAAATCAGTGGCAGTATACGAAAACTTTGTATTTTCAAATGTACTATAAATCTCGAAAATATATCGTTTTTCGAAGTTCCGAATGATAAAGAACACTTTTCAAAATCGTGGGTAATTTGGAAGAGTTCATTCTATATTTTCATTCGTGTTTATGTATCATTGAGTTTTATTTTTTCATTATAATTCATTTAGCTATTCATTCATATTTGTTATCAGTGCAAATGCTGTCTTTGTGTCACTCATGTTTCATACTTGAAAATAAAGAATAGCGAACATTACTAAAATGTCCCATTGATTCCTTAGACATACATTTCGTATGTAAATGTTATTGATATTTCCGTCTAAATGAATCAAGTTTTAATGTTTATCAAGTGTATTTTATTGTAATTTTTGACCAATGAATAAAAAAGGCCATCAATCACATTTACAAACTTTTATTCTTTATTTTAATTCTTCTCTCTACTACTTAAAAATGCTATTATTTTCGTTTCAAAAAATTACTCCTAATAAAAAATAATCCTTTTTTTTTTAATTCGGACTATGCTATAATTAAAATTTTATTTAGTGGATATCTCTATTTTTATTTATTTATTTATTTATTTTTAACTCGGACATTTAGGGGTTTACAACGGACGATTTTTCCTTTGAAAACCTTGCAAGGGAACTCTTAGGCTTCCTTGCACATAGATTGTCATCTTCATTTTTCTTTTTTTTTTTTTTTTAAGGAATTGTATTTACATGAGTATGATATTTTTATATAAATGTTGTTCCTTTCTTGATTTTTTTTTTTTTTTTTTTTTAGAAATCGCATTTACATGAGTATGATATTCTTATATAAATGTTGTACAATATTCACATAATCAGATGCTGCAGCGACAAATCGTTTCGTAAGTTTTATTTTATAGGGTGATCTAAAATATGATATATCCCCTCGTGACCAAATCTTCGTTGAGAATAAATGCAGGGAATTATTTTACAATCCATAAAAATTTCCTTCAAATGAACTGAAATGTAATTAGCTTGTTTACATCTTAGAGATGTTTCTTTGTTTAATCTTTACACAACAACTCACACAATGAAAAAAGAACACACAGCATTGAGTAGCAAAGTCAAGGCTGTTTCTTGCTCTTCAAGGATATTTTTTCCTGTTTTTTGCTGAGAGCTTTTCTAGAAAGCTTGCAATGCTACCTACATGTCTGTAAGGAGCCATCTCAAAACATCGTTTTTTCCGGGAGTAGTTATATTTCTATGCACGTTAAAAATAATCTGAAGTTTGGAAATGCCCCTTGCCTGCCGTCAGCACTATTGCATCAGGTTGATTTATCTGACCACAGACAGGCTTGTAGGACGATGGAATTTTTCCCTCAGAAAAAGACAAGAGGCTACTTCAATCCAAATGAAAAGAACCGTTCGCTAATACTAATGGAAGAAATAATAAAGATATCTCGATTGCATTTTAATATTTTGCAAGGATTTCTTTTATATTAAATAAGTGAAATTGATCTGTATGCATATATATATAGCAAAGGTTAATTATTAAAAAAAATATATATATAATATATATATATATATATATATATATATATATATATATATAATTGAGAGTGGGTTATTTATTTTAACATAATTTTTAAACTGTTTAATTGACACCAATATATGGATATTTGTCTAGTTATATCTATAGTTAAATAGCTATATTTTAATTATCAAATTAATTTTAATGTTATTGATATAATTTTTGGTATTATTATTAATAATATTATTACTAATATTATTATTATTATTATTATTATTAATTTTCATTTTTTTTTATTTTATTTTATTTTTTTATTTTTAATTTAATTTTATTTTATTTTTTAATTTTTATTATCCTATATTAAGATAATGAGTTTTTACCATGTAAAGTCACAATAAATGTTACTGATTAAAGTAACAAAATGGTATTTTAAGTTATATGTTAATATGAATGTTATCTCTTAATTCTAATTTTAATTATTTTATTAATTTAATTTTATGTTAATATTGATTATTAATTATTTTCTCCGGTTCAATTATATTTCCATTCAGCTTTATCTTTTTTGTTTGATATGGATAACTATTATTTTTACTTACTTTCAACTCCTTTTTGTAAAATATCTTTGTTCCTTGTTTAATAATTTGGTTTTTGTGTGCTGGTAGCCCCAAATACGTATTATTTTGCTATTTCATGGCTAATACGTGGATGAAACCGCACACTTCATTTGTAGTTCCAGAGCATTTGGGGCCTGATGATTCTGCTTTTGGGGCTACAAATTCCATTTGCATTCATTTTATTTATTTATTTATTCAGATTTACTGTTTACACTATTTTTTTATTATAATTCAATTCAATTCTAATTCTTTGTTTTGGTTTATTGTTTTATTGATAAAATCCATTGGTGAATCTTGTCTACTTTTAATGGTATTATATATATATATATATATATATATATATATATATGTAATAATAATTCGACAGAGAGAGTTCAGTTGAAAAATATATATTTTTAAATATTTATTTGTTATTATATTATTCTAAGTAGGGTAATTCAGTACAGAATAAGAAATTTCCACTTTGTTCGTCTACGCCGGCATAAACAAACAAATATAAAAATTTCCAGACAAGGGACACTCTCGCTGCAGTCAAGAGATATCATTGCCATTCTGTAAGAATTACAAGATATTATCTGAATTAAAATATGGAAAGAAATTTACTGTTTAAGAGAAAAAAAATTATAAAATGATAAACTAGAGATATAGTCTAAGCTACAGTTTTTACTTGAGTTTGTTGTTGTTGATTAGGGGGTTGTTGCTCATGACTTAATTTAAATTTATCAGGGGAATAATAAGGCCTTAATTTAGATACATGTACTATTTCTGAACTTTTGAACTGGTTTTGCCTATCAATTTCAAAATTTACTTCGGATAATTTGTTAAGAATTTTATAAGGGCCACTAAATACTTGTGATAACTTTCTAGTATTAGGGTACTGAAATTCTTCATAGATAACTAGATCTCCTATTTTAAATTTTGGTTCGATATAATCTTTATCATAATATCTTTTATTTTTTAAATGAAATTCATCAGTTCTTGCTTTAGCAATTTTAAGTGCTTCATGAACAGGGGGGATAACAATTTTGTTGTAAGGGGGAGTCATAGGGTAATTAGCCAAAAAGCAAGTAAGCAGGTGGAAATTTAGTAATAGAATGGGGTGTATTATTATATTCATTAATTACCTCAGTTAAAAGCTTAGTCCAGGGAATTTTAGAGGTAGTGGAGTTTACTTTACATTTTAATCTAGTTACTATTGTCTGATTTACTCTTTCACATTTCCCATTCGTTTGTGGATGATGGGCAGTGGTCAAACCTTGTTTAATATTATGATTTCGGAGGAATTTTTTGAATCTTGAAGAAGTAAAAGCAGCATTCCTGTCACTTAGTATTTTTTGAGGGGACTGTACACTTGAAATCTTACTAAAACAGAATAATTGTTGAGGGATTTTGATATTGAAGATTTGTTTCAGACAATTTGTATAAGTTTCTGTAGTGACACTTTTGGAAGGGAATGCCCAAACATATCTTGTGGCATGGTCTATTATAATATGGAGATATTTTTTTGTAGAATTATAATAATTGAACCCTCCTACAGTATCAACAGACAGACAGTCAAAAGGTTGATCTGTAGTGGGCATAGCTTGTAATAAGCCAAATTTTTTCTGTCTAGGTTTTTTATTTTTCTGGCAAATATCACAGTATTTAACAAAGTTAGTAATGTCTTGGGTCATATCTGGCCAATAATAGTTAGGAGAAATTAAATTTTGCATTTTTTTGAACACCAGGGTGACCAAACTGTTCATGAGCAACACTAAGCAATTTTTTTCTTAGGGACATGGGAACTACCACTTTACGAAAACCTTTTCTTTTAACTATAATCAGTTCATTGTCATTAATATAATTTGATCCACACACATTTTCTTTTTCTTGCATCTCAATAATCTCTTTAACGTCAAGAAGAAAAGTAAGGGGTTTACAAAAATGAGAAATAGAGTTTCGGGACAACATGTCGGCTTCGACATTTGTAGATCCCTTTAAGTACTCTATTTTGTAATCGAACATACTTAACTTCAATGACCACCTAAATAATCGACCTCTTAAATGTTTGACATTTTTTAACCAAACAAGAGATGCATGATCAGTATGGATGGTAAATTGTACACCGTGAAAGTAATGATAAAATTTATCTAAAGTATCAATGATAGCAAGACACTCTAGTTCGGTAATGAAATAATTTTTCTCATAACTTCTCAATCCTCTAGAAAAATAAGCAATTGGATGTAAAAAGTTATTATGGTCGGGTTGTTTAAGAACTGCACCTACCTGAGAAGCGTCAACAAACATGTGTAGGGGTAATTTTGGGTCATAAATCTTTAAAATTGGTTTAGCAATGAGGGCATCTTTTAATTTTTGAAAAGAGTTTTGACATTCAGTATTCCATTCCCAAATAGTATCTTTCTTAAGTAATTTATTTAGGGGGTGTCTAATTTCAGCATATTTGTCAATAAATTTATGATACACATTTATAGAACCAAGAAATCTTTGTAATTCTTTAGTATTAGTAGGAAGTTTTAATTTTTTAATTGTTTCTATATTAGTATTAGCTGGAGTTAAAGTTCCATTTTGGATTTCATACCCTAGAAAATTGATTTGTTTTTGAGCAAAAGTACATTTAGATAATTTTAATTTAATATTTTCTATTCGCCATAAATCAAAAATTTGGATGAGATGCTGTATATGTTCATCTATTGATTTAGAAAAAATAATTATATCATTAAAATAATAACAAGCAAAGTCTATTTTATATTTTGTAAGAATTCTTCTAATTGTCCAGTTGAAAATTGGGGTGCCTACCTTTACACCAAAGGGGAGAACATTCCATTCCCAGAGCCCACAATTAGTAGTAAAGGCTAACTTTTCGGAATCGGCTGGGTGAATAGGTATGTGCCAATAGCCTGAGGCTAAATCTAGTGTAGAGAAATATTGGGCACCACTTAATTTGTCTAAAATTTCATCTATTCGGGGCAAAGGTTCAGCGTCATTTTTCATAATAGAATTTAATTTTCGGTAATCAACACACATTCGGGTTTTTTTTGCCTTCATCTCGTTTATTTACTAACGTAACTGGAGAAGAATATGGGCTATAACTTTCTTTAATTAACCCAGCAGCTAATAAGGATTGGATTTGCTGAGATATTTCTTTTTCATCAGCATTGGATGTACGATAAGGCCTCAAAGATATTGGTAGGTCAGATTTAAGATAAATACGCTGAGGTTCAATATTAATTCTCCCTACATCATGTTTATTTTTTGCAAAAATATCTAAATAATCCCTTAAAAGTTCCCTTACATTTTTATTTTGAATAGCACTCAGACTCCCCAATAGATTATAATCATCATTATTAGTTCGCGGCAAGGATTGAGGAGTTATGGTATTTCCATAATCGGGTTGCACAGTAGTATCATTTTTTATAATATCAAAATGAAGCAATTCTAAGTTATCACTGGATATGTTGACATATTGGTTTAACGAAATATTGTCTTGTAACACCTGGCTTTTTGCACAATCAATTTTCAATTTAAATTTGGCACAATCAGGTAAACCTAAAATAGCATAGTCCAAATCAAGCTTACTTACTAAAAAATTTACATATCTCTTTATATTACCAAATTTAATACATAATCGACAAGATTTATTAATTGTAAGAGTTCCTTGTGCCTGTCTAATAGTAATAGGGGTAACATTATGTAAATTACCATTTAAATATCGAACAAATTTGAGGGGTAAAATTGAGACAGTTGATCCACTGTCAACCACACAATACACTTTGTTATTGTCCACATATCCAGGGATAAATAATTGTCAGACATTATTAGTAGGGGGTGGTTGAATATGAGCAGGAGTTTGAGATTGAAAGGAATTTGTGTTAAATATACAACTCCTCTCCCAATGATATGCATTTTCTATGCCTCTGTTTAAACATATTCTGCACGGACGACTAGGGTAGTTGTTTTGATAATGAGTTGCAGGCATTCTAGGAGTGAAAAACCTAGGATTAAAATTTTGGGATGGATTGTTTGGAGTAGGTCGAGTCCAATGTCTGGGCTGAGGATTGGGATTGTGCATAGGTCTAGTTTGTTGAAAATTTCTATTGCTGTTATTAGAGGTATGATTTGGAATTGCTGCTAATTGTTTAGCAATGCGAAACCATTCACGAGTATTGGAAGGAGGGTTAACCATCAAACAATTTTGATACTCCGGCTGAAGTCCATCAGTTAATCCCTGTATAATTAAATTTTCACCAAGCTGAAGTTGCCTTCCAATCTCAACTTTCTTTCTAAAATAAGAATCCAAATCACTTAGATATTTCAACTTTAAGGAGGTAAACTCAGAAAATTTTGGAATTCTAACCTTAATGAATTTTTCAGTTAAAATCTCGACAATTTCCTCATAAGTAGCACAATCCAAACAATCATTTATATAAGCTTTTAGCGCTTCCCCCTTTAAATATTTTGAAAGATTTTGTTTTTTTCCACTCATTATCTTTTTTTTCTCCAGAACATTCATTATCAAAGTGTTTAAACCACTTAAAAATGTCCATGCCTGACTCAAAGTCAAAAGGGACAATATCAAGTTTATTTTCTGACATTTTCTCTTCTTTTACTAATCCTGACCTTAATAACAAGAAAGAAGGATAATTCATATGGAAAATATTTAAATGCTATACTTCAATTATTAAAATTCAATTACTATACTTCAAATACTTCAATAAATAACAATAAAAATAATAAATAATAAATAAATCAATTCTGTTTGAATTCATGTGAAATAAATAAATAATAAATAAATAAGTAATAAAATAATAAATATCGGTTTTCCATACATGGGAAATAACAAAAATTTTAAGAACAAAAATACTTTTCTATGCGTATTGAAAATAAATTTAGCAACAGAGTATTTTTTAAGAACAAAATAATCCATCTTTCGATTTAAAAAACACCTTTAAAACTAAATAAAATTTCTATGAGCAGAAAATTTCAATTAATTATAAATTAAGAACAAATTTATTTTTTAATATCTGTAATAAAAGAGAAAGAAAAAGTCAAGAATTTAAACAAAGAAATTATTATTAAAATTTCTTAATCAATAAACAAATAAAATAATAAATAATAACTTACAGACACCTCGATGTGGCCTTGTTCAAATACCTAAAATTTATTAAAATAAACAAAAATAAAGCACTTCGTAGATACGACTCACAGGTGCAAATTTCAATTAGCTTATATTACCGATGGTATCAACCGTGGTTTCGCAATCGTGATGAAGTGTTCATTTATTATGAAATGAAAATTTATCATAATATTTCTGCACTTTTACCTAGAAAATACAGTAATAAATAAATAAAAGTAAATGATGTTGAAATTTGTTGTGCAGGTGTTCTTTAGATTAAATAATCAGCATACGTTTTTCATCGCTGTCAAGGAAAAAAAAATACTGCAGGCATATCTCACACTTAAAAATTTGCAGATGCTAGACATAGTCACACAAAACTTCATAAGACGATCCGTTTCCCAGCTGAAGGGTTTATCATTTATGCACATGAAGAATCGGCGAAAATGGCGCGTGCAGTTCTCTTGATGTAGCTGGAACGGGAAGTGTAAGACAAACACATTTCTTCCTAGAACATGGCGAGCACACACTCATCGCTGTAGGTTTCTCTGACAGGAACAGTCTGCAGTTGGCAAACCATACTAGTTTAATATTTTCCCAGAGATGCACGCCGGCTCATATATCCTGCCGGCTTTCAGTGTAATAATAATTCGATGAAGGCTATGTTCCGTAAACTTCCAAGAATGTTACTTCTAAGAATCAGCAGCAGCACGAGCAGAGTAGTCGCTCCGGCAGTTGGCAAGCAGTGGAAGAGTTGCATTGGGGAATTTCCCCATTATAAAAACAAAATCCATGAGTCTTTCAATTCCTTTATTTATTAACTCATAAACTACGTAAGTTCTTCCCCACATTCACCTTGGCCTGATCATCAAATATTCCAAAACTTCGTGATTAAGCTGCATTCCAAGATATTAGAATTTTTCGGGGAAAAAGAAACAGCATCTTAATATTTTAAAAGTCAATCGCATTCTCGGAAATAAATGACATGGCTTCCGAGTAGTTTAAAGGAGAGATGCATTCTAACCTCCTAAAAAGACCAAATGAAAAAATCATTTTCACGACAAAACTAGCGCCCTCCTACTCCGCGTCAATCATTTTTAAAAACCAATTAGGATGAACTCGAGCCTCAAACGGACAAAAATGATCAATTCTAATTGGTCGTAGCAGGCGGTCCTTGGCAAGAACTATATTTTTTCCTCGGAAGAACAAATCCTTTAGCTACGCGTAGTAACACCTGTCACGCGATGTTAAAAATAAAAAATAAAATTAAAATCCCAGGAATATTCCAGAAAGTAAAAAACTTACGAAATACCTCCCGCCTTTTTGAGAAGCAAGAAATAATTTATTAATAACTAAAGTAAGAAAAAGAATTTTAGCTGTTACAAGTTACGAAACTAAGATTGAAATATGTTCCACAAATTTAGAATTGAAGCTAAGAGAGAACCAAAAAAAAAATGGCGAAATTTTTTTTATTTTATTACATATATATATATATATATATATATATATGTATTTACGAGGACGCTTTCATTTTCGGAGCCGGTTTGGAAAGCGAAAGCACCCTCATAAAAAATATCTGCAACCAAAATCGTAAAAATAAAAAACGGCCTGTATTCAGATCAATCTCAGCTATCCAATGCAAAAATAATCAAAAATGTTGAAATGCAACTGAGATACCTTTATAAATTTCTTCCATAGGATTAGCATTAGTGAACGGGTCTTTCCATTTGATTGAAGTAGCCCCTTAAACAAACGAAGGAAATCAAACATTAAGCATAGATAATGAAACTCTTTCCAAAATTTTAGAACGCAGTAGCAAAGATGATTACTTAGCTTCCGAATTCTCTTAACTGATACAAAATCTACGGGCGTAAAAGGCATTTGTATATTTAAAATATTTCCTCGATACATTGATATTTTTCATTCCTTTTTTTGTGTACTTTTCTTAAAAGGTGTTCATTTTTTTTCTTAGTTGTCAAAATATTTTCAATATATATATATACTTAATTTTATATGAAGTGTTAAAAGCTGACGAACTGTGAGTAAGATATTAAGATTTTATATAAAATTAATTTTATATTTTAGATGTAAAGTGAGAACTAAGGAAAAGAAAGACATCCTTTAACAAGAATACATAGAAAAAAGGAATGAAAAATATTCATTTACCGAGACGATATTTTAATAAAATATGCTTAAAAAATGATAACCGACTTCAAATAAAAGGTACTACTTAGTTATCCCGTCGACCAAAAATCTATCGCCGAACTATAAGATTAAATGTCAATAATGGATGATCGTAAATATCCCATCCAATGATATTATATACGATACACGCATTTAAAATGTCATTAAGTGATTTTTATTTCGACCTTTTTTTTTTTTTTTTTTTTTTTTTTTTTGTATTTTTAATAATATTTTACCAATTATTTATTTTTTCGTTATTTAAAATAAAAATTATGTCGATATATATATAATTTCACTATCAGTTTGACGATATTGGTGAAATTGGGATAACCAAGTAGTACCAAAAAAGAATCAAGCTTGTCGACAACTTGGCGCTAACGCATATAAATGCATAGTTTTAGTATGCTTATGATTTAAAAATGGTTATAACAATGAAAGATGATTTATCATTAATTTTTTTAATCAAATCCACACTTTTTTATTTAAAAAAATTCTAATCATCAGAATTTAATAATATTAAAATGGGGCCACATGGGTACCTTTTCAAAAAAAAAAAAAAATAAATAAATAAATAAATTATCAAAATTGACTCATATTTAGGGAAGTTATGCGTGAACAAGAAATACATACAGGTTGAAATCATAATCTACTCCTTGAAGTCGGTTAAAAATACGAATACATCTGAGGGATTAGCAGCCTTAAATAATCAATATAATACATTTGAAAACTCAGTTTTTAGCATTTACTGGCCAAAGTTGGAAATAAACTTTAATTCTTTTGAGCAGCTCTGTGAAATTTCAACATATTACATGGCCTGATTATCACAGCGGCACATGGGTCATGTTTTTATTTTTAGGATTTTCAATGTGCACATTTTCTTCAAGAAATACTTTACACCAGCGGTTCCCAAGCTTTATTGGTACGTGATCCACCTCTAAGTAAAAAAAAAAAAAAAAAAAATCGTGACCCACTTAAACCCGCTTAATATAATGGTGTATATCAGAATGTAAATTGCTATGTGAGATCTATAAGCTATCAGCTATCCTATCCTACGAAATAGGCAAAATTTCCGTACATAGGATGCATTATCAACAAAAACATCAATTCCTAATTCCAATGTGTGTAACTGGAACAATAATTAACACAATATACAAACTAGAAAGATAATTAAAATACATTTATTTAATGTCAAAGCATAACTTTACAATCAGTGCGTTTTCTGGCATCGATTTTTACCGATGAAAGCGTCTAAATCAGGGTTAAAACTATTTAATTTCAACCTCAATTCACTTTCAAACGCATCTTTTTCTATACTTGTTTTCAGTAAACATCCAAGTATGAAAAGTATGTTCAGACTAGAACTCCATCAAGGAATTCAAAGCTGTTTAGGTGTTTCTGTGGATATTGCGCTCGTATATTTCTTGATGTGGAAATGAAGGAATTTTCCTTGAAATATTATTTGCTATTGAAATTGTTATATTTTTTAACAGGTGAAATGCAAAATATATTCTTGACAAACCTCGATTCTTTCGGCGACCCACTGAAATAGCCGCCACCATCCATAGTTTGGGAACCGCTGCTTTACACAATCACTCTGGAATTTTGAAGCAGTGGACTAACTATTTAAATAATGATGCAGTCAGTATAAATTCGATATAGAAATTTCCAAAAAATTGAAATAAGTCGACAAAATTATGTAATACGTATGTAATTTAAATTTCAAACGATTAAAATGCTTTTGCAACATTTTTCCCCATTGATCGTAATGTAACGGAATACTTTTGATCGTCCCTGTAATTGATCTATCCATCCGATTCTCATAAAATTTGAAATGACTCGACAAAATTATGTAATAATTATATATTTTAAATTTCAAACGATTCAGTTGGGTAGTTTTTGCGTTGTTATATGCGGACAGGCAGACGGACTGAACGACAACTATAGGTGCTACGTATTTACATAATTACGAACGCACCTAAAAAAGGAAGGGGGAAGGTTAAAAAAAAACACTTTTTACTGCTGAATATGAATATTATAGTAGACATGTACTTTGGTATTATTATATTTATTACTCAGAAATATCAAAGCGTTTAAACTATTATTATTATTTTTTTTTTTTTAAATAAATGACTTGATGTGGGAAAATAAGTGAGAAGAAAATATATTTTAATTACCCACAAGGCCGTAGCCGCGTAGCCAATGAGGGGATCACCACTGTTTGATCTCAATCCAAAATTTCTTACGGATGGCTATAAATATGCCATTAACTACCTGTCGAAATTCGAAAATCAACTACAGTCAGGATTCAAATATCAAACTACCAGTCGAAATTTGAAAATCAACTACAGTCAGATGTCAAATATCGAAATTCAACGTTATCATATCTTCATTGTTTGATTCTATTAATAGATTGAAAAAAGAAATGCAATTTCAAAGAAATCTGTAAATTTTTTTAGATTTGTTTTTAGAATGGGATTCTGTAAAAGTGTTAACGCTGGTCTGTTAAAATAAAAGGATCAAATTGGTCAGATTTGTTTAGCCCAAATTCTTGAAAAATGCTATGCATTCATTTTAAATAAAATAATATTGTTGTTCCACCGTATGCTAATGGGAAGGTATTTTTGACAATAAAATATTTTAAAACATATGTAAAAAAAGGGAAACATTAATTTGGTTGACACAAAAGTCAATGCGTCACAGTAAAAATATCTAAATGAGATTATAATTTTATTTGCAATGAAAAAGGCTTTTTTTTTTTAATTTTATCAATTGTATAGTTATACATTGAATTGACAATAAAACTCATTTAAACTCTTAACATTTGTTTCTGTTTAATTAGTAAAGAACATATCTAAAGAAAGTCAAGATTAAAGTTTCATGGTCCTAAATCACCCTCTGAAGTATTTTTTTCTGGCTACGTTCTTGACTACCGAAAGCACTTCAATACTAGGTTCGTTTGAAAAGATTTTCACCTAACTATATAAATTAATTCAACACTGATTCCAAAAGCAGTTTTTCTTTAATAAAATTTTGCGAATTTTTAAAAAATAGAAGAAGGTCTCGCAAAATTCATCTGACCATTTCTAATTTTGCTCTCGCACCGCCAGTTATAGTTAATGTGATCAGGCACGTAGCCAGGGAGGGGGCTAAGGGGGCTGAAGCCCCTCCCGAAAGTTTGGAAATACAAAATTATCTGTATGATAAAAAATAAGTTTTGTTTGTTTTTATCTTCTATTACATTAAAATCAATTGCATTTTTAGTTGTAAAAATATCCATTTATTGAATTACAGTTACGGTAATCATTCATTATATCGGTTATTTGGATATATTGCTTTTTAATTGGTATGTACCACTAAAAAAATATATATTTTTTTAAAGTAATTTTTACTGTCTTTATGCGTATTAAAATTCGATCAAGTGTAATTTCTTATCATTAATTTGACTAAGAAAAATTAAGTACAATACGCATACGGCATAAGAAAAGTAACGAAAAATTAGAAAGACTATTTTTTACATGTTTCAGTCACTGGAAAAAGGCTAAATATTTTTCTTAAAACATATACAATTAGATTATCACAAACTGTATGTTATTTTAACAAACAAACTTTAGATTTCTTCAGGAAAATAGAATTATTTCATTGTTGAGTTTTCAAAGAGCTCCAAGAAAAGAAGACATTAGAGCAACTCTTGGACTAATACTTAAAACAATCTTATTTTGTGCAGAACAAAATAGCCACTGACCACGATGACGATCCTCTAAATTTAGAGAAATTTGTATAAAAAAAGACTGTTAGCTAAGAATTCTTTTAAGTTTTGAGCAAAGTCTGGCGCGAATGAATTGAAACGAGATATAAATATCCTTAGAAATGCTATTTACTTCACCTCAAAAACTTAGAATTAAATCATTCAAATATTCTGGGATATAGTTACCGAAGTATTAATTATCAAAATAAATAACGCAATCTGTTTTAGCTTAATTGCTGATGAAACTATGGACATTTCAAGCGCAGAACTGATTGTCATTTGTGTTAGATATGTGAACTATTAAAAAATTCACAAAACCCAATAATTCGGTTTTTTTTTATGTGTTATTCCAATAAATGTTTTCTCTTCCAAAAACTAAAGAAAAGTAATTTTATTTTATTGTGATGAACTATGTCTTGGCATGTATAAATGCGTCACATAGGCATATGACAAAGTAGTCAATAAGTTTGGTCATATTAGCGGGGTTAATTCTATAATTCTTCAGAGTATCTAAAAATGAGATACGTCCTCTGTGAAAGCCATTAGTTAAATCTTGCCTTGTCCAACAGCATGCTGATTCCCTTCATTCGAAAGTATCATGGACGTGTTAAAGCAGGGACAAAAATTTTTAAAAATCACCTGAAGGCAAATTTAACACTTCAAGAAGCAATTGCATCATATATCCTAGAAAACAAAAGAAAATAACTTCTCCGCATTTGTGATACAAATTTTATCGAGAGGCATGAAAACATATTGACTTTTGTTGAGCTACTTAAATATATTTGTATTAGCTCAGAAAATATTCCGAAAAACACATGGAAGATTACTTCAACAGCTGGAGCTTTTTTGGCAGTCAGGGAGAAGAATAATTTTCTCATAAGCTTGTCTGTTTGTCAGAATGTTTTCTGTCTGACAGTCATAGTGAATTCTTAAAAAAAATAATCTTGTGATATAATATTGGCTGTAACCCATCCTTAAGATGCCTGATTTCTTTACATATGTATGCAGAAAAATGAAATAGAAATCTTTTGTGAGATTTTATTGTACATCAAAACTTCGGGAATACATCTTCTAAACTGAAATAAAGATACCAAGACTAGCATTCAGGCAGGCAACAGGTACAAACCCTCAAATTACATCCACTAACAAGTATTACAGTACCATGGTCTTATTTCCCCATAAAGAACGTCTTATTCAAAATTTAAACTATCTATTCATTTCGAATGAAGACAGAGATTCCCAGTTACATCATCCAGGATGTGCTTCACTGGAAAAAGCAAACAAATTAGAGAATCCGATGCAATATTTTCAGGATAAAGTGTCAATGTAGCAAGTGAAAGCTGAATATGAATTAGGGTGCAAACAAATTGCTAATGTTGACACCAACACAGAGTTTTTAAAAGTTTTGTACTGTAATGTGACGTATTACAATAAAATCAAACACTTGCTGACAGTTTTGGTTGAAAGCCGAGTAACAACAGTCAGTGCTGGATGAAAGATATTTTTCGGCAAAGAAAATAATTAAATCTTTGACTCGAAGCGATATGGTCGATGACAGACTGAGTAGTTATTCCATGATTTCCATTCTTTGGAAAGTTACAAAAGATCTTGATATTTGATGATTTCAATCAGCATCATGGCTAAGAAGAAATTATGATGACTGCTTCTGTTGCATGATGATTGCTTCTAGTAAACAGTGTCGAATTCAGGGGGTGGCCGGGAGGGAGAATGTCCCCTCCCCCGGAACAATGAGATGTCTCACCCCGGAAAATTTTTGATTTTGTGTTTTCAATGGTTAAAAAGTATAATTTCCTCCCGGAACATTATAATGTCCCTCCCGGATCCCCAAAAATCCCTCCCAGAGAAAAGTGCTTGAATTCAACACTGCTAGTACAAATATTTTACCAAGAGTATAATTTATAATTATTATAATCAAAGAATGTGAAATATAAACATAATTTTTATGATTACATATGACTCTATCAATTAATTGTTTTCCAAAATAATAATAATAATAATAATAATAATAATAATAATAATAATAATAATAATAATAATGCTTGTAATTTATTTCATTTATGGATCAATAGTTTCAGGATCTCGCATTCGTAATGTCAGATTCTCGCACGTTAACATTAATCCTGTGTTTTAAATCAATACATGTTATTTGTTTGCATTTCAACATTTTACAACGTTTTTTTTCATAGGATAGGGGAGAGGGGTGCACGTTTGAACAATTTTTTAAAGCTCAGTATATTTCTTATTTGAATTATATTTTTTGCCTTTTAAGTACAGTCAAGCCTCGTTAACATGAACACGCTTAACGTGAATTACTTTTTTGTTTTCACAACCCACTAGAAAGACAAATACAAATATTTGATACTGATAACAGGAATTATTGTTAACATGAACTAAATTTTGATTCTTCTTGAGGTTCATGTTAACGAGGTTTGACTGTATTACATAATAAAAACAGTGCGTTTCTTCATCATATGAATCAGAAATTAAAAGTTTTCCATATAAATTAAAAAAATTGTGAGGATTTAAAAAGCTGAAATATTTCTGTTCAAACCTGCCTCATTAGGGGAACCTTTGAATAAGTAAGGGGCACCTTTGAACAAATGAATAAAATATGAAAATATTGAGAGTTTTCATAAAACTCTGCATATGTTTCAGGAATATAAAGTAATAGGAATAAAATTTAATAACTATATTTTATTGAAACTCATAATTTTTCCATTATTTAACCAAATTTAAATAATTGAAAGTAGATGTCAAAAATCATTGTTGAAACAACACAGAATGTCTCTCCAGTTATGTTTGGTTGAGAAAACTTTTTAAGAATATCCTTGTAATGCACCAATATGATATCTGATGCTTCTGGAAAATTTTTATGAAAAAATCCTGACTTAAATTCTGTTTTATCTGGTACGAAAGTACTAGTAATTCCGTAGTTTGGGAAAGAATAAATGAACGAGTGTAGGCTTTATTAGACAAATCTACTAAACCATGAATCATTATTGTGTATCCGAACTTTGCAATTATCAAATAAGTGAATGCCATCATCAATTCAGGTTTAAACTTCCAATCGCTGATACATCCAGAGATTGTAATGCATGTGTGCAGTAAGGAAGGATTGTTAACAGTATAAGTTCATGTTCTTTGATATTTTTAATTAACCTCTTTTCACATTAAAAAAAAATCTAAAAATAGTAATATTTAGGTACATCAACAACTCTTTACTTCATAGTTTTAGATGTTCAATGGTGCCCCATCACATGGAGTTCAACATTACAACTGTTTACACAATTCGGCTGAAAAATTTGAATAAAACAAAGCTTATAAACTGAAGATCACATCTTTATTTAGGTGTTGAACAATAAATCAAAATTTTAGGGATACAAAATTTTGAACAAAATCTTACAACGTTATTTCCTTAAGTTTAGATTCCAGAGGGTGGAAAATACATATCTTGCTTAGACAGTATTGTGCATGTAAAATGGATCAGCTTTGTATACTTATTGCACTGAAGCAGTAGTAATGTATTGCCATGGACATTTTTAGAAAATAATTTATTTGAAGGAAAACATTTAGAGTGTTCAAACGTGCCCCGTCTCCCCTACATGAGGCTCATCTCAAACATTGTTAGTTTGTGCTTTTTAAGTTTCGCAAAAAAAAATTTCCTAAAAACTCTCCCGCTTCCGAACCGGTTGGGAAATTGAAAATGCTCGTAAAAGTTAAAAATTGCAACAGAAATTGAAGAAATTAATTATGAAATAACAACGTTTGACATAATTAACAAGTATCCTATGTAGAAACACACTTTAGGATAAGCCTGGATTATTTTTAAATTTTTTACTGAATATTGTTCAAATTACTTTTATAAAGACAGAAAAAATTCCAAAATTGAGCCCCTCCCGAAAGAAAATCCTGGCTACGGGCCTGAATGTGATGATACAAGGTAACAAAAGGGGGGGGGGAATTGTTCAATTATTTATAATAGTATTATTATTATTACAGTTCTTTTTTATTATTATTATTGGGCTAATAAAACTAAACAAAAGAAATAGAATAGAAGAAAAGAAAAGCAAAAGAAACCCTAGAGATGATTTGGTGCTGCCATCTACTATCATATCCTTTAATCAATATATCACAGTAATAATATTCATTCAATTACAGACGAGATCTGTAATTAAAAAAAAAAAATACAATAAAAATCGTAATTTCATTTTTAAAAAAATGCCGTGTATCAATCAAATGTACATTATATTTATTTATGAATTTTGCGAGAATTCTTTTTTAAATGTTGTTAACATTCTTTTTTTTAGCCCCTTCACGACGGAACTTTTTATGAAAATTTTAATCTTTAGACACCGATTTTTAAAAATAGAAATTTGTGGCCTAATAAAACGAGAAAATACTTTCGACAGAACTAAATAACTTTCAGTTTTAAAGTTTTTCTCTATAGCTGACCATTAAGTGGGGATATAAGGTCGCAGAATATTTGGGAGTAAAATATATTTCCTTAATTCGGTTCTAAGGGGGGGGGGGGGTTGAATTTCTGATAAAGGTGTTTGCCGGTAATTTGAATTGCCGTTTAATGGAATCAGTACCAATTAGCATATTTACTGTATAATTCTTAAACTGAAAGAGCATCTGTGTGGCAGGAAATCATCATTCTTTTAGCATAATACGTCTCAGAAAAGTGAAACATTTAAATATTAAGTTTGATTTTGATTTATATAAAAGGCAATTTAGTCGTTGAGCCAGGAGCCAAAATTAGGGCTCTGGGGACTTGGTGATATATACCTTTTTGGATTCACCAAGGAGTTCATTTTATGATGGTACTATTAAATTTGGGGTAGCTTATAGACAACATATTGAAAAAATGAACGCCATCTATCGAACATAAATACAAATGATTTTTTTTTTTTTTTAACCATTAATACATAATTAAATTTCAAGAGAAAAATGCAGAGAACAAATATTATTGAACATATAACGTTATGCAAATCATACATTTTTTAAGATTTTATTTCAATATGATTATTAGCATTTTCAACTGGATAAACCGATCAAAAGACATTTGCGATGGATGAAAATCAAAATCTTGTTTTGTGTTTCAATGCATATTATTTTCATGTGGATAAGACACAGCAATTCAAGAAAAAGTAGTACAGGTGAAACTATTGTAATTAGTCTTAAGAATTAACCCTTTCAGGACCACGGGTTCATGTATGCAACTTCAAAACGTGCTTTCATCGCTTTTTTTGGATACTATTAAAAAATATAATTTTACCTATCTAATTAAGACATTCTCTTGTTTGCCAAGCTAAATTTAATTGTTTGACAAAAAGTGGTGTCAATTGAATTAAATTTTTGTAAAAGATGCTGGTCACGAACACAATAAATAACAGAAATCTTAGTCTTCTGCACTTCTATCATGATTGGTTTACATTCCTGTATCCAAATAACTTCAATCGTCATAGAACAGTTCTATGTTCTGATATGCTTGTACATTAGGTTATTAAACAGACACACCCATACAAGTGTGGCATATGTTCTTGAACAAAAATATGACACCAGTTCCAAAGCAGTTTTAGGAGCAAGAGGACTGCCATTCCACTGGATCTCTAGAGAGCCTTTTCCCTCACTATCTGTTCCAAAAATCCAATCATATTTATATGAGGACGGAAGATCACGATCAGTCTGTAGGCACTTCTTCTGAACAAGACCGTGCTAATTGGCTTGCATTACCTATAAGTAGAATGTATTACTACATGACAAAAGGCAATGCAACTCCATACTTTTTGTTTTACAGAAAAATATATAGCATATAGCGCAATTCCTTGATGCTTGAGTATTTTTGCTTTCCATAATAGAGATGGTAAAATTACGATTCAAGCCGTTTCTGTATTTCCTACGATAAATCAGCTTCAGTATCAAACGCCTTAAACGCATCCTGAAATTTGTATTCTGATTCATCATTTTTCCTTGTCTGCAAAAGCACTTATTGCACTGACAGTGACTGCATTTCAAGGGAAAGCACGGTGTATGCAAAATATGAATTGTGTACCACCGCTTCTTGGAAGCAAGTCAATTTAGTGGATTCTTCAACTAGTTATTTCTTGAATTTATAATATTTTTCTCCGTAGTTAACATACAGCACTTGTGTATTCAACTGTTTTAAATAATGTTCATTTTGCAATTTTTAAGAAATGAAATGCATAAGTTCTTTCTTGACCTCCTCATCAGATAAAATCTGTTTCCATTTTCGTACTGTTTGTCCAAGAGTATATAACTTTTATAACATCACCCACGGTTCATATTTTTCGTTCATTTATTTTTATTGACAACTGCTTGTATGTATCGAATACAACATCTATCCTTTGAGAGGATATATAATTTTGTTGTGCAAATGATTGTAGCTCCTATAGTAGCTTTGAATAAAGCACATTCTGTCATTTATATTAACAACACCATTATTTGCATTCTTTCAGCAGTCGCAATTTTGTCACAACATCCTTCAGTTTTATTTTATATTTTTTCACATTGAATCATTAAGTGTTGCTACAGATTATTGAAGAAGCCCTAGATGGAGGAAAAGACAGTTCTTATATCCAAATTTCTTCGTTCTGCAAGGATCGTCATCTGAGGAAACAGATTTCCTTTTTGTCGTGGCAACAAACTCCGATTTATTTAACTTCAAATTCTCCTTCTTTTTAAGTCACAAAATGTGTTTAGCTTATTGGAGGTTTGAAAAATCCTTCTGCCTTTGAGTCTTCAGACAGATATTCTCTCTTGAAAGTTTGGCAAATTTCTTCAGTCATTTCATGAGCTTTGATCATGTCTTCGACAATTTCTGGATTTGTAATTGCTTCAGTTGATTCTGTTAGCCTGTCTTTATCTATCTATTCATTGATAACTATGTTCTGTAAATATGAGAGATCACGTTCATCTTTCTGGATCTTGCTCAAAGACGAATATGGATGAAGAATAGATTCTTCTGAGAAACTGATAGTGGTTCTTTCACGAATCATATGAAGAAATTCTGCCCTGGTATCAAAAATACCTTTTAACTGCGGCAGGTCTTTGACTGAACTTTGCTGTAGCTTTTGACCTCTGAGTGTTTCATTTTCTTGACATCTTTACTTATTGTCTCTTTAATTGTCCTGTTAATTTTGCAGCATCTAAATTCAAGAAAATTTTTTCTATCACTGCGTTTATTGGAAGAATTTTCCAATATGGCATTTATTGATTACTCTGTTTTTGAAAATATCATGGATAAATGCCATGTTGTGGATGATATGGTGAATCCAAAAATGTACGGTTTACAAAGTGAAAATACCCCCTCGTCGAAGGTTACGAAGTTGAAAATACCCCCTCCCGGATCAACGACGGTGGTCATTTCCCAATATGGCGCCCATAAGCGACCTTGATTTTGTAAATATGGATAAATATCATTCTGATTTTGTGGTGAATCCAAAAAATGCATGTGATGATTTAACAAGTCATCTGACATGACACCACACGAGCCCCTGGCTCAACGGTGGCAGCCATTTTTCAATATGGCGTCCATTAGCTACTCTTATTTTGAAAATATCAATGATAAATGTCACTCTGATGTTATCATGAATCCAAAATAGTATGGTTTAACAAGTCCGTTTACATATAATCACAAGAGTCCCTGCCTCAACGACGGCGGCCATTTTCCAACGTCCATAAACTACCCTAGTATTGAATGCATCATGGACAAATGAGATGCTGATGTTCTGGTGAATCCAAAAATGTATGATTTACCCCGTCCGCTGACATGAAACCACACGACCGGTTAGCTCAACGACGGCGGCCATTTTCCAATATGGCGCCCAAAAGCTACTCTAATTTTGAAAGTATCATGGATAAATGAAATGCTGTTGTTGTGATGAATCCAAAAATATATAGTTTATCAAGTCCCCAGAGATGAAACCACACAAGCTCCTGGCTCAACGACTAATTATAGCGATCTTTCTTAGTTCTGGGAGGGGTTTTAACCCCAAAACCTCCACCTTGGCTACGCAACTGCCTTAAAGTGAATTTGGGCATGAATAATTTCTAATAACATACTCTATAAGCTCTTAAATACCAAAGTTTCTTTTCTTTTAATTCTTAGGTTGAGGACGTTTTTTTTTTTTTTTTTTTTTTTTTTTTTTTTTTTTTTTGTTATGATACTGTTTCAGCAGTAAAATCTACAATTATAAATCATTATATATAGTCGTTATAGCCCTATATATATAATCTTATCACACTTAGTATTTCACACATACAGGCACTAATATTTGAGATTTATTGTTAAACTTCTATAATTTGTACAGTTAAACTTCTATTTAACGAAGTCTTATCGTTACAACTAAACAGTTCTTTATGAAGAAAGTTCGTTTAATAGAAATCGACTCAAATCCACGAAATTTTTATAATAAAATACACATGCATAAAAAGAAAAATATATGTAAAATAGAAATATTGCAAAAATGTATCTTAATTTGGGCAGTAAATGATTTTTATGCAATGTAGATATATGTGAAAAATTTAACTAGAATAATATTTTTTTTTAAATCATGATAATCATAATAAAGAGAGATAAACAAAAACTAAAGCATAGCATAATTATCCCTTTTTTCTCAATATTCCTAATCTTTAACTTAAAAAAATTCTGTATTATTAGTTTAGATTTCTGTAGATTTGATTTTGATTCTGTTAGATTTCTGTAATATTAGTTTATACAGATAGATACTGTTAGTAAAAAATTTTGCACTTTTGTTAGTATTCGAACAATACATCTGTAACACGTTTGTGAAACTGGAATCCCCTTCTTAACCACTTAATCGTCGAGCCCGAGACATTCACGGGCTGCAAGTTTCACGGCTTTTATTCAGAATTGTTTAACTCCCACCAGTTTTATAAAACAGTGTAATTGGCTTTATTCTGGTATCATTTTACTTGTCATTAATTAAGATGAATATTTTCTTTTTTCAAAAAAGTGGTGGGAATAATGAATTTGAATTTTAAAACCATAATTAAATGCGGCCATTAAGGAGTTAATGTATCGAGGACTTTTAGCATTTCTCTTTCTGAATGAAAAGAATTAAATAAATAAATAATCTCATTTTTTTAATTCCGCTAAAATAAATTCACGCAACCATCGTAGAGGTTTGCACGGGCCCGGGCTCTCTCGTATCCGGCCTGGCGGAATGGTTCCGAATTTTCTAACCGGCCGGGCTGGCAGAATTAGAATAATTTTTTTCAACGGCCGGGCCGACAAACAAAGTAAACAGGCTAGGCCGACAAAAAAATTTAACAGACCATACAGGCCGGACCGATAAAAAATTTAGCGGGCCTACCGGCTCGTTATAAAGATTTAAGCAGAAACGATAAAATATGAGCTATTTTCAATGAATATGGCTTTAACGAGAATAAGTATAAATATGCGTCACGAGCCGATACTAGTTTGACAACATCAATACAGAAATGTAACTTGTATAGTGAAAAGATCGGCATCGGACAGTTACTTTGTGTCTAGCCCGGCCTTAATATTTTTTTAGCAGAATCATGCCTGGCCGAGATCGGGCTTGCATTGTTTTTATAGACGAACCAACCGAAACTAGACTCACTTTTTCTCGAAATATGTAGGGCAGACATGATTGTAAAATTATTAATAGCGATAAAGAACTTATGTTAGCGTAATCTTTTTATATATACTTCTTGATGGTTCTTAAATTCACTTCTCAACAACGCGAGAGTTTGACACATTTTCTGACAAATTTTTAACTGTAATAGTGTAAAATCGACAAGCCTGACTATTGAAGAGCGTTGGAATCAAATAGCAATTTTCATTTTTGGTAAATAAGATACTTGAATAACCTTGTTCAGATATGGGAGACTCTTGTCAAATGATTGTAAATTTTTCTACCTTCCCATGCCGTCGCTTCCAGAAATTCTATTAAAAATGCTAACTTTGATTTTATTTATTTTATTTTTTTATTTATTTATTTATTTTTTTTTTGTTAAATTGCTTGTATTAAGAAATGGATAACGCCATTCGATTACATGGTTTCTGAATAAATACGCATGTTAATCTTATGTGTTTCCGAAAAAAAAAAAATTAATTCAGAAATGTATCTGAAAGTAGCTCCTTTAAATTTGAGAATGAATTTCTATTTGAAATTTTTTAAAAAATAATATAGAAATATTTCCATAAATCTACTTTTATTATAGAGCTTCAAAAGTTACGATTTTTTTTTTCTAAATTATATTAATTTTTTAATGAATCTTTATTTGAATGTTGAAAGTCTAAGAATTTGAGTAATCATTAATGTTGCTGTTGTATATTTTCTGTAAAATATACTGTAAAATCAGCCCATAGATATGTATACAGTATTCTTTAAAGGAATCTTAAATTAAATGATAAAAATATATATTTTTTAGAATTAGTAGAAATTGTGTCGGGTCAGAACGGGCCGAGACGGACCGGGCCTGTTTTCACTGATTTCTGTAAGGGCAGGGTCTAGAAATTTGGAAAGATAAACGGGCTTGGGCCAAACTTTGAAGTTTTATAACGTGCCGGGCCCGGACCTGGAAATTCCGGCCCGTGCAGACCTCTAAACCATTGAAACAATGACGTCTCCATTTGAAAGTTCTATACACAAACGAATGTGGGATAAACTTAATTATATAGAATATATTTTCATAATATGTGGAATAATTTGCAAGTTAATGGCGTGCAAAGCTCGGCAGAAAATTTTGTTAAGTAGAAAAATTCGTTGAATATGAACTTCGTTGAAAGAAAGTACTACCACTGTATCACGATCATCATTGTTATTATTATTTTGTGCTGTCGTGTATTAAATTCACACTTATTAACTTAATTCACACTTGTGTATTAAATTCACACTATTCGCATTTGCTCACATCACATAATATAGTAAAACCTAATTAAGCTTAAAATAGCCTTTCATAATTATCGCCCATGATGTGTAACAGAAAGATTTTGTGTACACTCGTGAGTAAAAGATACCGTGTTATATCAAGTGCTAACTAAAGCTAAAGTTTTGTGAAAATCCATGCGTTAGTTCTTGAGATATGGCTATAGTGAAAATTGTGAATAATGCAGCACAGCAGCGCCACTTGTTGAGCAATGTATACCAAAAACTAATCAGCTCTAAATTATATCAAGGTCTAACAGAATCTTAAGTTTTGTGAAATTCTTGAGATAGAGCGCCCACAAAATTTTTGTCCCATACAGACTCACAGATAAACATTTTGTAAAAACATATTTTTCGGATTTTCCGGCCCCTAAAACATGCAAATCCGACGAAAACCAGATTTCGAAAATTCATGAATGTACCTTAATGGAAGCATCTGCCACAGAAAAATAGGCCAGTCAAATTGTCAGAAAAAAGGGCCGATAGATGCAAAAATTCTGCTAGAAAATTTTATGTTTTTAAAATGTTTATGGGGATGCTAGTAACAAGAATTAATGGTTTTCCAACAAAATATCTCGAGGCTAAACTTTGTGGAGCCAAAAAACCACAAAATTTTCGGGCTTTTTTCAGTTTTTTGCCTGTAACTCGAAAATTATAAACATTTTGCGTAACATACTTAATTACAAAAAGAAAGAATATTAAATTCTCTATAAATTTTATTTTAACAAAGTTTTTCTAAACCCATTACTAGGCGAGCTATGATTTTTTGAAAATGTCACTTTTTTTAACTTTACAGAAAGTGACCTATTTTTCGCCTCCTATCCCCAAAAACTTTTTTTCATCGCTAACAATGAAAATTAAATACACCTATTGATGGATGAGAAATGAAAGTTTTAAGAAAGGCGGACAGAAGAAGCACAAATTCTAGAAACCCTATAAGAACAATTACAAAGGGAGGGGGGCCGGGGATAAAAAAAGGGAATGCAGATGGAAAATGAGGAATTTTCACGTTTTCTAATTTTATCTAAAAACAATAGAAAACTAAAAGTTATGACGGACAGTGAAAGTTTTTTTTGATTTTGAGCTGTAATTATTGATTTATAACGGTGTTTATATGGAACTATTTACTGTGTCGCGAAAACGGTACTTTCCTTGCGCCGTCGGTTGTGACGTCATCGTTCATGACAACACACATCTGTTGAAACGCGTTCGCACGGACTGTAGGTGTTGATTACTACGATTATGATGTATTGACTTTCTTTTTCTCTCGTTATAAAATCCACGTGTATTGCATTATTTATTATGACTGACATTACATTTACATTCACATTATAACCATGTATATTTGTAAATAATTTGTGTAATTATTAGTACAGGTATGCAAATTAAGACATATTGTCTAAATTTCTTATTTGAAACAAATGCAATGATTTAATTTGCGGATCATGGTATTTAATTATTCTAAATCCAGTGTTTTTCCTTTATCTGTTATCACATTGACCATAAAGCAATTTTATATGCAGTGGTGTAGTCGAAAAAAAAAGGGGGAGGGGGTACTTTCTAAGCAGATGATTATACACTCAAGGCGGACTGTATACCCTACAAATTATATATATATATATATATTAATGCTTTAGCTTTTTTGAGAATCAGAGGGTATACGGTGTTCCTTTAAAAAAAGAAGTGATACAGTAACGGTGAATGTCATGTTTCTTTTTTTTTGGGGGGGGGGGGGGGAGAGGTGTAAAGGAAAAAAAAATGTAGTTAAATTAATGTTTAGAAAGGAATTTCCAGACCTTATAAGGAAGGAAAAGAAAAAAAACTGCGTTAATGAAACAACAATTACGCATAGATCAAGATTTAAATAACTAATTTAATGAAAAAATTGTTCGGTTACAAATCGCTTCGGTAATCATGCCTAAAATTGATATATTTTTAGATTGAAAAATGAGTTAAAATCCCTCTTTATTGATTTGGAAAAAATAATTTTTCAAAATCCTCCTAAATAAATTTTTTAAAAAAAGAATATACAGCTTTTAGACTACTGACACATTTAATCTGAAATCTTGAACCTCCCTGAATTTTGTTCTCTGACCCATGGAAGCTGTTAAATCCAAAATGGCAACTTAAAGACACAAGTTTTAATTTATTTCTGTTCGGAAATGCATGACACTAGCAAGTGTTGTCGGTCAAAAACTATATAATCGCACTCATTTTCTCATTTTATTTATTTATTTATTTTTTTTTGGGGGGGGGGGGGGGCGGGGGGAACAATGGATTAATTAGAAAATATTGTCAAAATGAGCATTTTAAACCGCATTTCTGTTAGAAAGACATATAACCACTCAAATAGAAATAATAATAGTGTTTGTCACGTGATCAAAATTGCTTATAATTAATTCAATAGGTATTTTTTATTTATCACAAAGTGGAAAATATAGTTCGATTCCAAATCGCTTCCATAGTCAGGTTTTCCGATTTTATATCTTTCCGTTAAAAAAATAATTTGTAAATGTGTCAAGATAATTTGCGCTTGTTCAGCAGAACAGCTGAAAACAGCTTTAATAAAGGAGCAAAACTGAGAAATTTCATAAATGGCTAGTTGTCAGTAGTACCAGTTTTATAACTGTCCACTTTCTTTGAACTGCCAGTCACTTTTCTATTTAAAAATACAAAACAGTAAACTTTTGTCAAATTTCTATTAGCAATAATCTAAAGTTGAATGTCACAAATAAATATGCTACTTATAAACGTGATGTAACCAGAAAAAAAAATAATAACATGATGGAATCCAAGATAATTTTACTGTTACTTTTGTTCTTTATTGCATAAAATTATTTCGACATTATACAATGTACAAATATGTAGGGGGGGGGGTAGCAGGGAGAAAACTGCATAGATTTTAGAATTATATATCAAGACTGTGGTCTGTGCACGATGGATTCCAAAATCAGTGTTGCACCCAGCGTTTGTGCTCTGATTTTGTTTACGTCATACTATTTTTTTTATATATATATATATATTTTTTTTTTTTTTTTTTTTTTTTTTTTATTTAAGCTTATCTGACCCTGGTTATTTTGCATATAAGTCTACATTTAAATTTGAGTTTGTTTTAAAATTTGCCTTGCTATGAAATGTGGAAATTAGACCAGGGGAAAAAATTAATATATATATTTAGTTCAATATTCAGTGTATAGTAAATATATTGTTAAAAGAAAAAAAAAATGAAGAACAAAATCATACTTAACCTAGAGATCAGGATAACAACTATTTCCAAACAGTAACCTTTCTACGATTAATTTACCACGTAGGTTGTTTTAAAATGATAAAATATGCAACAAAAAAAAAAAAAAAAAAAAAAAGGAAAAAATGTCGTTTGTGGCAATTATGAGAGTTGAATGTTTTAAAGCAATTTATGCACGATAACAATACAGTAAAACCTCCAAATAACGGACACCTCGGGAGCGTGGAGACTGCCCGCTATTCGGAGGTGTCCGCTATTGGGAAAAACTCGGAGATTCAAAAATTGCTAAGAAATGCTTAAAGTTTCATTAATTGACTTTTATATGTCCTAAAAATCTAATAAATGATTAATCAGAAATTAAAATTATTTTTAAGCAATAAAATTAAAATAAAATGGTACATTGCTCTATACAATGTTTATTACATTAATATGAAAAAAAAAATATATTTAAAAAGTTTCCTTTAGCATTTAAAGATTAGTCACTGCTGATTCTATTTTTGCCACTTCTTAAAAGCATAAAATCTCAAATCTTCCGGAGGGGAGTGGGGGTGGGGCATTGTGATGCATGTGTGGGAGGTAATGTCCCTCGGACTAACCCCTGAAGTTAATGGGGTAGGAGGGAAGGCCCAGGTGGGACCCGGCCCACTTTCTACATTTATCGATGACAGAATTTCGACACATTGCCCTGACAAATTTAGAGGTTTTTTACTTTTTTTCTTCGTTAAAAAAACAGTTTCTCATACTTTATCGCAAAAATTATTGTCCGTCATTCGGAATGTCCGTTATTCAGAGGTTAAGCATACAAAAATTTAAATTTTGGAAGTGAGGATCGGTAAATAGTCTGTTAAATAATAGAGGTGTCCGTTATGGAGCTTTTACTGTATCTTTTATATATAAAAAAATATGACAGGATTTCTCAAATATGCATATTGCTTTGGTGCAGATTTAAGACAATTATTTTGCTTTTTTATTATACATATGTATGTGTGTGTGTAATTTTTCCGAACTGTAACATTAAAAAAAGCTTTAACTAATTTTTTACAAGGAGAATTTGTTTTCAACTTGTTAAAAAGAAACAGACATTAGCTGATTTTTTTAAAAATCGAAACTTTTCTTTAATGCCGGAAATAATTCCATTTTATTTCCATTAATACGGTAGATTGATGAAAGCTATTAAAAATCAAAGAATAAATAAATTTAGATGTAAGAAAAATTTAAAATGCTTGAAAAATACAGGCTTATAAAAAAAAAAAAAAAAATCCGCTTGCTTGCTTGCTCCGTTTCGTCTGCTACTGGGATATCGTGAACTATGACGTCACAGCCAATCACGCAGCGTTTTCCAGTCGCGCGCTTTTCTATCAACTTTAAGCTTAATTTAAAAGCTATTGATCCATTTTCTTTTACATTTTTGATGAAATTTCTGGAATCTACGAGTCTGTAATTATCAGAAAAACATGCAGCTGATTGATTTCCCGATGTGTGCAAATTCCTCATTGCGGCCATGTGACCATCCCGAACCGTTCAGATGCAAGTGTTCTTTTTTAAATACATACGCTTCTAATATGCTGTTATTCAGTTTATTGCGTCTCTTCTCGTGCAGTAATGAAAAATAAATGATCTCGACCCAAAATTGTGTTTCATTTGCCAAACGGGTTCAAATAGTGACATTCGTGTTGTGAACCAGAAAGAACTTGCCAAGCTTTTTGAACATAGCGTTCAGCGACAAAGTAATATTCATCAGTTTTTTTTTTTAAATTAGCAAGGAAGTTGGAATACAGAATGATTGCCGAAAAACATATGCGAATCAGAGAATTATAGCAGCATATGTTCGTCGGGGAGAAGATTCTACACAGGCTATAGTTTGTCCCTTGGATCGAGCACTTCTTTCAAGTTTCAAGATAATTGCTTCTTGAGTGAAGAAGGCAATCCCAGTGACTTCAACGAAAAAAAAAAAAAAAAAAAAAAAGCCCTATTCAAAGAGATATGTGTTTCACAAAGTAATGAAGTTAAAAACGAAAATTATATTTTTGAAAATTGCAGAAAAACATGGGAAATAATCGAAATTAATTGAAGAAAATAATTGAACGTATTCAGCACGAACCTGAATTGCAGATGCATGGTATCATAGTTTTTGTCGCAGAAAACTAGACCAATCTGTAACAAGTGGAGAGAAAAGAGGGCGTCGACCCACATCATCTATTGACGAAGCCAATGTTAGAAACAAGAACCGCTTCATTTCATTGCTTAAAACAAATTAAAAATTTCAAAACAAGAATTTCAAAATAACAGAATTTAAGTTGAGCAGGTAAAAGAAGAAGCTGATGTCATGATAGTTATCTCAGCCATTTAAGAGCAGAATCTTTTGAAAGCGTTATAATTGTCGGAGAAGACATTGACCTTTTTCTGATCATGATGAGATTAGGCTATAAGCCCAAAAATCTGTTTTTCCAAAAGCCAGGAAGAGGTAATATTGAAACCAAGTGGTTTTTAACCATATCGTTCAAATACAATTACAACAATGTTCTTTTCACTCGTGTAATCAGCGGATGCGATACAACATCCGCTCTTTTTGGGCAAAGAAAGTCAAAGTTTTGTAACACTTTGAAAGAACGTGATCAGCTTGGAGAAATAGCCTGCTTGTTCAATAAATTAGGTTAGGTTTTACCCGTCAAGAAATCATCAAGGTTGGAGAAAAATTGCATATTGCACTATACAGTGGATGTATATATACCACACAGAAATTGAACACCTTAAAGTTCCAGTTATTTGGTAAATCTGCCACAGAAAGCAAAATTCATTTAGCAAGATACCAACACAAGAGGCTGCGCAGCATCTTTTTCTCCGATGTTATCATCAGGTACAAGCTAGGCTAGAAAACAACATCCCTCCTGAAGAATGAGGGTGAATGATTCTTTTCAGCCAGTTCAAATGTGCCAAGACCCGAAATGTGAATCCTTGCTACATGTTGTGTCATGTAGTTTTAAAAAAATATGCAGCAAAGCATGTTCTTTTCATAAATTTAGACTCAAATGCTCGTTAATTTTTAAAAAATGTAATGGGATCAACTACGAAAATGTTGACGACATTATTTATCCAGAAGGAGGGAATGTAAAAATGTTACCGTAAGTATTTTTTACTTACATTCAGTTAAATACCTATTATTAATGTTCTCCACTAAAGTTCTAAATACACAAAAAGTTACAATGTTCTTAATTTTTTTACAATGTTACCGTTGAACTTCATCATGATTGTTATCGAGCAAATACCTATAATTTATATAAGTTACATTAAAGAAGATAAAATAATGGAAAATTGTGTCAAATTTTCGTTTTTGCAATTTTTCCACTAAGTTTGAAAAAAAAGGTCAATTTCAGAAAGCTGTAGCGCGCTTAATAATGACTTTAGAAAAACAGTTTTCGAATGAAATATGTAGAGAATTTAATGCTCTTTCTTTTTGTAACTGAGTATAGTACGCAAAAATTTTATAATTTTTGAGTTATAGACAAAAAACGGAAAAAAGACCGAAAATTTTGTAGTTTTTTGGCTCCACAAAGTTTAGCCTCCAGATATTTTGTTGGAAAACCATTAATTCTTGTACCTAGCATCCCCATAAACAGTTTAAAAATATAAAATCTTCTAGCAGAATTTTTGCATCTATTTATGACAATTTGACTGGCTTAAAAGTTTATTTAGAAAAAACTTGACTTATGTGGTTTTCTAGCTCACAGACTATCAAAGCCTGAGAGCTTATGTGCCCGCCCGTTCTGTATGTAAGTACGGGCGTGTGTATGTACGTACGTAACGTGATAACTCGTGGTAAAAATATCCGATTTACTTGAAATCCGATTATTTGAAATTTTGGATATAGACTTATTGTGATAAGGCGCTTCCCTGCTTAGTTTTGAGAGTTTATTCGATAAGTATAAGAAGGGGAATAGGAGCTAATGTCCCTCCCCTTAATTTATATAAACAGGTTTTTCATGCAGATTTATCAGATTTCGTTCAAATCTTAGGTATAGGAGCATTCTGACGAGTCACCTCCGTGATTAGCATTGGGTGTTCATTGGATAAGTATTAAGAAGGGGTGCGGGAGCTAATGCACCTTCTCTTAATTTATGTAAATGGGTTTTTCATGCAGAATTATCAGCTTTCTAACCAGGGCCGTAGCTAAGGGGGTGCTATGGGCGGCTCTGCCCCCCCCTAAAATATTTTAAGCCCCCTCTGGAAAAAGTTCCAAGGTCACTAAATGTTCCGAAAATTCAAATGAAATTCTGTTCAAAGATCTAATTTAGTTTTGAGACCCTTTCACAGTTTTTCAGTTACTAAATTGTATTTAAAATACGTGTTTCAACACTCCCTCATCCTATTGGTACATATGAAGCTAACAGGATATTTAATTTTGCACCAGTTATACATTCAAAATTTTCATCATCATATACTTTTCTTAGCATAAAATGAAGTTATTACAACAGTTTAATGAGAAACATAGTACCTATAATGTGAATATGCACTAATTTATCTTTCTGCATTAGAGAGAGAACAAAAAAATATAAGCCCCCCCCCCTACATTCCCTTGAGCCCCCCTATATCCCCCTGAGCCCCCCCCCCCGCTATCGTACACTTCTAGCTACGGCCCTGTTTTTAACTTCATTTACTTTCGTTCAAATCTTAGATATAGGATCATTCTGATGAGGTGCTTCCGTGATTAGTATTGGGTGTTCATTAGATAAGTTTAAAGATGGGGAATGGTGGTGGGTAATCCCCCACCCATTCCCCCTCATTAACTGAATTTTTGAATTCACTAACTGAACAAAACTCAAAAATACATTGACTGAATTTTTGATTCAGTTAAACGCTGCAACGTTTAACTGAATCAAAAATTGTAAAATCTTTTAAAATGAATATTTAAGCTACTTTTGATAGATATATTTCTATCGAAATGCAACCCAAGAGTTATGTTTAAAAAAGTCTCAATGAAATGGATTTTCAAAAATCATCCACAATCTGTAATCTTCGAAAAGAAGTTTGTGTGTGTTTATGTGTGTATAAGTCTGATGTGTTCTGAAGAGATGGATGTATGTAAAGCTACAAAATTTGTTAAGAAGACATCTCTATGTATGTAGTTTTGCACCTCCGAAGCCCGATTTTGGAATTTTTCTTTTTACCTATTTTTTATATGATAATAAGTACTTTTTCACACTTCAAAGTGATTTTTCTTATAAAAAAAAAATCCTGTTACAATCTTAAAAAAATTTGTACTCTTTTCAAAAATATTTATTTCATTAATAATTTGAGTTATTAATTAAAAACAAATTAAAAGACTCGTCTAAAAAAACCTTTTTTTTCCCCGAAAGTAGGACTCCCAAATGGTCCGCGAACTGAACATCAATATTTTATAACAGATAATATCATATGCTTCGACAGTACTCGCGCTAGAATTAACTTCCAAAGTTTGTTTCTTGGCAATTTGCAAGAAAAATCTAAGAGGAAAATTTCTCTAAGAAAATTCTGATGTTCAGTTGGCGGACCATTTGGGAGCTCTGCGAAAGCGGCAACAAAATGGCGAATCTGCTGGATTTTATTTTCAAGTGAAAGTGAAAGATAATGACGAATTTTACAAATCAGCCAATATCAAAAACATTGGAGTAAGTGTGATCATAGATCACACAGAGGGTTTAGCATTTTTTTTGCGATCTCCGCAATAATTCTATGTCAGGAAATAATGGATGGAATTTAATAAAAATTTATATTCAGGTAGTCCCTGATTTAAATTGATGCTCATTGGTTTTTGGTATAAATCACCCAACAGGTGACTCTGTATGCTGCATGTTTTACGATTTATACAACAGTTGTATCTCAAGAAGTAATCCACGGATTTCCATAAAACTTCAGATTCGGTTAGTTCTTAATTTCTAAAACCTTGTGTGGAAAATTACAATAACTAGATTCAACGTTTAACACACAATAAATAAAAACATGCTACAGACGTATACGTTTCACGAGCACCAGGGCTCGCTTCCTCAGTGTACAAAAGGTAAAAATGTTTAAAAACAGAAAACCCCCCAACTGACAGCAAGTCAGATACCCAAAAGTATCCATTTTTAGGTATTTTGCTGTCAGTTGGGGGGTTTTCTGTTTTTAAACATTTTTACCTTTTGTACACTGAGGAAGCGAGCCCTGGTGCTCGTGAAACGTATACGTCTGTAGCATGTTTTTATTTATTGTGTGTTAAACGTTGAATTTAACTATCGGTTAGTTCTTAGCATGAATTGATGTTGTTTACATTTTGGTATAAATCGTTCAACAGGTGCTGCTGTGGTTCATTTTTCACTATTTCCACAATAGATTTATCTCAAGAATTGATGCACGGATTTTTATCAAACTCCAAATTCAATTAATCCTTCATATCAACTGGTTCTGTTTACAATTTGGTATCTATCGCCTAATAGGTGGCGCTCTTAAGCTGAATTTCCCCAATTCCCGCGATCTATCTCTAGAACTAATACACGAATTTTCACCAAACTTCAGATTCAGCTATACTTTGATAAATATTATTGCTGATTATGTTTTGAGTGTAAAGCACTCACCGGGTGGCGCTTTTATAGTGCATTTTTCTCGATATCCCTATTAGTCCTATTTCAGGAATTAATGCACGGAATTCCATGCCTGTAGAATCCTCTCGATGGGAATAGATTGTCATTTAATTCTGGCACTGTGACAGCGAATTTTGAAGTATTAACATGCATCCGATAGAAGAAAGTTTTGGGATTGTCACATCTAACTAATTATATATTACATTTAAATAAATAGAGGATTTCCCTCATTAAATAAATAATTTAAAATCCAAATCATTTCTGAAAGAAGAATCTTTACTGTGGACAATTGCGAAATGTGTGTCATTAACCCTTTCCGGCGCAGGCAAAATCTGTTGATAAAATGAAAACTGACCGACTGACACCGGAATTCACAAACGAATTTTTTAGATATTTTGAATTCCTCAATTTAAGCTTTTATTGTAAAAGCAAAATTTTGCTAAAATATTTTTGGTGCCGTTTGCAAATTTGGAATTGAAATTAGATATCCTAGACCGGGCACAGTGTGCCGGAAATTGTTGAATTAAGAAGAGAATTTTTTTGGGAATTTCTTGTGTGAATGCGAAATTTCAGAATTAAAAACCAAGAACATAAAATAATGCTTTAAGAATGGATTATGAAACATTTCCCCACACATTCAGAATTATTAATGAAATTTGACAGTTTAATATGGCGAAAAAAAGATGTCTAAATAAACAATTTGTAAAACGCATAACACATTTGAAAACACAATTTCATCAATTCTCAGAATAAGTTTAAAAAAATAATCTGAATTTTTAGCGTAATGCTGTATATGAACTATGGCTTTTTCATAATATATAGAATGCTAAAATTTAGTTCAATAGGAAAACGCATAACACAGTTGAAAATTCCCCTTCATCAAATTTCCGTCAATAAACCAGAATGTTCTTCAGATGTCTTGTGCAACCCTGTATGTGATGAGTATAATTTATGCACACTAAGAAATATTTAAACAAAAAATAAATAAATAAAATAAAATAAAGTTTCATTTAAAAACGCACTTCCAGTGATTATTGTGCCTGAATTATGTTATGTGTTCTTTACATCAATGATGAATATCCTACAGTAAGTATTTTGCAGTGTACTTATAATTTCAATGAATTTGAAATTGGGAAGCATTAAAAAAATAAATAAACAATGCACAAGTTTTTTCCACACGAGTTCGTACTACTATGTTTCAATTATGTCGTTGGCACATCAACAACTTTTTCTTTTTTTAATTGATAGGTACGGCGCGTTTTATAATTTCAAAGAAAATGACATTGAGAAATACACTGGTGTCCAAAATTTAAGCATAATTGGTAATTAAGTAATTATTTTTAAGTAATGAAAGAAATATGGATCGGAATGTGCTGAAACTCCAGGTGTGTAAACAAAATAGTACGCGTCACATATTTTCGAGAAGAGTTTTCCCCGAAATCGAATACACAATACCCTGTTATCAGAATTTAAAAATAATAAAAATTGTATGACAAATGAGCAGGTTTACTAAATAATTTTTTACTGCGCATGCGTGAACGCTATTAAAATTTCATTTGCATATTATGTTAGTTAAATGTATAGAGCAACTTTTGTGAAAGTCTCAAAAACATAGCTTAAAAATTCTGAAAATTATCGTTGATAGAATGAGATCAAAATCCTTTATTCCCTAAATGAAGCAAAAAGATGAGGGGCTGCATCCATATTCCATTGTTTAGTGCCTACACAATATTGCACGTACAACTATATTTAGGTAAAACCCCTGATTTTTTTGCTTCCTTTAGGAATAACGGATTTTGAGTTGATTCTATAGGCTCCCATTTTCAGAATTTTCAAGCTATGTTTTTGAAACTTTTACAGAAGTTGCTCTATACATTTAGCTAACACAATATGCAAATGACATTTTGATATCGTTGACGCATGCGCAATGAAAAATTATTTACTAAACATACTCATTTTTCATACAATTTTTATTATTTTTAAATTCTGATGACAGGGTATTGTGTACAATGATGTTTGTCATATTTTCAGAAAAGAACATTATTTTATAATAAGAATTTTGCAAATTATAAGCAAAAAACTTGGAAAAATTTAGGACTGTTTTTATAAAAACCTTAATTTCTCTACGAGTATACATGCTATCCTTGTAAAAATTAACACAGTACATTACAATAAGCCAATTAATCATAATGTGCAGTTTGAACGCTTTTGCTACTTTAGTTTTGACAGGGTTATCCAAAAGATCTTCGTTCTTTTTCAATTTGTTGACGGTCCCCTGTTCGATTTCGGGGAAAACTCTTGGCGAAAATATGTGACGCGTACTATTTTGTTTACACACCTGGAGTTTCAGCACATTCCGATTCATATTTCTTTCATTACTTAAAAGTAATTACTTAATTACCAATTATGCTTAAATTTTAGACACCAGTGTACTAAAAAAAAAAACTGCACAAGTTTTTTACCCTCACAAGTTCGCAAATCAATGTCACAAATACAGTGAAACCTCCAAATAAGGGACACTCCGAATAAAGGACACCTCTATTTAAGGGACAAAACTTTCGATCCTAGTCCCTTTGTATAGGACGCGTAATGTACCTCTGAATAAGGGACACTCTTTTTAAGGGACAGTTGAAAATGAGATCAAAGGGACTGGTTTTTGAATTTCAGATAATGAAGTATTCTATGTGCTGAAAATGAAAATACAGATTTTTATGAATTTATCACACAGACAGAAAGTCATGTAGCTACGGAGGCATACAATGCGATTGATGAGCACTTATTTACCCACAATTCTGATCTGACATCAATGCATTTATACCCATTGAAAGCAATGCTGAAATTTTTTAGGATGATCTGAAAGTGGAGAATAATAAAAAATTATGAAATAAAAAACATTACCTATGCTTTTAGACAGTTCTCAGCTCCAAAAGGGCAACTTTTATGACATAAGTTTTAATTTATTTTTATTCGGAAATCTCTGAAACTAGCAGGCATTGTTGTTGTGAACAATAAATGTAATCAAATTGTGTTTAATTTTTTTTTTTTTTTTTTTTTTTTTTTTTTTGGGGGGGGGGGGGGGGGCAAGACCTTATAGAAAATATCGCTAAAGTGGACGTTTTGAACAGAATTTCCTCGCTAAACAAGAATAACTCCTCAGAATGGGTGAAACACGTATTTGTCACATGATGAAATCTCATGTAATTCCATAGCTAATTTATTTGCCAAAAAAATGAAAACACAGTTCGATTCCAAATCGCTTCCACAATCAGGCATTCCAGACTTATATTTTTCCATTAAAAACTGAATTTATAAATGTGTCAAAACGTTTTCCGCTAGTTGATAGATTTGTTGCCTTAAAATACGCAAAGCAGTTGAACACTTTTTTTGTAAATACTGCTGCTAATTAAGAACTAAAATTCATAAATATGGTAAATGACCACTTGCAAGATTTGTAGTAAAACATCGACATTTTCACAACAATTACTTTTGAATGATTACTTCAAAATTCTTTTAAATTTTTAAAAAATTTTTTGCATGTACATAATTTGTATTTAAAATAAAAATCATTTATTCTACAAATAATTTGATGATTTAGAAATCAATTAAAATTTTTAATTAATTCTTTATTCCTTTTGTGTCTAATTAACGTAATTTAAACACTTTGCATACATTTAAACTTCACCTTTAATGATTTGTTATTTTTATGTCCTTCTGAACGATTAATTAAAAATAACAATCAAAACTCTGAATAAGGGACACCTCTATTTAAGGGACAAAAGCTCGGGTCCCATGGGTGTCCCTTATTTGGAGGTTTCACTGTATTGCTTTTTTTAAAAACGAAGGGACAGCGCGAACGCAGTCCCAGCTACCAAAAATTATGCACCCCAAGCAACCGCAATTTGCGGATGTGGCGAACGTCAACCCCTCGGTGTGCAATGAGAGGTCTCTGCTCGGGGGAGCCTCCTTCATGATCAAGGCTGACCCCAGTGCCAGGTAAGTATGAGTTGCTGGAAGCACGAAAAGCATATATTCAAACAAGTCTTTTGATACAAACTGGTGGGAATAGTATATTTTGCTTATACAAAAATGAGACATGAAATTAGATATTTGAAAGTTGTTAAATGTCCTTAAAAAGTAAGAAACAAATAAGGTATGGAACATTATACAAACAATTATATAAAAAAGTATATACATATATTATCAGATGTTACGAAAGTTAATAAAAAATATATGTAAGTTCTTTACATTAAATCACAGTATAAATATGATAAAAATTCCTGTTTCTTTTAGGTTAAAATTTTTACAAGTGTGATTATAAAGATAATTCAAAACAAAATTAAATTTGAAATGAAACTAAATATTATTTTTTCAATAACACCCACAATAAAATTCATATCCTAGCCTGATTTTAACTTTCAGTAATTAATACATATATGAATGTACAGTTGCTTTAAATTTATCAAGTTATTAAAAAGTAAAACATAAATTATTGTATTTTTATCGATATCGCACAAAATTAATCAATAGCAATGAACAATTTTAATCAATATAAAAATTGAATAAAAATAAAAACTGAGCGATGCAAAACAAATATTTTTGTTAATCAAAACAATCATGAAAATTTGCATTTTTGATATTATTCTTATATGGTATGGCAGAAACGTTCTTTTCGAGTTTTACATAACTTCCGAAATTATTTCATCTATTCAACAACATATCTAGATTGAAATTGGCTCTGGATCTATATTTGCAGTTGCAAGATAAACATTAAACATCAGAGAATTAAAAAAAAGTCAAATTATGCAGTCTGAGTTTAAACCATACATTATAAGTTGAAAGTTTAATGTGGGGAGCTTAATGTTTTTCAAAGCTTTTAAAGTTATAACCTTAGATTTAATTGCTAGAACTATTGACTTGAATATGTGTCTGTTATTAGAATTTTCATTCGGTAAAAATTACTAAAGTCTAATATAAATGTTAAATATATTTATATCTTCAATAAGAAATATTTATTTCTTTTTTATCTTTACATTTCAGCATCCTGTGTTATCATCAATGTGATTTATAGCAATCATTTTAGTTTTAATTTCATGAAAAATAGATCAATTCATCTATAATTTTTTTATTATTATTATTAAAACACAAAATTATTACAAATAAATTTTCTATGCGATTTTTCCATATGTAATCAAGTCTTCCAAATTGTGAAAAAATTACCAGTTAAATTTGAAAGAGGTTATGATTAATGACGAAATTAAACATTTTATTTCAAATGTAGCTAAATACAATGGAGCTTTTAAGTTTCCTTTTCGTTTTTATTTTTATTTATTGTACTTTTTTCCTTAATTCTATTAAGGGGGCGTCTACGCATTTTTCCCATATTTTTTATTCCCCTCCCCCCCCCTCTTCGTCACAAAATGCCACACTTCACTTTACCCCACCTACCCACCCCTCTTGTCACATGTCACGTTATATTACGTAAACATATACTTGCAGTTCAGAAACAAAGCAATACGTTTTAGATCACATTTCAAATTTTATTTTTAAATTTTAACTATGTGGTTTAATGACATTTGTAAGCTGAACAACAACAAAATAAAAAAATTAAAATTAAAAAATATTCGTGTATTTATTTCGTATAAAATAAAGTTTACAACAAAAAAAAAAAAATTAAAATAGAAAAGTAATAAAATATTAATATGAAAAAGCAATTGAAAACAGCAGTATTTTGGAGCTTGAAATAGAATTTAACATTTTTGGCTTTAAATTTTATCTTTATGAACAAAAAATATTTTAACTTTAAAATAACTTCATAATTTAATCCACAAAATTTTAATGCTTCTATTTTGACCAAAATGTGTAATGTCACATTTCTTCTAACCCACCTCCCTCCTTCCAAGAGTGTCATCATTTATGGACGACCCCTAGGCGTATTCTGTTCTTAAGAAACGCCCCACCTTTCGGTGGGATTCCAAAAATTAGTTTTAGGCTCATTGAGTTGTTCCTCTCCACGGTAATCTTTAGTAAAAGGCGAAAGATTAGCTCGTATTTTGAAGAGAAACCAGAGCATACATTTAATTTGATGGGCGAAAATCATATGTATTTGTAGCTCTTTCAAATTACTGGTGTGAAAGATTAAATTTCTTCATATACATTTGGTGACATCCTTACACTGTCCTAGTAGCGCTCTCCTTTATTGTATCATATCTGAGGGCTGTCGGTTGACCAAGTGGAAGCAATGCAACGAGAGAATTAAGAAATATTGTGAATATTTTTCAAGTAATTGTTTTATTATTATTATTATTAGAAAAGATGATGATGAAAAGGGAAAATATTTATGTTCTCAAGAAATCCAGTTTTATGGACCTGATCATACAACATAATATGGAGAAGCTCGGCGACCCTTCGTCAAAACTCTGCTGTTTCTGAAGTTCAAATTCCTCTTGGTGCTATTTTCTTATATATTGTAATATCTCAATTTTCGTATACGTAATCTTTATTATCCCATTACTGCTTTACTCATTTCTATAATGTAAGCATAAAATCATTTGCTGTTTATCGTAAAAGGAATCGTGAATAGAAGTACAATATAAAATTTTAAAAAATGTAACATAATATAACATAAATATATAACTTGATAACACAAATATTAATATAAAAGAGTATATAATGTATATTATATCAATGGTTAATATAAATATAAATATTATGAATGTGTAATATAAATATAATATATGAAATATAATGTGTAACTAGTAAATCTGCAGAACAGGAGCCTCAACGTCAATTTTGCAAATCACTGTTTGTTTTTTTTTCCTCTTACCACATTTGCGTATTTAAATTCATGCAAACAACAATTAAAAGTTTTCAAGTAACATAGGTATTTATAAAAGTAAAAAATACGTAGGAAGTTGCAGAAATTAGATGCATTAAATTGATCATATTGTTATGCAACGATAGTCTAAAATTCTGATGAACTGCATATTATAATAAATTTTTGGATAAAATATACATTTCTTCACAGGAGCAGAGCCCCTTGATCTCCTTAAATTTACATTAGTAATTTTCTATTGATTGTGCGAATGGTTGGAAAAATTCATGTTAGATTTCATTTTACACTAGTATTTTTAAGGGTAAACAGCAGTTTGGAAAAGTCTTTTATATTATCGTAATTAGCAGGGGTTTTTTACTCACTATCCACAAGCATCTGTATTTGATGTATTAGTAAATTATCAAAATAAAAGAAGTTATCTAATTTTTTTTTCACAAATTTTGTTTCTGAAAAATACTTTTTATTATCGTTCTGTAGTACACTTAGATCTAAGATCTTATCTAAATACAAATACAAATTTATTTTATTAAATCACCCCCAAAATAAGCATGTTTGGTAACATAAAGCTAATCGGTAATCATTTATCATAATTTTTTTCTTAAATATCAATCGGAAGTTTTATCGTGCGATTTTGTTTACAAATAATATGGTTAACCATTACACAAAATTAAAAAAAAATTAACTCAATAAATATAAATTACTGAGTCTCGGTGTTAATGTGTCCCGGAACCCCTTAAGCATAGATTATGGAGCAATTTCCGACACATTCAGAATAAGGTAACAAAATTTCACAGCTTAATAAAGCGAAAAAAGATGTCTAAATGAACAATTTGTAAAATGCATAACACATTTCAAAACACAATTTCATTTATTCTCAGCAAAAGTTAAAAATAATAATAAAAATCTGAATGTTTAGCGCAGCCCTATGTATGAACTATAGATTTATTATTTAATACATTATGCTAAAATTTAATTCAATTTGAAAACGCAAAGCACAGTTGAAAACACTCCTTCAGAAATTTCTATCAATAAACAGAAAAGTACTTCAGCTATTTTGAGCATCCCTGTATGTGATGTGTAGAATTTATGCACTTATAAAATTATTTATATATGATTCTAATAAATTATTTATATATAAATCAAAAAAATTATTGCGGCCAATACCCGGAGCCTGGCCAATTCTAGAACTGGCCGGCCAATACCCGAACTGGCCAAGCTTCCTGACCAAAACCCGAAATACATGAAATGAATATCGTATTCGGGTTTTGGCCGGCCAATCCGCGAACTGGCCGGGAAGCCTTGGCCAACATATGAACTATGATGCATAGGTACCAATTTTTTTGTAATTAAGATAATGTAACATTAAAATGTACAGTAAAAAAGATTCCCATTGATTATATTGAAACGAAATATTTTTGTATACCCAACTAAATTAACCAAAAATAGTACACAATTCCCTTTCAATATCGAAATTAATTGATAAACCAAATACGATGACAATTACAAGTTAACCGGAAACTTTACTCGAGTTAGATCACGGAGAGGCTGACGTCTAGACTATTTGAATTCATAGACACTTTCAACTATGTTAGAAATGATTAAGCCGAGTGCTTATATCTATTTCGAGAATTGGCCGATCGCACCTGGCCAGTTCGCGAATTGGCCAATTGCATCTGGCCAGTCATTTTTTAACGTTGCTGGCCAATTTCTCGTATTGGTTGCAACATATACATTTAAAAACTTGTATTATAAAAGAAAACGCCTTTCCAACAATTACCGTACTCGAATTATTTTGTGTGTCCCTGTATATCTATAATGAATGTTATTCATAGAATATCGTACAGTAAATATTTTGCAGTGTACTAATTTCAATGAATTTAACATTGTGAAACATTAAAAAATACTGTACACAAGATTTTTCCACACGAGTTCATACATCAATGTCCCAAATGCAACTTTTTAAAATGAAGGGACAGCGCGAACGCAGTCCCAGCTACCAAAAATTATGCAATATGCACCCCAAGCAACCGCAATTTGCGGATGTGGCGAACGTCAACCCCTCGGTGTGCAATGAGAGGTCTCTGCTCGGGGGAGCCTCCTTCCTGATCAAGGCCGACCCCAGTGCCAGGTAAGTATGAGTTGCCGGAGGCACGAAAAGCATATATTCAAATACTAGCTGACCCGCCCGGCGTTGCCCGGGTCCGTATTAACAATATTAAACGAACTTGAAATTTGTATGATTTTATCATTAACTGGAAGCATGCAGAAATGCATTGTCTGAAATACGTCGCAGCTGACTTTGTGAAAAATCGGTTTTAAAAACAACAACTAATATTAAGATCTAAAAATACTTAAAATGAGCAAGGAGAAACACGGGAGGGAACATGTATCCAACGATTGCGTTAGTTTCGTGTTAAAGTGTTGATATTTACCCGTAAAAATCACTGTTAAAACACGTAACTAATTATTTTTTTCGCATAGAAATCCCAAGTGAAATATTTTGAATTTCAAACTAATTATATTACTCTTAAATCCGACTATACCGTGAATGAAATCGATACGCGATGATAAAAGATTGGTATATAGTATTATAATTTCAGAGCCATTTAACAAAAGTGTATATTTTTATCAAAGCATGCGTAATGTTGACTCTGTGGACAAATTCCTAACCGTAAATTTTTGTACCATAACCATAATCTGTCTGCGACTTAACATTACCCTACCGTAACTTAAATATAACATAAATGTAACCTAGCCGTCACTTTGAAATATCAATATAGAAGCATCATTTAAGATTTTGCTTGAAAAGTTAACATTCTTTCGTTAATGTCTTAAAATCGTCTGCACTCTGAAATCTAGATTTTAGACTAATATTTGTTATTTAAGTTTTCGCGCATGATTTTAAAAGAATGTTTTCATAATTATATTTTATATATTGACATAGAGTTATTAATATATTGTTAAATTAAAAACATTTTTTCATCTACGTTATAAAGTATTAAAAAGTTCTGAAAAAAAAAAAGAAAACTTTTAGTAATACAATTTTTAGTTCAAATCAAATGTTTTCAATATTTTATTTAATTTTATTTTTACATTTAATTTTTTCGAATATATCAATTCCAATTATTTTAAAAGCAAACATTTTTTAAAAATAAATGATATAATAGAAAAAAGACCATTTTAAAAAATTACTATTACTTCGTAAAATACGCTTCAGGTGTAATTCATTCCTTTCAATTCGTCTTAATACAAAATCCCTTCCACATGCTTTTGTTTGGGACATTAAAATTTGAGCGATAAATGGTTTAATATTGCGACCCTTTTTCGGTTTACTTCACCACCACCTATCTTTTTCCTCCATGGTTTACAACCGCTGTGATAAAAAATCATCATTTAAACTGACAGTTTGCCAGTCTATGAATTTTAAAGGTCTGTTCCAGCTTTTTTAATTATTTATGCGAAAATTTTATGCAACCAACCAACCATAACTAAATGAAGGGAAAAAAAGAAGAAAAAAGGCGATTTTTTATAAGAGTGATCTTTGGAATTTAATTAATTACTCAGTTAATAAATAGAATTTCGAAATTCTAAAGCTCAGGTGCATCAGGAAAGATATTGGGCTACTCTCATAAAAATTTTGAGCTTCGTATGTCCCATAGATTTTGCTAGCCATCGCAGACACACACACACACACACGCAGACAGAGCGATTTGTTATTTTATTAGTATAAAAGCCATTTAATACAAACTGGTGGGAGTAGAATATTTCGCTTATACAAAAATGAGACATGAAATTAGATATTTGAAAGTTGTTAAGTGTCCTTAAAAAGTAAGAAACAAATAAGGTATGGAACATTATACAAACAATTATATAAAAAAGTATATATATATATTATCAGATGTTGCGGAAAGTTAATAAAAAATATATGTAAGTTCTTTACATTAAATCACAGTATAAATATGATAAAAACTCCTGTTTCTTTCAGATTAAATTTTTTACAAGTGTGATTATAAAGATAATTCAAAACAAAATTAAATTTGAAATAAAACTAAATATTTTTTTTTCAATAACACCCACAATAAAATTCATATCCCAGCCTGATTTTAACTTTCAGTAATTAATACATATATGAATTTACAGTTGCTTTAAATTTATCAAGTTACTAAACAGTAAAACATAAATTATTGTATTTTTATCGATATCGCACAAAATTAATCAATAGCAATGAACAATTTTAATCAATATAAAAATTGAATAAAAATAAAAACTGAGCGATGCAAAACAAATATTTTTGTTAATCAAAACAATCATGAAAATTTGCATTTTTGATATTATACTTATATGGTATGGCAGAAACGTTCTTTTCGAGTTTTACATAGAGACATTACAATGAGACATGAAATTAGATATTTGAAAGTTGTTAAGTGTCCTTAAAAAGTAAGAAACAAATAAGGTATGGAACATTAAACAAACATATATATATATTATCAGATGTTACGGAAAGTTAATAAAAAATATATGCAAGTTCTTTACATTAATACACAGTATAAATGTGATAAAAACTCCTGTTTCTTTTTTAGATAAATATTTTTGCAAGTGTAATTTTAAAGATAATTTAAAGACAAAACTAAATCTGAAATAAAACTAAATGTTATTTTTTCAATAAAACCCATTATCAATTTCACCTTTCAGCCTGATTTTAACTTTTAGTAATTAGTACATATATGAATATACAGTTGCTTTAAATTTATCAAGTTGCTAAACAGTAAAACATAAATTATTGTATATTTTTATCTATATTTCACAGAAGTCAAATTCCTTCGTTTGTTTTCATAACAGCTGACTTACTTTGACATTCTTTGCTGGATAAGAGTAAACATTTTAAAAGACTTTTAGTAGTGTTACTTTATCAACAGAAAAAAACATTCTTTTATTTCTGTATACACTTTTTTACAGATTTACTAAAATTAATTCATTGTTTAATCGCTGACTTAGAAAGCATTAAAAATGGATGTGTGTTAAATTGCTTAGCAATATAAAAAAACAATAATTTTTAATATTAGTTTTATTAAAATTGCTATACATCCTTCAACAAAAAATTAAATCTCCAACTTTTCATATGCTAACTGAAACAAGAGAAAATACAAAAATAGAAAATCTATTAAAAGTAACAAAAATAGTACACGAAATGAATTGATGTCTTTTCTATTTTGTTTTTGAAAAAATTTCTCCCTGTACATATATTTGCTTCAGAGTAATGTCCTCGAGTAATTTCTCTCTTTCTTTAATTCGATTCAAAGATCTATATAAATTTTAAGAATCACTAAAACGAAGAGACATATATAATTAAATTCAAATAAATCGTGAATGAAACAGAAAATAAACACTGGCGATTTACTAAATGATGCATAATAATAGTTATTTATTATAATTTTTATTTAGCGCTAAGTAAAAGAGTCTTTCTTAGTACAGTATTATTGTTACTAATTAGCACCAATTATAACAAAATTAAGCAAAATAATTAGGCAATTATAATATTATTAGGCCTGATGATAATTAAGCAAAATAATTACATGTTTAAAACATCTGCTTATAAATTTCGGCTTAAAAATAACAGGAAAACAATATGACAACCTCACATACTTTCAGCAACTTGATTTAATCAATATCATCAACACTTTTAAAAACCGAGAATTACAAAATAAATTCTAAATGTCCTTTTATTAATCAAATCAACCACGAAAACTTGGATTTTTTATATTGTTGTTATTGGTATTGTATGGCATAAGTTTTGTCTTCGAGTTTTACAAAACTTCCAAAATTATTTAATCTATTCGACTATAAATCTAGATTTACAGAGACCGATTAAAGTTGTAGGGGACCCAAGTTCCAATGCCTTTTTGATCTCTCCTTCCTTCCTCTTATCAAAATAGTACCTAGACGTCCTAAGAGATTCGAGCTGTTACAACACCCCCTATAGTCAAGGCCTTCACAGCGAATTCCAAAAATGCCAATATGGCCGACCCTTTAGTCCGAAGACCAAAAGGGAGCGATTTCCCCTGTACCAGCAATAGTGCATGTTTCTGCCTCGTGGTTCGCATATCGCGATTTTTGTTGTATGATTTGTTGTGCTTTAATAAAGTAATTTGGATATTTTAAAGACTAAAAGTAAGTGTTATTTTTATTTACTTATGTCATTGTTTTAATAGCAAGGCTTTAAATATAATTTCTGTCATATATTTGTAAGATTAATGATTATCAATTTAATTTTCAAGTCACACGTGTATTACAACAGTAACTTTGAATCATTTACCTATACTTTGAATTAGTATTTTGTTTTAAATGATAATAATAATATGATATTTCTGCTTCTCATTTGGCTTTTTTATCCAGTTTATTTTAACCTTCAGTATTTCCTCAAAGGACTTTGTTATTATTGATTCATAATATGTTTATAAGTACCCGTCCTTTAACTAATATTTATTTCTTTGTATCTACACTCCAGTTTATTAATTTGAATCCGAATATACTTATTAAATTATATAATTTTACTCTTTACCAGTTTTTAATAATTTACTATCAGTAATCTGGATGCAGTGTTTAAATTAATTCATAAATATTAAAGGAGTTTATTTATTGTTATTGCAGCGTTCATTAGTACATAATTAGCATATCAGCTCTTATAATGATTTTGATGTTTTGACAATTTTTTTTCTCTGTATATATTCTTAATTTTAAAGTTATTTTCATGGGCAAATATTATTTTTCTTTTATAATAATAATTTTTAATAATCATAGTAAATTAAAAGTATTTTATACATTGATAAGAAACATTTTTTTTCTCTAATAATAATAATAAAAAAAAATAATTTGTAGATTGATGAGGAACATATTTTTTCTTTGGTAATAATAATAGTAATTCAAAAATAATTTATAGATTGATAAGGAACAGATTTTTTTTCTTTAATAATAATAATAATTTTAAAATATTTTTTAAATTGACAAAAAATATTTTTTTCTTTAATAGTAATAATTTTAAAATACTTTTTAGATTGACGAAAAATAAATAAATTAATTAATTTAAAAAAACAGATTTTTTTAATAATAATAATCTATAATAATAATAGTAATTTATAAATGTATAAGGAATCACTATTTTCCTTAATAATAATTTCCTTAATTTATAATAATAATTGTAATTTAAAAATAATATTTATTGATAAGATACAGATTTTTTCTTAAATAATAACAATAAATTAAAAATATTTTTTAGATTGACAGAAAAAGTTTTTTTAATAATAATCTATAATAGTAATTTATAAATTGATAAGGAATCGCTATTTTCTTTAATAATAATAATTTGAAATAACATTTGTAATTTAAAAAGTAATATATATATTGATAAGGAACAGATTTTTTTCTTTAATAATAATAGTAATTTTAAAATTTATAGATTGGCGAGTTGTTGGAACTTCCCCCACCCCAATGGCATCGGCTGATATTTAATTTCGATTTATAAAATTAAGCCCCCCCCCCCCCCTCCAATAAAAAAGAAAGGTTTTGGGAATGTTTTTGTACAGCAACTTATATGCAACAATGTCTTATTATTAATTATTTATAATTGGTTGTTCAAAGATATTTACAAGAAAATTTTTACACATATCTCTGTGCGGGGGGAGGGGATAATGATTATAATGAATTAACAAAAAATCTTTAAATAGTTACAGAAAATAAACTTAAAACTGTTATGATACATATATGATTGATTTTACCAAGCATTTTCAAATATAAACAATAGATAAGCAGAGTCTTATAAGGAAATACTGAATAATAAAATAATTAAAGCATGCATTTTATATATTTTTTTTTTCTTTTGGCTTTAATTTTGTGAAAAACATTTTATATCTTGCATATGTATAACAGAAATGATTATATGATAATAATGTTAAAGCAATGACATAAGTAAATAAGAGATAATAACTAGCATCCTGTCTTTAAAATAATCCTCAATTAATAATAATAATAATAATAAAAAGTAAATAAAGTAGATGGGAGTGTGTATGTGTGTGTGTGTGTGTGGGGGGGGTGTTAAAGAAGGATAGTATTTGAAGGGGAAAAAATCTTCTCACACAACATAGTATTTTTATAAATTTTTTTCCCCAATACTTTTGTTTTTAAGTCAAGTCATCAAATTCCAGTCATATAAAAGAATTTAGCTTCTAGCTTATAAAGCTAATTTAAATTACAAAATTTAGTATATTTTATAGAAAAATTGATATAAAGTTATAATTAAACTTAAGTTTTTTTCCTTTAACATACGTAAGACCATTTAACTATTTTTTTTATGCTTATTCTTTTAAAATACTGTGACATTGATAAGGCAAAGGAAATATTCTATTTCTAAATTAAGTCGTGTCTATTTAGAAATCCAAAATGATTTCTATTTTAAGATCCTTTTTAGTAGATTTTTTAAACAAAAGTAACCCTCTTAACATTTTTTATTTTCCAAAAGTGCCTTTTTAAAAAACCGTAAAATTCTTTAACTCTATTGACAAACCTTTATATTGTAAATGATTGCTTAAAAAATATAAAAAGACAGATTTTTTTTTTTTTTCATTTAAAAAACGCAAGTCAAACAAGAATTTGGTTTAAATGGAAAAAAAAAAAGATAAACAATTTACTACAATAAAAATAATGTGGTCCGAAGGGAATAAATGGAAATAAATAAAATAAGATTTTAATTTTTAACATTTTTAGTATTTAAATTATAATATTTATTTATTTGAATGATAATTATTTACCTGATTATTATTTTAAAAAATACATCTTAGAGAAATCCGCTTTTATTTGAATTTTTAATTAAATGAGAAAATAAAAACTGGTGTTATGAATTTTAAAAGTAACGGGAATTGTAACTTTAAAGTGTGGGCTTGCATAAACTCATATTATGGTTGCGGGGAGTAGGACTTGGTGATCGGCCATCTTGATTCGGTGCGGAGGCTTTGACTATAGGGGGTGTTGGCTGTTATCAATAGATTATCTCCGGTTGCCAAATTAACCAAAATCGTTTTTGAGAAAATAATTGGAGGAAACTGCAATTTTAAGATTTTTTTCTTTTTAAATAATTTTATTAAATTTGAACCCATTTCAGCAGTGAGCCCAAGGCCGCGGCCGAGTTGGCCTGTGCAGTGATCAGGCTCTGAATTATCTTAAGCTATAGCTGAATATATATTTGAAGTTGCAAGATAAACATTAAACATTAGAGAATATATATATAAAGTCGTTATTTCTCTCAGTTCGAACCATACATTATAGTATAAAGAGGGAGGAGTTTAGTGTTTTTCAAAGTAACTATTATAACCTTAGATATAATTGACTGTATGACTTAAATATGTCCCTGTAATTAAAATTTTTGTTCAGTAAAATTTTCTAAAGTCTAATTTAAATATTAAAGATAAGGAAACTATATTCTTTTTTATCTTTACATTTCAGCATCATATATTTTCATCAATGTGATTTGTACATTTGTAGCAATAGCAATCATTTTACAGTTAATTTTATTTAAACTGACCAGTTCATCTAGACCTTTTTTTTTCTAACGTAAATATGTTGCAAAGAAATTTCCTGGGAGATTTTTTTCTTAGTAATCACGTTTTCCAAATCGTGAAGAATCTGTCTATCAAATTTTATAAACATTTTGATTAATGAGAAAAAAAACTGTTTACTTCAAATATAGCTGAATACAATGGCGTTTTTAAGTTTCATTTTTATTTATTGTACTTTCTTTCTTTTTTGAGTTCTATTAACATACATTATCTAAAAAAAGAGATACATAAAAGGAAAAATTGTTTTATAATTCATATACAATGTCATACTGTTCATTTACTTTTTTTTTCTTTTCCTTTAAACAATGTCTTAAATATTTACAAACAAATTAAGTGGTGTATTATAATACTTTGTTTATTTAAATTGTTTCTTATTATCTTGACACACAAATACAATCAGCAGAAAAGGATGTTTTTCCAGCTCCACTTAACCGGCGACAGATATGGGGGAACAGTGCTTTTACCCCGACTTATCTCCGGGCAAACGCTGAAGTGGTCAATTTTTCTTAGCTTACACATATTTTTTTCTTAAACAGCACACTTGAATATAGCAGGCTCCTGCAAAAATAGAAATAAGTTCATAAAAGGATATGCAGAAATTTTTCAGGGATAATAATTCTTCAACGTCCTGAAATTTAAGACGTTTTTGGAAAAAAATTTCTGAAAAAATACGAAACTTTACTAAATAAACAAACAAACAAACAAAAAAATCTACACCTTAAAGATTTAATTTGCTTTACATTTGTACACCAGAGTTGCCAGTTTGGCCTCCATTTTTATTATAAAACTTCGACTTCAGACCGGAATTTTTTAATGAAAAAATTTTTGCTATAAATATTCAAGGCAAGATAGACAATAAATAAATATGAAAATTCATTAACACTCACGGCGTGCTAAACATACAACCTCACTGTTACACTACACTCCTACAAATCTATAGTCCATTTACTTAACGGAGGCGGTTCATTTCTCCCTCTGGCCTTGCTTTCTATGGTCAAAATCAGCGTATTACCGCCTCTTTTCTTTTTTCCCACTGCAGTTCCGCTCTGACAGTTCGGACAGTCGGGAGAAAGCATTTTTTGGTGTTAATTTCTCCGTTAAATTTTGTGCATTAGCTCAGGTTTTACCTGGGTTTGAGTGATGTTTATTTAATGGGTATGCAGTGCTGTAATTGGGTGGGAACACCTTTCCCAGAAATATTTGGTTTATTACTGTAAAATAATTTAAAATATCGCGCACGAGCACTAACTTTTTTTCCCGAGCAAAACGATAATTATTGTCATTAATTATGATGATAATTATCAAATTTATTGATACTGAAGACTAGAAAAGAACCTAAAGAGTTAAAATAAAACTATAGAGCTATAATCTATATATATAAAAGGAATTCTGAGGATAATTGAGGCACAGATAGGCTCTCATCCTCTATACCTTTTATTTATAGAGATTTTACACAGCTTAGGTAAACGCAGAAAAAAAATCGTCTGCTAAGAAAATCTTTTTTCATTTTGAACTCTATAAATAAAAGGAATAAAGCAGAAGAAATATAAAACAGATAATGTATTTATCACAAAAAATCGTCTGCTAAGAAAATCTTTTTTCATTTTGAACTTCTATAAATAAAAGGACAGATAGGCTCTCAAACAGTGAATCGTCGAATATAATTGAAGAACAAATGGAAGAACAAATGGAAGAACAAATGGAAGAACAAATGGAAGAACAGATGGAAGAACAGAAAGAAGAACAGATGGAAGAACAAATGGAAGACCTCTTCATTAACAATAAAAAAAGATATGCAAACGAAACCCCAGAACACCGATCAAACATATCTGCCGGAAACTGACGAGACATGGCACAGAAACGTGAATGTGTGGGGTTGTAGAACTGGCATTCAGATAGTCTTCGGGCTACTGAGGGCGGGCAACCGTCTAGTAACTATAATATAATAATTATGATTGTTAAATTTAAACATTATAGTTATGTTTCTGTCTTGAAAAAAGTCGGTTTTTGACTAAATGTTTTAAATTGGATTTTGGGTACGTGAAAATCCGGTACCATCAACATCTACTCTAAAAAAATAAAAAAAAAAAAATAAAAAAAAAAAAAGTTCCCACAAATATTTTTTTTTTCCAACTACAGCACTGTGGATATATATCGTGAAATTCGTCTTACATTTATTTTCTAAACACCATTAAGCTTGATTTTTTCCGATACATTAAATATTTACTTTTAAAATATCAGCCTATAAGGTATCTTTTATTTTTTCATTCAAAGGAAGTGTAAATGAACAACATGAGTTTAATCAATCAACTTTTATTAGTTATAGAGTTTGTAGATAAATAATTTTCCCCTTGTCCTTTACCCCCCCCCCTCCCTCCAACCCCCGTTACCTCTTTGGAAAAAAAATTCTAAGCTTTATGTATTTATAGCTAAATTGTAATGCAGAATCAATAATTATGTGAAACAATATCAACTTAGAACAGTCAGTGAAAAATAAATTGCCTACGTTAAGTAAACTTTTATTTACAACTTAATCATAAATATTTCTTTTTGATATTGACTTAAGTCAGTTAAACTAAACAACAGGTCAGAGAACAAAAAAGCACACGAGCGTATACTTACGTTAAAATTTATAATAAAATTTTGTATTTATAGTTTTATTGTCTAAAGCATGAAATTTCTATGATGCTTGGTTCTGAATCCTTTATTTTGTTTTTCAGTTAATGCAAAACAAAAAAATTTATCCTTTTCCAAATAATAATCTTTCATTTTGTGGTAAATGGAGAATTTGCTAATCGGCAAAAGAAAAATTATGCAAAATGTGCTAATCGGTTGTTGGAAAAACCTTGCTAAATTCGTGATTCAGCTGTCGGTTTGTATTATTTATGCTACGGATTATCTACATGTGGAATGTATGCCTTAGTGGGGTGTGTTTTGTGTGTGTGTGTGTGCTTGGGGGAAGGTGATCTTTCTAAAAAAACCTAACTCATATTTATGGAAGGTTCAAAGAGATCCACAGAGTACTCTGAACTGTTAGGCCGACGAGAGCGTTTTTTTTTATCAAACCCAGCACCTCCCGTCTACCAGCTTAGAGAGAAGAACGTCTTGGCTATTGTTACAGCCTATTCAGACGTTAAAAAAATTTCACTCAGGTTTTCATTCTACAAGTGTGATATTTCGAAGACTACGAAATAGCCATTTCACCCCTTCATCAGCAGCCCCCCCCCCATTTTAATGCACACAACAAGTAATAATGAAGATATGGAATTAAATTAATATAACAGCTTGGTTTTTCTTTATATAACATTCACTTGTACTATTATTTATATATATATTAATTCGGTTATGGCTGGTAAAGGTAAAGGAAAGTGCCTCCACTATTTAAAAGGACTATATACTGTTACCAAAATCGAAAAAGTAAAAACTAGCTCGGTTATAGATCGTTCCCAGTTATCCCATGCAATATATATATATATATATATATATATATATATATATATATATATATATATATAATTAAAGCAAGAAATTTGTAAAAAATGTCCCCATAGAATTAACTATAGAAAAATTCAAAATCCAAAACGCGCTCGTCGACCTAATAATTCAGATTATTCTGTGGTTCTCTTTGAACTTTCCCCTAAATGTGAGTTAAGTTCCTTTAGAAAGATCCCCTCCCCTGAGCACACACATACGGAAAGGATTAATACGGGATTAAAGGATATAAAACCAAGCATCATGGAAATTTTATGCTTTTATACAATAAAACTATAAATACAAAGTAATTATTTTATTACAAATTTTATCGTAAATATACGCTCGTGTGCTTTTTTGTACCCTGACCTCATGTTCAGTTGTCAAAATCACTAAGAAATATTTATGATTAAGTTGTTTATAAAAGTTTACTTAAAGTAGGCAATTTATCTTTCACTGACTGTTCTAAGTTGTTATTGTCTCATATAGGGGGAACTGGGGTACATTGATACATGGGGCACATTGATACACCCCCTCTACCGCTCACAGGGTCATTACAGAAAGTTTCACAATAGCTCCAAAAGGTGATGCTAGTGTATTCAACTACATACAGAAAATCTTGGAATGATTCAGCAGTTTGATGAAATTGGACGGGTGATTTATTGTTTTTGTTGTTCAAAAGTAAATTTGAGTTGTACAATTGAAATGCTATTATACAACTGTTCCAGTATTTTCAACCGAAATGAATACTCTCCCTGGTAAGTACAGCTACTCTTTATCAGTTCCTCATTATTTATTGTTAAATATATTGTGAAGTGTAGGATTTGAGACTCATTTTATTCAAAATCGCTGTGTGGGGCACATTGATACAGTTTATGACGGGGCACATTGATACAGCCTAAATCCTCTAATAGTTCATATTTTCATTATCTTTTATTATTTTTTTTATACCATACACTCCTTAATCCAACCTTTTTTTCACGAAAAATTTCTAATAATAGTTTTTATTGAAGTTAAATAGCTCTAATTTCTTTATATTAGAACATTTTATGGTATTTTTGAAAACAGAAGACGTAGGAACTTACCCAGCATCTAGTGCCAGTAGAACTAATAAAAGAAAAGGACGGCATTCTGGCAAATCTCGAATTTATATCGATTCTCCAGAGAAAAAAGTATTTTCGACATGAGAAATGTTAAGTAAGAGAAACAAACTGCAGAACAGAAAATGATACTTATATTATAAACAGGATTTTTAATATAATTATCCTTTATTTTCTGTTTATGAACCTATTTATAAACAGAAAAACTGGTATTTTTTTCATCTTTCATAAGAAAGAAGATAATGCTGGGGTTGAAGTGCTAGATATGACAAAGTTACCACAGCCAACACTCAGACAAGAAACAGCCAGAACATCAGGTCATAATATATTTAATTTTGATTGCTTTAATATTGCTTAAAAATAAATTGTGAGTGATTTGAATTTTTATAAATAAATATAAAATGGTTTTCTAACTCATTTTTTATGAAAAATATGCATTGGTATTATTTTGTCGTCATTTTTCTTAAACGTATCAATCTGCCCCGGGGATGGGGCACATTGATACAAATTACTTTTTTTGATTTTTTTTAAAATTACATGCAAAAATACTATATAAAACAATGATTGTACATTTTTATAACATACTACACAAGTTTTGCTGTCACCTCAAGGAAAAAAAACTTGAATTTTCTACTTTCTTGACACCAAAAAAAATCTTAGAAAAAAATTGTATCAATGTACCCCATTTCCCCCTAATTATTGATTCTGCATCAAAAAATCAGCTATAAATAAATAAAGCTTTGAATTTTTTTCCAAAGAGGAAGCAGGAGGGGGGGGGGAGTTGTTGACAAGGGCTAAAATTATTTATCTACAAACTCTATAATTAATAAAAGTTGATTGATTGCACTCATGTTGTTCATTTACACTTCCTTTGAATGAAAAATTAAAAGATGTCTTATAGGATGATAGTTTAAAAGTAAATATTAAATGTATCGAAAAAAAAAATACAGCATAATGATGTTTAGAAAAAAAATATACAAGATAAATTTCACGATGTATATGCATTAATGAATATCATTCAAACCCGGGCTAACGCATAAAATTTAATGGGAAATTAGCACCAAATATGTGTCTTCGCGGCTCCCGACCCAACTGTCATAGCGGAACAGCAGTGGAAAAAAGAAGAGCGGCGAGTGATTTTCATCATAGCAAGCAAGGCCAGTCGGAGAACTGAACCGCCTCCGTTAAGTAAATGGACTATAGTACAGTAACTATTCTTCAGATTACCGGGATCAGCGCGAACGCAGTCCCGACTACCAAAAATTGTGCGCCCCAACCAACCGCATTTTGCGGAAGTGGCAGCCGTCAGCAGCCCGCAGTGCAATGGACAGCCTCCGACCAAGAGAGCTCCCTTCGTGATCAGAGCATCTCTGACGCCAAGTAAGTATGGAAACGGTATTCGGTTCCAAAATAATATCATTTATATTCTTTGAAGAAAATCTGGTGTGATTATTAAATTTTAAACTTTTTTTTCTTTTTATCAAATTTATACATCTACATCTACAGTGTCTCACAAAAGTGATGGGACACTTGTGCTTTATAAAAAGAAACTGCAATAAAATAAATAAACAAACATCTGCAAAAATTTTTGGGGTGTGTTTCATATTTAAAGTTAGTAACAATTATTACATAACATACATTTTGTCAAAATATTAAAATATTAATTTAGTAAAAATACAATTGTTCAGAACGGAGCAAAAAATGGCTCACATAAGTGATGGGACACTTACTTTTCCATCAAATATTTATCCAAAAATTTTACTTTTTAAAAGGTTTTAATATTTCGTTGGATTTCCTTTTACTTTTAAAAGATGATTTAATCTTTTTGGAACGGATTCGACTACTACTTTTTGTGATTTCTGGAGTGATTTTACCCCATTCTTCTTGAAGCACCGATTTTAGTTGTTGTTTTGAAAAAATGGTGTGATTGCGAATTCTTGATTCCAATTCTTGCCAAATATTCTCTATGGGATTTAAGTCTGGAGATTGTGGTGGTGTTTTTATTATTTCAGGACAGTTATATAGCAGCCAGAGTCTAACGTTCAGAGCAGTGTGCTTGGGGTCATTGTCCTGGTAGAATTTAAAATCGTTATGAAGGTTCAATTTTCGTGCTGAATATTTCAAATTTTGCTTTAAAATATCAATATACTTGCACTAATCCATTATACTGTCAATAAAAACAAGATTATCAACTCCAGCGGACGACATACACCCCCATACCATAACTCCTCCTCCACCATGTTTTACTGTTGATACCAAGTTCTGTTTGCGAAATTTTTCCCTGAGTTTTCTCCACACCAAGATTCTACCGTCAGAACCAAATATATTAAATTTACTCTCATCAGCAAATATAACTTTATTCCAGTAATCAGAATTCTTATTTATGTTGGATTTTGCGAAAGCTAGTCTGAGTTTTCTATTCTTTTCATTTACGAAGAATTTTTTCCTGGCTACTCTACCGTGATATCCAGCAGATCGAATTACCCTTCTAATAATCTCAGTATTAACAATTATTCCATATAATGCTTGTAAATCAGCAGCAACTTTTGAAGCACTATTTCTTGGATTTTTTTTTTAATATTTCGAACGATAATTCGCTTTATTCCATTGGATAGCTTTGATGGTCGGCCAGGTCTTCTTTTATCCTGAATCATATGATTCTTTTTATATCGTTTAATGATATTGAAAACTGTTGAACGACTCAAGTTAACTGTTTCAGCAGTTTTTCTAATAGATTTTCCACGTTCAATATGTAAATTAATGACTAATTTTCGAATTTCAGGCGAAGTTTCTTTTCGTTTAGCATTCATGGCTACACAGAGCTAAAAAACACAAAAATTCCAAAACAAACTGGAGAGAAATACTGCAGACGATTTTATAAATTATTGCCAATTGCTTTTAAGTAAAAATAAAACCCCAAAAAATATTTTTATTGCTTATTTCAGACGATTTTTGTTGCATATATAATGGTGTCCCATCACTTATGTGAGCTATTTTTTCTTCCGCTCTAAACATTTGTATTTTTATTAAATTAATATTTTAATATTTTGACAAAATGTATGTTATGTAATAATCTTTACTAAATTTAAGTATGAAACACACCCACAAAAAAATGTGTACATGTTTTTTTAATTTATTTGATTAGTTTCCTTTTGTAAAGCACAAGTGTCCCATCACTTATGTGAGACACTGTATATAATGGTGTCCCATCACTTATGTGAGCTATTTTTTGCTCCGTTCTAAATATTTGTATTTTTATTAAATTAATATTTTAATATTTTGACAAAATGTATGTTATGTAATAATCTTTACTAAATTTAAGTATGAAACACACCCACACAAAAATGTGTACATGTTTTTTTAATATATTTGATAAGTTTCCTTTTGTAAAGCACAAGTGTCCCATCACTTCTGTGAGACACTGTATGTGCGGGGACTTTACATTGATTGTGAGGCTTGTACATTGTACTTAAAGTGGCTTCCGAAAATTTATTTTACTTCAAAAATTAACAATCGGAATTATTAACGAACTTTAAGCAAGGAGAAATGCGCCACCGAAAAATCTGTGCAAACACGGATTGCATTCCAGATAATTGATGTGAATACTTCTTCAGAGCTTCTTTAAGAAGTTTATAACTCCGCTTACTGTTGTAGAGATTGATCTCATCAGCACCTAACTACGTGAATTGTAGACGCTGATTTCCATCAGCGAGTTAAAAGAAGGCAACTACAGGTTGGTGATTGAATAAATACTTCACTCTTTTAAATTTAACAAACTAAATTATATTTTAACAAAACAGCTACAATACTGCATGGCAGATGCATGCTCCAAGCGAAACAGCGTCGAATGTAGAATGTCAAAATACAGTGAGTTAAGTTGAGTTGTCAAAACAGTGAGATAAGTTGAGTTGTCAAAACAGTCAGTTGAAAGTTCAGAAAAAAGGAAATTGATTGTTCATGGTTATGATTAACCGCTACAGTACTCCCCCCCGGTACTCAAGCATTGAGGACTAGAGATACCGAGGGTTAAAATGAACACGTCGTCCTGAGCGTGTGGTAACGGGTGGCACTGGAACACTGAAAGTTGTGGGATTAGGTGACGCTGGAACACTGGGCTTGAGTGCAGGAGGCAGGACAGGAACACTGGGCTCAGGTGCTGAAGGTGCAACAGGAACACTGGGCTCAAGTGCTGAAGGTGCAACAGGAACACTGGATGATGAACTAGATTCGTTGTCGGAAAAGGCTGGCTTGAGACGGTCAATGCTGACCGTGGACTGCTTACCATTGATGAGCAAAGTGTAAGTTTTTGTAGTACGAGAGATGACTTTGTAGGGTCCATCATAAGGTGCTTGCAGGGGTTTCTTCACACTGTCGTTGAGGAGAAAGACATGTGTGCAGGACTCCAAAGCTGGATGGACAAAAACTGAAGGTTTCTTATGAGTTGTGGTGGGTGTTGGCTTCAGATTCTCCATGGTGGACCTAAGGCGTTGGAGGAATTCATGTGGCTCTAGCTCAACATCTGTAGAAGGTGCATCGAGGAATTCAGCAGGTAAACGAAGTGGGATTCCATAGACGAGTTCAGCAGTAGTGCACTGCAAATCATCTTTCAGTGCTGACCGAAGTCCAAGGAGTACCAATGGCAAGGTGTCAGTCCATTTTATGGTTTGATGACATTTAAGACCTTGTTTAAGGGATCGATGGAATCGTTCAACAATCCCATTACTGGAAGGATGGTATGGTGAGGTGCGAAACTTCTTAACTCCTAGCAGGCGAGCACGAACATTAAAAAGAGTGCTTTGGAACTGCCTGCCTTGATCTGTTGTGATGACAGACGGTAACCCAAAACGCGAGATCCAGTGGCTAATAAAGGTACGTGCGACTGTCTCAGCTGTGATGTCAGAGATAGGTATGGCCTCAGGCCATCTTGTATACCTATCTATACAAGTAAGAAGATAGGTGTAACCATCAGATGGTGGGAGTGGACCAACCAGGTCTAAATGGACATGGTCGAAGCGTAATGAGGGTAGAATGAAATTTTGAATAGGACTGCGTGTATGGCGAATGACTTTAGAACGCTGACAGTCCGAACAGGAACGAGTCCATTCAGTGACATTTTTAGACATAGATGGCCAAATAAATCTAGTTTGAATGAGTTTTTTTTGATGCTCTGATACCTGGATGTGACAAGTTATGTAAAGACTCAAAAACCACTTTACGATAATTTGGAGGCACATATGGTCTCACCATGTCATGGCTGACGTCACAATATAATTTCAAATTGGGATTTATGGCCCATGACTGAAGTTTCAAAGAATGAGTTGGGTCTTGCAATATTTGAGTAAGTTCTGGATCATTTTTCTGGGATTCAGCTATAGCTGCAAAGTCCACAGAACTAAGGCTTACTGACTGCAGACGAGAAAGTGTGTCAGCGACCACATTTTCGGACCCTGATATATGCCTGATGTCAGTGCTAAATTGAGAGATATAGTCAAGATGTCGAAGTTGCCGTGGTGAAGAAGAATCAGAATTTCTGATAAAAGCAAAAGTTAATGGTCGATGATCAGTAAAAATTATGAAATTTTGACCTTCAAGATTGTGGCGAAAATGTTTTACAGCTGAATATATTGCCAGTAATTCCCTATCATAAGTACTATACTTCTTTTCAGCAGGTGAAAGTTTTCGGGAGAAAAAAGCAAGAGGTTTGTAACCATTTGTTGTTAAAGTATTTAAGACTGCGCCTATTGCCACGTCAGAGGCATCAACCATTAAAGAAAGCTGTTGATTAGGAGCTTGAAAATTAAGGGTTGCTGCATTAACTAAATCAAGTTTACATTTTTCAAAAGAAGCAAGTGCTTCGTCTGTCCATGGGACTTCACTTTTATCATTCTTTTTAGAATTTTTCAAAAATTCGTGTAAGGGTGCTTGTACTTCTGCAGCCTTTGGGAGAAATCTCCGATAAAAATTTATCATGGCAAGAAAACGTTTGAGTTCGACTAAAGTTTCAGGTTTAGGAAATTTTTTGATGATCTCAACTTTTTGAGGTAAAGGCTGCACGCCTTCGGAGGTTATAAGACATCCTAAAAAGCTAACAGATGATTTACCGAGGACACATTTTGAGGGATTAATTTTTAATCCGTGCTGCGCTAAGCGAGTAAAAATGTGTTCCAAATGCTGTTTATGTTGCTCAGCATTATCTGAAAATACGAGTATGTCATCATAATAAGGCACACAGTAGTCTAAGCCAGAAAGAACTTTGTGGATAAAACGCTGAAATGTCTGTCCTGCGTTGAGTAAACCAAAAGGCATAAAAACATATTCGAACAAACCGAAAGGGGTTGTTATAGCAGTTTTTGGTATATCGGGAATATTTACAGGAATTTGGTGATAAGCCCTTTCTAAATCGATAGTTGAAAATATTTTCTTTTCAGAACATACCTGTATGCAGTCTTGTATATGAGGGACAGGGTATCTGTCAGGTATGGTAATTGCATTTAGGCGGCGGTAATCACCACAAGGGCGCCACTGACCATTAGACTTTTGGACCATATGCAAAGGACTCGCCCAAGGGCTGTTAGAGGGGCGTATAATACCTTGGGTCATTAGGTACTCAAACTCTGTGCGTGCAGCATGATGCAGCTCAGAAGATAAACGCCTAGGTTTTGAAAATACCGGGGGACCAGTTGTCTCAATATGGTGATAAATGTCTACAGATTCAGGCTGCTTAATTGGTTGGGAGGGATTAGTGAGTTCGGGAAATTTGCTAAGAATTTTATCGAATTCAGAATCACCAAGTAGGACTGATAACTGGGGGTGTATAGAATTATCATGCATTATTTTCCCTTTTGACGTGAGTTTGGTTATGGAGTCAATTAAACAACCATTTTTTACATCGATAAGGAGATTGAAATGCTTGAGAAAATCAATCCCAATGATAGGTTGGTTAACATTAGCGATGACGAAACACCAAGAAAAAGCACGGCGTAAATTTAGGTCAAGAGTTAAAAATTTTGTACCATAAGTAGCAATTTTAGTACCATTTGCAGCATAAAGGAATAAGTCAGAAGAGGGAGAAGTTACAGAGGAATAACTTTTCGGTAACACAGACAAATCTGCCCCTGTGTCGATTAAAAAATTTTTACCAGTTTTTTTATCGGCCAACATAAGTCTATTTACCTGGCGGTCGCTAGTGTGGCCGGTTGGCGATCGCCGGCTTAGTTTCCCGAAAATGTACAAGGTAAGTTACATTTTTTGGCATTGTTTCCAAAATTTGTGTGGTAAAAACACATACCATTAGAAGGTTCTTTATATTTATGTTGTCTGCGAGTTTGAGATGGGCTTCTGCTCTGATTGTTATGTCTACTTCTAGAGTGTCGTCTGTTTAATGAGGTGGTCAATTCAGACACCATTGTTGTCAATTGAGAAATTTGGTTTTCAAGTTGACTTATTTTAAGGTCACATGAAGTACTTGGAGTAGCAACAGCATTTACTGAAGGGTTACTGGTCAGATCATTAATTTTATCAGCAACAGCAGCTAAACCCGAGAGATCCTCACTGAGAGCAGCCAAAATAGTTTGTGTGTTGCTGGGGAGTCTACCTAGCCACAAAGATTTTAATAAGGGCTCACTAACAGTATCACCAGCAAGGGTACGCATCCGGGTAAGTAATTGAGAAGGCCGCTGATCCCCTAACTCTAACCCTTGCAGCAAAGTTCGGATTTTTGAGGCTTGACTTTCTGAATGTAAGTCAATTAGGCGAGATTTCAATGCATTGTATTTGTCATTTTGAGGCGGCTGTAAGATGATGTCGCTCACCGAATTTAAAATATCCGAATCCACGTGGTTAAATTTTGTCTCGTCCACAGTAATGCCAGCGAGGGAAAATTGCGCCTCCAGCCGAACAAACCATAACGAAGGATTTGTTTTCCAGAACGGCGGAGGTTTTACAGAAACGCGTGCGACTTCCGCGGAAACTGTGTTACCGGTTTCGTTTGGATTCATAGTTGAAAAATAATGTATTTATACGGAACAGAGACAAAACAAAATAAAATAAAATAATTGGGCGATTCACTACTAATGGTGTGACGATTTCATCTGTTATTTACAATACAAAAAAATAAAAACAAAAGTGCAATCAAGTTGAAGAAAGAAAAGTTATGATAATAAACATTTTGGATTTTGTTTACGATTGGGAATACTGGCAATATAAACGACACACACTAAAAAAATATATATATACAAAATAGATCATGCCCATACATTAAATTTAAAAAATCAACTTACCGATCACCACGTGACAACAGCAACATCAAAAAATTTCGATCACAAGCGATGATAAAGATCCCTCATAATGTAATAGTTATCACGACATTAATAAGAGAGAAATTCACGAAGTAGGTTTTTTGATTTTCATAATAAAAAAAAAAAAGATAGCTATCGGCGCGTGTCTAACACTACGATAAGGTCACCAGTGTAGAGATTGATCTCATCAGCACCTAACTACGTGAATTGTAGACGCTGATTTCCATCAGCGAGTTAAAAGAAGGCAACTACAGGTTGGTGATTGAATAAATACTTCACTCTTTTAAATTTAACAAACTAAATTATATTTTAACAAAACAGCTACAATACTGCATGGCAGATGCATGCTCCAAGCTCCAAGCGAAACAGCGTCGAATGTAGAATGTCAAAATACAGTGAGTTAAGTTGAGTTGTCAAAACAGTGAGATAAGTTGAGTTGTCAAAACAGTCAGTTGAAAGTTCAGAAAAAAGGAAATTGATTGTTCATGGTTATGATTAACCGCTACACTGTCATTACTTTTGCATTTTACATTACATTTTTTTCCTCAGAAATGTAAACAAAAGTCGTATTTACACAATCAGTGTACTATAAGCATTTAAATACCCAGATTAGAAACAATATTCTTTGTACATTGATTGTGAGGATTGTACATTGTACTTAAATTGGCTTCCGAAAAGTTATTTTACTTCAACAATTAACAATTGGAATTGTTTACGAACTATAAGCAAGAAGAAATGCGCCACCGAAAAATCTGTGCAAACACGGATTGCATTCCAGATAATTGACGTGAATACATAAATTCGCTTCTTTAAGAAGCCTATAACTCCGCCTACTGCCATTACTTTTGCATTTTAGTTACATTCCCCCCCCCCCCCCCCAACCTCAGGAATGTAAACAAAAGTCGTAACAAAAACAAGTGTACTATAAGCATATAAATACCCAGATTAGAAACAATATCATTATTAATATTCATTTGTAAAACAAGCACAAATACGGCAAATAAGAAATAATTTTGTATAAACAATTAAACATGGAAGAGGGCCTTTCAGCCATCTAAGCCATAGGCGGGTTTATTATTAAAAAGTCTGAAACATGAGGTCTCGAATGCGCTATAAATTGAATAAATTCACAAGAAATTAAAATTATACATATGTATTTTTAATCGAAGACTCTTAAATAAAAACAAAAGTTGAAAACAGCTATGAATCATAATTGAATATTCATCAATACATATGCAGAGTTATTTTGAATAGAATATATTTCAGTAGATTAGATGATTACAGTACAATATCGCTCCTACGTTTGTGTCGTAAAATTAAAAAAAAAAAACGTAAACAATGTCACAACCTGAATCGTGGGATAATATAAATTTAAAAAATAAAATAAAATGAGCAAATATAAATTTTCGTATATTGTCGAAAATGGAAATTTTGAGACTGAGTAAACAAAGTTATATTGTAACTATCATAAATAAATCTATTCACTCATCTTTATTTATTTATTAGTTCTTCAACACTAATAACTCAATTGTTCAGCGTTGTATCACCTCATTTTGTAAAACAAAATGATGTTAAACTATGTTGAAAATCATAGTCAAGATTCAATCCTCATAAATTATTATAAAATTTGATAGAAATGAAATTTTCGTACGGATGAGATTTCCGCGTTTTTGCACACCAGTATTTTGTTAGGGAAAATGTTGTTCTCTTAAATCTAAAAAATGTTCAAATTAAATGAAATGATAATTTCTCTAATAAAATTCTGATGTGAAAAGACGCGGAAATCTCATCCCTGTTTTCGTCACATTCTATTTTTAGACAACTATACACATATAAAATAGTTTGTGCAAACTGACTCACAATTAACATACAGCCCAAACTACTGAACCTAGAAGCATGAAAATTGAGAAAAGAATACTTCTTATGACTTAAACGTGCACTAAGACATATAGCTGCCAATTTGTATGGATTTTTCTTACCACTAAAATACAAGCTACAATCTTTTATAAAAGTTTGATGATATGAAAAATCCGTACAAGTTGGCAGCTATGTAAGACAGGATTTTTGAAAATTATCCTTGTAAGGGAATTAAATCGGGGGGGGGGGGGGGGGGTCGAAAGTGATGGAACATTTTGCTATATCTCGGCTGCCGTTCTAGGTAAGACCGGGAAATTCCAGAACAAAAATCTCTCTATTCTAAAAAAAAAAATAAATAAATAAATAAATAAATAACTTACGCTGTTTTCGCTCCTGACAATAATTTTTTTGTAACCCAGGGTGTTTCTTTGCTAATATTAAGAAAATTACTACACACAAAAAGATGAAAATTGGTAGTATTATAGAGAAATGTTCGAGAAACACACTGATGCATTCAGTTTTCAAATTCAAGGATTATTTTAAAGGGGCTCAGGGGTTGAAAACTTTAAAAAAAAAAAAAAATCGATTTTTTATGATCTAGTTTGATTATTCAATTAATTCTCAACTCAATGCAAAAAACCGCATAAAAATATTTGCATTTTTAACGGAGTTATAAGCATTTATGTGTCAACACTTTCATAACCACACCCATATAATTTCAACTTTAAGTCACGTTTTCTCAAAACTTGATTTTTGACGACTAACACCAAGATTTAAAAAAAAAAAAAAAACTATTTGATGAAATGGCTTAACATTTTTTCTTTTTTTCATGCATATAACATCATTATCTATAGAATGAATTAATGTATTTCAGATAGTTTAATATTTTGAGTATTTTTAATGAAAAAAAGTTGTATGGTTTTTTTTTTTTTTTTTTCAAATTTGAGAGATTTTTTTAATAATGTTTTTTTTTTTTAAGTGGTAGTTATATCCTTAATTCATTCTATAGCTAATGATGTTATATGCATGGAAAAAAAAAAAAAAAAAAGGTTAAGCCATTCCATCAAATAGTTTTTTTAAATTTTGGAATTTGTCGTCAAAAATCAAGTTTTGAGAAAACGCGACTTAAAGTTGAAATTATATGGGTGCGGCTATGAAAGTGTTGATACATAAAAGCTTATAACTCCGTTAAAAATGCAAATATTTTTATGCGGTTTTTTGTATTGGGCTAAGAATTAATTGAATAATCAAACTAGATCATGAAAAAAAAATTGATTTTTGAAAAGTTTTCAACCCCTGAGCCCCCTTGAGAGATAGATATTTTATGCTAAAGTTGGTCAAAATTGATCCATTAAAAAGTTTTATGGGAGCAAAAATTAAACATAGAAATTTAATACTTTTTAGATCATTTTATACATTGGAAGTTCCCAGTGTGCAGACTGAATTTATTTTTTTAATTTGAGGCATTTTTCGAGGATTTATTTCCATTTTAAATTCAAATTTTCAGCATTTTGTGAGGTATATTTTACATATTTTAGAAAAGCTTATTGTTTTAAACTATTGCCAAATGATCAAAGAATAATATTTCCTTCAAATTAAAAAAATATTTACACAGAACTATCTCAAACAGAAAAAAAAAAAAAACTTTCAAATAAGAACTATGCAAATATAACATATCTCGATAAAATTGGGAAATATTGAAAATTACATCATAAAACTATTTTTGCATGAGAATATCAAAAGAATGAATTCATTAAAATGCGAGAACCGTCGTAAATGGGGGGGGGGGGGAACGTGGAAAAAAATGCGGAAAAAATATTTCCTTTTTATCAATAAAAATATTTTCACAGGAATATCAAAAAGAGAAAGAAAACTTTTAAATAATAAGCAAATTCAATAATATGCATCGAAATTCAAAAGCAACAAGTAAAAGAAATTATGTCATATTTCAAATTACGAAATAATATTACAAGACACTTTTAAAAAGAAAAATATTAGATGAGACATTTAAATTACTTTTTGATATGATATTTTGAACTATTTTTGTGTATTCTAAAACGGCACAAATAATATTTCCTTTCGAAAAACAAAAGTATTTTCACATCATTATTAAAAAGAGAAATATAAAAAATAGTAGAAATTACATAAAATTTAAACGATGATCAAAATGCCTTACTTAAAAATCTTTTTTATACTGCAGTTCAAAAAATACCAAGAAGCAACGACTTTGTGTATTTCACTGTTTAACCAATGGCGCAGTCAGAATTCGTTTCTGAACGGGGTGGGGGGTGGGGGGGGGGGTGAGTTTTTAATAAAGGTGTTTGTCGGTTACTTCAATCACCGGTTAATGGTATCAGTATTTTTAATAAATCATAATGCATTTTTGTCGCAAATGATCATGTTTCATTTAAAAAGTGTTTTTAGAATATTATAGTTAGAAAATATAAAAACCCCTGGAGTTTCGAGACAAAAGCCTCCCTAACGGGTAGTAGCATACGTCTCAGTACTTGCCAACCAACCAACCAACCAAATATAAAAACTAAGAAAAGACAATAATAAACATACGTTCCAATCTCTAAAATCGGGATTTCAGGTGTTTTTCAATTTCTAAAATCGGGTTTTCGGGTGTTTTTCCCTCCCCATGACATTTTACATGGCATCGAATTGAGATAATTTACTGTAAAAAGCAGTTTTTTTTTTTTTTTTTTTTTTGTAGAAGTTAAATTTGGAATAACCGGACGGATTTAACCCTTTATCTGCCGAATAATGAATTCATGAAAATTTTACATTATAAAGCATTTTACGTTAATTTTTTTAACTAAATTAAAAGATTTACATAATAATTTAATAAATTTTTGAAGGGTTTTAGCATTTAAAAGGATTAATTAAAATTGAATTTACAGAGAGCGTATACTTACAATATTTATAACTCCACTCAAATCTTTTATTTTAAATTGTTTTCTTAGTATTTTGTAGAATTATAAAATGTACAAATATAATGTTCTTACAATATAAATATAGAAATATTTCCGAATCGAAAAATCTCCATCCCCCTCCCTCAGTGCCAAGAAAACTGAAAAGATGCAAAGGCAAATAAATCATCCATTTAAAAATATTTTTGTTTTGTGTAACCAATAATGCTTTTGGAACAAGATAAAGTAATGTACATGTAACTCATTCTAAACAGTATTACAACTAACTGACATATTAAAAGAATTTTATAATATGTAATTTTAATGGTACCTATAAGTACCGTTTGTAGATAAAGAGTTAAAAAGATAATCAGTCGTGATAAATTTTACTCAAATACAAAGGGTTCCATAGAGAATATAAGAATCTTTCAAATATTATATATTTAATTCTCTTGAAATGAAAACGATGAATATTTTTCCCTCGAAAACAAGGTCCTCGTACAAAGTTTAAAATTGGCAGAGAATCAACCATTTTTCGGAAAGAGATCGCAGAGATTCTCACGAAAAGTCATTTGTCAATTATATTTCATGTAATAGCACATCATTTTAAAGTAATTTAAAAAAAGTACGCTTAACAATGTAAAAACTTCAAATTCATTTTAAAAAATAAAAGCATATGGAGGCATGATTATTCAAGTGATTTCTAAACGAAATTTTTTTCTTATCATAAAAGAATTCCTTATTGAATTATAAGCGTTTCTTGTCTCAAAATAACTGTCTTTTAATGTGTTGCAATTATTGTATGAATTACTTTTTTAATATTTACCTTCAATAATTGAATTCAGTCGGAAAGAAAAATCTTACTTATCACAATGATTCGCCTTGCTTAAAATAAAGATCTTGTATGAAGTTTATACTAGGCTTAATGCTTCGAAAGGAGGTCTCAAAATAATAACACTTATTATCCGTGTCACTATTTTCTATCTATAATTTTAATTAATATCTCGGCTAATTACAGACAATTTCTTTTCTTTTTTTTTTTTTTTAATTTGCCAGTAATCCTTGGCGAGTTCTATGTCGTTAAGTACAATTGAGAGCTCTCAGCCCGCCCGTTGAGCGTCAGCAAAATAAGACACACAAATGATCTTATAATAGTTCCGTTTTTACTTTTTAAGTGTGGAGTGGAACCTTAATGATGATACAAAAATGCTGATGACCATTTCCGAATCAACATTGGTTATATTTTACATCAGTAAAACTAAAACAACTTCCAAAGGGTTGAAAGAACAGAAAATGTTCTAAAATTGAGATCTGCGATATTGTTGAAGCTAGAAATTTGGTCTAATGGGTACTTTTAAGATGCAAATGTTTACTAATGCTCGTATTCATCATCTACCTGAACCTAGAAAAACGTGGCACAGTGTAAGATTTTGCAATGTTGTAAAAATGATATTAGTATTCCAACATTCAGAACTATCTATCGATATTCGTAAAAATAATAGTATTTTTCAGACACTTCAACATGCCTATCGACATTTAGCATATCTGACGAAATTTGTAATCTTGGCCAAAGTGAATGAAAAGTTCTGAAGAATCGCCCATTTAAATCATTTCAGTCAAAGAGACTTTGCGACGCCCACACCATGAACTTTGTATTATATAATTTTTTTTTTATTTGGGGGGGGGGTGAATTTATAATTATTTATATATATGGTAGGTACGTTTAGACTTTATTCATGCGTACTCAAGATGTGCTCGACGACAGGGTTGCTAGTTTGGCCTCCATTTTACTCTGTTTTTATTATGAAATTTCGACTTCAGATTCAGACCGGAATTTTTTAATGAAATTTTTTTTTTTGCTATAAATATTCAATAAAAGCTTGACATTAAAATAAATATGAAAATTCATTTAACACCTTCTGGCTTCAATCCGAATTATTTTAGTAAAAGTGGAGGACAAACTGGCAACCATGCTCAGCGACTATTCATACGAGCACTCATAGACAGGGCATGGTGTTACTCAGCAACTGGGAAACCCTTGAAATGACGCCTCATGTTCATGTTCATATATATATATGCATATATATAAAATAATAATAATAATATACAGAATGATTCTAAATTGTTTTTACAAAAAAAAAAAAAAAAAGAGGGGTGATAGTACACATCAAGACAAACAATATTAAATAGGAAACTAAGGGTCCCAAACATTTTCCAAAGGAGATAACCGCCATTAAAGTTTGGAGTCCAAAATTTCAAATAATCATAAAAAACAGAAAAATTGGTCAATTGATTTGCGGTTTTCAGTAAAACTATTCTTTATTTCAGTATTATCTTCAAAATAAATTTCAAAAAATGCCGATAGAGGGTGCTTTAGACTTTGGAGTAACGTACAACGTACAACTATTTTTTACCGTTATTTCTTGCATCTCATTTAATTTTTTTAGAAGCTTAGGCATAAACTTAAATTTTGAGCTCAAAATCTGAATCGTTGGATGTGGTTAAGTAGCGCAAACTGAACTGTGTTCAAGGGTGGGGAAAAGGTTCAAATTTGAAATGATTATAAAACACGGAAAAATTGGTCGATTCGTTTGCGGTTTTCGCTAAAACTAATCTTTATGTCAGCATTTCCTTGAAAATAAATTTTAAAGGTAAATTTCAAAAAATTCCATTAGAGGGTGCCTTAAACTTTAGAATAACCAACAACTATTTTTAATTGTTATTTTTTATATCTAATTAATTGCCAGCAAAAATTAGACTTAAATTTTGAGCTCAAATTCTGAATCGTTGTGAGTATTAAGTAATGCAGACTGAACTCAGTTCAGGAAAATAAATTTAATCCTCCTCACTCCTCGAACACAGTTCAATTTTGCGCTACTTAATAACTCACAACGATTCAGATTCAGAATTTAAGCTCAAAATTTATTTTATATTTTGAATGCTCACTTTGGGGGCATGAAATCCGTAATTTTGAAAGGTGAAGATTTAAATAATTGATTATTTATTGTTGCAATAAAGTAATGGATAAGCAGAAAAGTTAAAAAAAATGTTTTACCAATGCATTTGATTGAAACTTAAAATGAAGAATAGAGATACGAGGGGTGATCCAAAAAAAATTTACAAGGCAAAGGAAAAAGTATTTATTAACAATAGAAACAAGATACAAATGGCAATCAAGAGACACATCTGGCCTTTACTTTTCCACATAGTCGCCAAACCTATTTAGGCATATTGAGCCATTCTCGGCAGCTATTTTCACTGCATCGTCTGAGGTAAACCGTATTCCGGATAAGTTTCGCTTCAACACCGGAAAAAGGAAATAGTCACTTGGAGGCAAATCGGGGCTGTATGAGGGTGAATCCAGACCTCTCACTTGAACCTTTGCAGCAATTCATGAGTCGAGCTGTATGGGGCCTGACTTTTTCATGCAGAAGAATGACGCCTTTGCTTAAAGGTTTGTCAGTGAATTTCGGATGCGGCCACATTCTTGGGCCATAAGAATCGAATTACGGCTCGCACCTCTATGCGAGACCACTTTTCTAGATGTCGTGCCATTACTGTCGCTCTTAAGTGTCTGCGTACTAACACTACTTACTCGTAGAACCGCTGTAGGACAACTAACGCCACCTGTCAACCACACTGGGTGAAATATTCGCTCCACAATTATTACGTTTCAAATGCTTCCGCTTGTAAACTTTTTTTTTTGGATCAACTTACGTATTTTTAATCGAAATTGAAAAAGATATTACACTTTTGGGAGAGAAAAAGAAGGGGGAAGAGTTAAAAAAGAAAAAGCCGAAAATTTAGAGGGAGCTAGGATTTTATAATTATAAATTTATTGTTTAAAAAAATAACAAAGCATTAGAAAAAAATATAAGTTTAAAAGATTTTTAATTTCTAAGCTAAAGATGGGGGAGATGTCATGCTTTATTATTATTATTATTTTTTTTTTTTTGGCGTGAAGGAGGAGCGTTTGATTTAATTATTATTTATCTACAATTACTATAAAATTCCAAATGGAACAGAAAAAATAATAAAAAGGAAAGCGTATTGTTTAATTATTTTATATTTTGAATGCTTTGTTTTTTGGGGGGGGGGAGGGAAGCGAAATCGGTAATTTTGAAAGGTGGAGATTTAAATAATTGATTATTTATTGTTGAAATAATGCAATAAACAAGCAAGAAAGTAAATAAAAAATGTTTTACAAATCTTAAGCATTTGATTGAAACTTTTAGTTTGTAGGGGAAGGGGGGGGGCGAATCAAGATGAAATTAAAGGAAACCGTAAACGCGGAAGGATTTCATTCTTCCTTTTAAAATTATTTCCTTTTATAATTTTTAATTAGAAATTATTTTACATGCGACTAATTTGTAAAAACCGTGTCCTTAATTTACTAACTTATAGCATAGAATATAAGCATTTAAAGTTTTTTTTATTAGAAAAATATTTATCATAATTTCATAGTAAAAATAAAAAAAAAAGAATAAAATCAGTCTAATCATGTGAATATATATGTATACTCACATTAAATCAAATTTAGAATTAGTTCCATTTATATTTTCTTTCTTAAATAAGCATCTGAAACATATCAATAAACATAAATTGATGGAAATATTTTTTTTAAATTCTAATATAGCATTACACAAAAGCAGAACTACATGTTATTATTTTACCCTTTAATATACGACACATTTAAATGCCTTATTCTTATACTTTCCCATGAGAGAGATTGAGTAACTAAAATTACTCGTCTCGCCATCTACGCGATAAGACGCCAAGTCAGACAATCGCTTTGGAAACTAGGGAGCCTGCTTTTTTTCGTTTTTCAAGCATTTCATTGGCTGTATGAGAAAAGACTTTACCATCATCCGGATCTCCAAGCATGTGATTGACTGTTATTGGCGACTCGCTTTGCTTCAGGCGTCAAAGATACTCCGTCCAACACAAGATTGGGAATTAAAACGGCCTACAGAGGCGCTGCTTGCAGCCTTCGATTCAGGAAGACTGTCCCTTTAATTTCCCTTTAACTAATGTTAAAGTGCCATTGAAATAATTCTTTATTGTAAATGAATTTGAAAGTTTTAAATATTCAAATTCGGATAACTTTTACTTTGCAACATAAGACAAAAGACAAATGTCACAGTAAATCTGAAATTGTGCAAAGGAATAATTATTCTGAACGATTTTAAAATACGTATAACTCAATGGGATTTCACGGCATTATCCTGAAACGAGAAGTTACATCTTTTCTCCAGATGGCGTGTTCGCTTTCCAACATACTTAAAAATTTGAAACTTTTCTTGCATAATCACTCCATCTTTTTTATAGAAAACGATTGCTTCATTGTATTACCCGGAGTAGGAATCAGGAGGGGAAACCTAATACGCATGATTTTTCGAAAATACTAAGTGAAATTTTGGTAAATAATGAAGGCGCTGAAATACGTGATAGGCTGGTTTTTAGCAGACTTTCAATATGATTGTATGTCTAAAATGCATATGTTCGGATTAAAAGATATTTTATTTTATTCGTTTATGTTTCATATTGATATTTCATAAAATAAATTAAGATGGGATATAAGTGCTGTGTTGCTGGATGTAAAACAGGCTATGATAGTTTTTAAAAAAAGGCGAAGGGGAAAAAAATTAAATTTATTCCGTGTCAACAAGCGAGTGATGTTTTTTAGGCTTTAATATAAAGCTATTTGCTTGTAATTATATTTAAATTGAGAATATTTTATAGTATATAGATCTTAGTGTATTTATTTTTTAAATTTTATGTAGAATAATAAAGCACAGACTTTGTTTTGTATCTAAATACAAAGTTATTTAATGTGCAAAAGACTTGTACATTTTACAAAACATTAATTAGCCAAAGACTTTTTATGCATTTTTATAGCATTTATAAGTAGTATTTATTACTTCTTATTCATTTTCTATCAGGTACTAACTGAATCTGAAGTTTGATGAAAATTCATGCATTTGATTTTGAGATACAGCTATTGCGAAATCATGAAAAATGCAGCATAACAGCGCCATCTGTAAGGCAATTTACACAAAATACTGAACAACATTAATCTATTTCAGGGATTAACTAAATATATAGTTTTATAAAAATCCATGCACTAGTTCTTGAGCGATAACCACGAATAATGCACCATAGCAACACCACAAGTTGAGCAATTTGCACCGTAACGTCCATAACGTAATCAGCACCATGTTATATCAAGTATTAACTGAATACAAAATTTTATGAAAATCCATGCACTAGTTTTTGAGATATGGCTATTGTGAAACTTGTAAATAATACAGCTTAACAGCACCATCTGTTGAGTGATATACACCAAAAACTAATCAGATCTAGTTTATGCCAGGGTCTAACAGAATCTAAAGTTTTTGTGTAATTCTGTGCAGTTATTCTTGAAATAGAGCTATTGCGATAATCACTAATAATGCACAATAGCATAAACGCCAGTTGAGCAATTTGCACCGTAACGTAATCAACACCATGTTATATCAAGTATTAACTGAATACAAAATTTTATAAAAATCCATGCATTAGTTCTTGAGATATGTTTGTTGTGGAAATTGTAAATAATGCAGCATAGCAGCGCCACCTGTTGAGCGATTTACACCAAATGTTAATCAGCTTTAATTTATATCAATAACTACTTGAGTATCATTTTTTAAATTAAAATCTGTGCATTAGTTCTTGGGATACAGCTGTTGCATACATCATAAAAAATGCAATATAGCAGCGACACCTATTAAGCATATTACACCAAAAACTAATCATCATCAATTTATATCAGTGACTACTTAAATATAAATTTTTATTAAAATCCGTACGTAGTTCTTGAGATACAGCTGTTGCGTAAACCGTAAAAAAATGCAGCTTAGCAGCGCCACCTGTTGAGCGATTTACACCAAAAACTGATCAGGATCAGTTTAAATAAGGGACTACCTAAATATAAAATTTTATTGCAATCCGTGCGCAGTTCTTAAGATACAGATATTGCATAAACCGTAAAACAATGCAGCATAACAGCGCCACCTGTCTAGCGATTTACACTAAAAACTGATCAGCATCAATTTATATCAGGGACTACCTAAATATAAATTTTTATTACAATCCGTGCGCTAGTTCTTGAGATACAGCTGTTGCGTAAATTATAAAAAATGAAGCATAGCAGCGCCACCTGTTGAGCGATTTACACCAAAAACTGATCAGCATCAGTTTATATCAGGGACTACCTATCAGACTATACTATTTACATTTTTATTACAATCCGTGCATTAGTTCTTGAGATATAGCTATTGTGTAAATCGTAAAAAATGCAGCATAACAGCGCCACCTGCTGAGCGATTTATGCCAAAAATTAATAAGCAATAATTTATATCAGGGTCTACTAAATATCAATTTTTATTAAATTCCGTGAATTTTTTCTTGAGATAGAGCACCCACAAAATATCTGTCACAGACAGATATTTTATAAAAACATGTTTTTTGGAATCTCTGACCCCTAAAACGTGTACAATCCGTCGAAAACCAGAATTCGAAAATTTATACGAATCTAATACTTTCTTCTTGTAAAGATAGAAGGAAATAAAAAAAATCGGTGCTGGTAGAATAAATTTGGTGCTCCCTCAATTTCCTCGGACGGGGAGCCCCCCCCCTCCCCTTTTACAAAGGCCTGAATGTCCGGATGGAAAAGATGGGGATTTAAAAGCAAAAATTCCTGAATGAGCTAAGAACAATTTTGATTAATAGATTTATTTTTACTGCACAGTCACAAATAAAAGATAGAAGCAAAGTTAAAAAAAATAATTAAAAAACGACGTTTAAATTATTTTAAATGTGTATTCTGGAGATCCTATAATTTACACAATTTTTTCCCTCCAAATAATTAAAATAAAAATTTGCTTTAATTCTACATGCATTAATCAGAGCCTGATTACTAACGGGGCACTCTCTCCCCAGTAAAATTATATAGAAATTTTCGCCTTGTTTAAACGCCCTTTTCAGTCAAAATTACTATCATAAGTAAGGAAAATTTTTCTATTTACTTTTTCTGGTGGGAGAGTGCCCCGTTGATAATCAGGCCCTGGCATTAATTGCATAAATATACAAAGTTATGGATTATTAAAATGTTCTAAGGTTATAAAAACTATACGCGAAATTAAAATTTACTCCAAAGTATTTGATTAATGCTTCATTTCTAAAGATCATAAGTCTATTTCTTTGCGATATTCAACTTACAACAGTCATTTTAATCCGCGATATTCAATGTTTTTAAATGGCCTGCCCTTTGATTTTTGTCAGAATGATCTCGTATTTTAAATGGCTTAAAAAAGAAAATAAAGCGCCGAATACCTTTAAAAAAATATGTATGTTGTGAAGAAAACTTCAATTAACCAGATTTTCATTTCTACAACTTTCTAAAAATTCAGATTTTTCGTAAAATCAAATTTAAAAGTGACCATCTTTTTCCATTGAAAAGCATTGCAGAAGCATCGATTGACAGCCCATATTCAGCGGTGTCGTCCCCTATTGTCGAAAAATCCGCATAGCAAAATTTTAACACTACTTTTCCCTCCTGCTTCTTACTCCGTGCTGTGTTATGAAGCATTCTTATTTTTCAAAATAGAGATATTCTAACAAAAGTTTCAAAATTTTAACAATGAAGCGAGTCCCCTGGTGCCTGGTATGGACATTATCCGCTAGTCTGAGTTCGAGTGTATAAAAATCACGCAATTGGGGAAAATAAACCGGCATGTTATCGTAGTAAAGTAATGGTATGTAATTTTTATAATGTAAAAGTTAATAGATTTTAAGACCGAGGGGGGGGGGAGGGGGGTCAAAGTCGAGGTCAAAGTCGCTTCAAATTTTCGGCGTCTTCATGTTCGCCTGAAACGAAGCGAGTTGCCAGAAACAGCCAATGAAATGCTTAGGAAACAAAAAAACGCTTGCGATTTTTGTTGCTTGAAATTTTTTGTGTAATAGCACTTTAAGGCGATTTTCCAATGTTGGGGGGAAACTTTCTTATTTGATTAGTACTAATGGATGTCTGAGTCATCCTGACGTTAAAAAGGCTTGTGCTTATTACCGCCATCTGTAGGTCTTTTTTATTCCTAGTCAACTCTATGTTCTTTAGGGATTTTATCCCGCAGCTTTTGGATAATCGTAGGCTCGATCGTAGGGAAAATATTTCCTTCTTATGTCTAAGACCCGCCCATAGGGACATTTAAATCGAATCTTAACCCGAAGACATGCGCGCGTTCTCACGCTTTCCTGGGGTTTGTATCTATTCTTAGCTGCATCTCTGAATAATTTATAGAAATAAAATAGGCGCAAAGTCGGAGCGTTTGTTTTGATTGCTCATGGTGTTTTTAAAGTTGATCAGTTTCTGAATAACATGATTGATGAATTTTTCTTTTACTCGAAACGGCTATAAATTCAACAATGACTTAAAAGATCGGAATGCAATCTTTCTTAAGAAAGATGCGGCATTCACCAACCATGCTTTTTATGACTTAGGATTTTCAAGATGAAGGAAATGGTTGGTGGATGTTGTGTTTGCTCAGATGAGCGTGGCTGGACAGAAAATCCTCTTGTGTATTGTGATGGTCAAGGATGTAATGTTGCTGTGCATCAAGGTAAAGTTTAAAAAGTAAATTACATTATAATTTTATGTCTGTCTTTCCCACTTTAATGAATAAGATATAATTGCATATTTTTTATACCTAATTTTTACTATGAATATCATGTTTTTCTCCGGCTTTAATTATGTTTAAAGATATTCGTTAGATTCTAATTCTTATAAGATCGTATAATAAAATTATTATTACCTCCAAAATTACTAAACAACTGAAAAAATAAAAACATCACTATTGTTACTGTGTAACCCTCTCAATACCAATTGTTACTATTATCCCATTTAAAAGGCTTTTTTTATCAAAAAATAGCATTAATCTAATTATAAAGTAGGTAATAAACTATAAATGGATCCATTCTATTTAGCTATAAAGGCGTAATATACCTAATGTTTCTAGATACTGGATGCATTTTACTATATGTACACAAAATCACACATATGATGCATACAAGATGTAATAGAACAGCGTTGTAGTGGAGCTGAAAATCCTTGTGATTATTTTTGGTTATTTGATTTTAAAACTGGCTATCTACCAGATGTTCCTAGATTCAGAAATCTGTTTTTAGCATCACCAGGGGCAGCAGACAAAATTCATAAGACCCTTTTACTTTTATTCCTAGACTCATTATTTTACAAAACTTCGTTTTCCTCTGATGGATTTTTCGATTCTTTTTGCTTATCGATAGGATTGTGAGCGCAATTTTCTCCAGAAACTTTATTATATCTTTTTTGGGAAAAGACCTGTTATCACTGGTATATTGTGATTATTTTTTCCTTTACAAAATTTTACAATACTGTTTGATGCATTCAAATATATGTGTAATTTTCATAGTTTGTTAAAATGATTTATGATTATTTTAACTGTGGCTAGAGTTGCTGGAAATAGTGACATGCGAGCACAACAAACTGTAATCATGTTGCAGTTCACATTTGTGCACTCAGATAAACAGCTATATAAAAAAATAAAAACTTTTATCCTGATATCACAAAGTTGAAATGTTTTCACTTGTGAAAATGACCTTATATTCTAAAGAAATTACCATTTTCATTCATAAAACTCATTTTCTTTAACTTTCTAAAATTTTTATGTAATTTTCAATAAATAATCATTCTGCCCAGGCTGAAATAAAAACCCATTAATTGAAATAAATATCGAATGTACAAAGTGATTCTAACTTAAGCGTTTTAAATGTGAATGTTTTGCCATTGTTCCTTATACATTATTGCTTTAGTTAATATAAAATTATATAGGGATGGGACGAATATTCGGCCACTATTCGGTATTCGGCCTATTCGGCCCTTTTGCCGAATATTCGGTTGGCCGAATATTGAAGGCTTGTTGGCCGAATACCTGTAGCCGAATATTTAGAGATATCTGGCCGAATATTGCTAAAATCTCGCCGAATAGTGAAAGATATTTTGGCAAATAAATTTAAGATTTAAAGAATTTCATTTCTTGCATTTTTTTTCTCTAATCCAAATTGCTACTTCATTCATGAAGTCATTCTCATTCTTACTTACAAAATATACAGTTACTCGATTGCTAAAAAATACACAGCCTTTCTGTATTTCCTATAAAAGTTAGTGATATTTTAGAAAATGCTGCCCAAGTTGGAGATTTAATGTACTTCATTAGAGAATGATATATTACAATTCAAGATACAAAAACACTTATAGAAAAAAAAAAAAAAAAAAAAAAACTGCCTTATTCTAACACATGAATATTTATCAATGTCTGCAAATTCCATGCACAACTAAAAAAAGTTCTTATGAAATTTGTAACTTATTTTCTGTAAAGTAAGAAATAAAAGAATTCATTCACAGTGTGTATTAACGAAGATTCATTTTCAAAATTAGATATCAAATATCACTATTCCAAATATAACGGTACATCTGAAGACAGAACTGGTGGCAAACTAGATATGCATTAGATGACACAACTTGCTTTATGAAGATGATTTAATAAGTATCTACCCATAAATTCTAAATGCTGAACAAAATAATTTTTTTATTCTATAGTTTTCACTTTTAAATAATTTGCATAATTACTGACTTAAATATGCAACATTACTATGTCTATATTTTTAATTTACATATTTCTTCATTCATGTTGTTGTCAATTTCTGTTTATCCTTTTAATGCTTGTTGAATAAGTGGAATATTGATGTTGAATATAGTACGTGCCAATTCAAAAATCAAAGATTTTGTTACCATATGCATTCTACTTTAAGCATAACCTTTAGCTATAACGGAATTTGTAATGTAAAGCTTGGCAATTGATTTCAGAGCAATCTCATTCTTACGAATTTGCTTATTATTAGGGATACAAACTCTAAATGATTAAATTTACTTCGTTATTTCAGAAAATATCTCCTTGTGAGTTCCGAGAGATAGAGATTAAGAATATTATTAATTTTGGATAGAAGAAAGGATAAAAGTATCATTTGATAGTAAAAGTGAAGTACATTCTTCATATTTTAATGGAAATATCTTACCATTCTGACTTACTGAAAATCAATTTGATTTACATTAAGATAAAAAGAATATAGTGCAATTTCCTAATTTTTTTGTGTTAAAATAAGTGTTTTAAATTCAAAAATACATTTAAAAGCACATTTAAGAGTAATAATTATTAATGAGCTCTTATTTTTTAAATTATATGTAATCAAAATTTATTTTCTTTATTGGAAAAAAAACTTTTACTATTCGGCCGGCCGAATATTCGGTATTCGGCCTAAAATTTGGCCGAATATTCGGTATTCGGCTATTCGGCCAAATCACTATTCGTCCCATCCCTAAAAATTAATAAAACTTACTTTTTTTTAAGAAAAAATGTTATTTACTAAATTAAATCATGTGCTAGCAGGGGTTGATCCAGACAAAATTTGGGGCCTATTTAAGGGCCCTTCACAAAAATAAATTTATTAAAATGGGCCTCTTCACAAAAGTAAATTTATTAAAATGGGCCCCATCACAAAAATAAATTTAATAAAATAGGCCCCTTCACATAATTATTTTCCACAAAAACTTATTTTTATTATTTTGTTAGATTTTAAAATGTATAATTTCAGTGCTCGAAAAATAGTGTTCCCGGGGAACCCAGAAATCCTTTTCTGGGAACGTATATTTTTACAATCAGGTTCCCGGCCAGGAACCTAACTTTGTGTCGTGTCTGACAGCGACGCTGCGGACGCATTATAATGCATAAATTATGCAAAAAAATAGCTCTTAAGCGGTCCATGGGATGCGTAATGTCATCAAAATATTACTGGAAAATATCGCAAAAACCAGCAAATTTCGTTAAAAAGAATCTTGATATACGACAGGTTTTGTTAAAACATCGCGATAAAACGACAGATTTTGTTAAAACATCGCATGAAATGGCAGGTTTCGTTAAAACATTGCAATAAAACGACAGGTTTTGTTAAAAACATTGCAATAAAGTGGCATGTTTCGTTAAAACATCGAGATAACATGTCAGATTTCATCAAAAATTTGCGAAAAAACGACAAATTTCGTTAAGAAAAAAAACAGATTTCGTCAAAAAAAAGAAAAAAAACGCACAGAAAACGCAAAATCCATTTAAAAAAATTGCAAAAACGGCAATTTTCATGTTAAAAAAAAAAGACAGGTTTCGTTAAAATATCACGATAAAACGTCAGATTTCCTCAAAAAATCATGAAAAAACAGCAAATTTCTTTAAAAATCATGAAAAACAACAAGTTTTGCCAAACAAAGTCGCAAAAATGGTCTAAAACTCGTCAAAAAATTGCGCAAAACAACGCAAATTTCATTAAAATGCAAAAAACAGCATTTTTTTTTTTTTTTGGAAAACGACAGGATTTGTTAAAATATTGTGATAAAATGGCAAGTTTCGTTAAAATATCATGAAAAAACATCAAGTTTCGTTAAAACATCGAGATGAAACAGCAGGTTATGTCAAAAAATCACGAAAAAAAACGGCAAATTTTGTTAAAATACTCACACAAAATTTACATGAACTTACACTTTTCATGTAGGTTCCCTGCTGGGAACTTTACAATTTTTAGAATTTTCAAGCCCTAAATTTGTACATAAAACCAGTTCTTAAGAAACAAAAACTTTAGAAAAGGGTTTAAAGAAGTTAGTTTTTGTTAATAAATACTTGATTCGAACTTGAGTCACTAGATTTCAGTTGTCGTCGCAAAATTTTGTTTTTCACAAAAATATAATAAAATTCACAAAAATGTATTGAAATTCACAAAAATAACTGCTACTTTTCACAAAATGGGTCCCAAGAAAAAAAACCTGCATCGACCCCTGCCTAGTACAATATGACTGTTGTATCAAAATAAAATAAGAGTGAATAATTAAAATTTTCTTAAATTTAGCCAATTGTTATTCTGCTAAACTTTAGTTTCAATTCAAGATTCTAAGTTCCCTTTCTATGGAGTGTTTTGATTAGATTTGCACCATGGGTGCAAGTTTTCCGTCTACAGGACGGAATTCCGTCATTTGAAAGTTCCCGAGGATGCAAGCAGAACAGAAAAATCCTCGACAACGAAAAATGATTGCGAAAATAACGTGTTTTTTGCAAAAAAAGACACGATAGTTTGTCAAAAAATTATGACTAAATCGTGATTGTTGTCAAATGATTGCAGAAAAAGCGCTATTTCATTCAAAAAATCGCAAAAGGACGTGTTTTTCGTCAAAAAATTGTGGAATAAACATGATTCCAGTCAACGGATCTCAAGAAAAACATTATTTCCGTCTAAAGATGAAAATAAGAAGTCGCTACTAATTAGAAGTCGGCGACTAAATGTGAAAAACTGGCGAATAAAAATGTGGAAAGTACCAGCCAAATGCAGGATTCTCCAAAAGGTGTTTTGTGAAAAGAATTGCGGAAAAAAAACGCCCTTGAATTTTGACAAGATCGTGGAAAAACATGAATTTTGTGGAAGTATCGCGAAAAGACATCGTCTAAGGATCACAAAAAGAATGCAAATATCGTCAAAGAATGCAAAAAAACAGTAAATATCTTTATAAAATTGAAAAAAAAAAAAGCAATTGTAAAAAAAACCCTTCGTATTTTGTCAAAAAATCAATGAAAACAAACGCATTTTTTGTCAAAAAACGTAAAAACAAATGGGAAAAACATGAATTTAATCAAAGAAACATGCAAAAAAGTGAATACCGTCAAAAAATCGCGTTAACAAATGCGAATACCGTTAAAAAAATCGCGTTAACAAACACGAGTACCTGCAAAAAATCGCGATACCAAACGCGATTTTCGTCAAAAAAACGTAAATACGAATGCAAAAAACGCAAATTTTATTTAAAAAAAAAGCAAATACAGTCAAAAAATCACAATAACACTCGAATACCATCAAAAATCGCGATAACAATCGTCAATATCGTCAAAAAATCGTGATAACGAACACGGTTTTCGTTAAAAAGTTTCGCAAACGAACGCAAATTTTATCAAGAGATCGCAAAAAGAAAAAAACGCACATTGTTAAAAGATTGTGGAAAAAACATATAATGTTAATTTCATGAGAGCCCCCCCCCCCTTTTTATTTTTTAGAAAATTTGCTATGAATTTTTTTTTTTTTTTTTTTTAATCAAACCTGCTAGTTGGTGGAAATTTTTTTTAATTTTTTTTTTTTTTTTTTGGGGGGGGGGGGTTACATTTTAATTCTAGATAAATAATTACAAAAAAGAGGGTTGGGGTTTATTTATGTCGTTAGCTACGCAAGTACCTAAGCATAGTTGGAATTGTGTAGTTAACTACATATGCATATTACATATAACTTTGCTGTTAATTTAAAATAGATTTGAAATTAGTATCTCAAGTTTATTTCAAACAATATAAATTAAAATATTTTTAACTAGTTCATATATTACTTATTTAGTCTATGCTCATGCTCATATTTATCTTGTAATTAAATATTCAGTAACTCAAATGTACTTACTGGCTACTAAAGAAATTATTCTCACTAGCCAATAACTGGCTACTAAAAAAAGAGAACCTACCGGCAGGGTTGGCAAGTTTCTTCCGCAGTGGAAAAAACCGTCCGGAAGAAATAGGTTTCTTCCAAGTGGAAGAAATGGAAGAAACTGTTCTTCTTTAAGAATTTACAATGTACTTTCAATTTTTTAAGACATAATAAATATCTTCTTCCTATAATCTTATATAAATTAATTTCATTGACCCAAAACAAATTTAATTAAGTATATATGCTAAATTAATAATTACATCAGTTTTTTAGCCAAGATCTCACACAACGCCTATCTATAGATCTTCAACTATTAGCTAAATGAAAAGAAATTTTAACCAAAATATACAAAAACAATTAAATATTAACCATTTCAATTTAACCAATGTATTTTTTATTTAAATTTCTGAAATTAGTAGTAAATAATAGAGATCTTTTACTAATGGTAGAATAAAACCCATTTAAATAAAAGCTTTTAATTTACATCAGTTTTATTAATGTAAGTAATGTACAATAATTACTTATCAAATAGAGATCAACCAAAAATATGGTTTCATTTTCAGGCTGAAATCAAAGTTTTGCCAATGTGGCAGAAAATACCGTCGGACTGAAACTCTCAGTATTCTAAAGATCTTGTTTCTTCCTTCGGAAAATTTCAACATTAGTCATTGATTTGAACTGTATCAGCTCAAATGAGTGTATTGCAATTAGGGCTGGGCGATACATCGATACATCGCGAAATATCGATTTAAATCGTAAATCGTCACACCGGTTTCCGGATCTTTCTTTTAGCGATGCATCGGGCCATACGATGCCTCATACCAGATCGATGATGAACGAGACCGATGTGTAAGACCGGTTTCACCTCCGATCTTCCAACGCTCGCATGAAGTATCATCACTCATACGGAGATCGCATCGATGATGAGTAAAACCGGTTTTCTCATACGATCTTCAAACCCTCTCATGAAACATTCCTAATACGGAGATAGCGGCGCGTAACGTAACTGGTTTCTGCTACGATGTCTCGTACACATCGGACATCGGACGAGTGACCTATCGCAAGTACAGAGTTCGCGATCGAACTTTTCCCCGCTCATTTAGATATCGGTGTCAGGGGCGTGCGAAGAAAAAACTGCACTCGGGGCAAAGCTTCAATTTGGCGCCCCCCCCCTACGTTTCTAGTAATAGGGCAAAAAATAACGCTGATACTATAAGCTTGGAGCCCCCTAAATTTCCGCACCCAGGGCGACCGCCCCCCTCCCTTTCGCACGGCGCTGATCGGTGTTGTCTAAATTGGATGACAATCAGATCACATTCTCGATTACAAGTCTGTTTTTTTTTTTTTATGATTAGCGGGCAGTATCTTGATCACGATGTGCATATGCGAAAATTCGGCGATGTCTTATGTCAAATGTACATTTTCATAGTAAATTACTTTTGTTATTTCAAAGCTGTTGTAATCAATATAATAATTTAAATAGCAATTGGCGCTGTTAGTTTTAGTAAGAAATACTTCCTTTTATTACTGCTTACGATTTTCTAAATATTACTTCATCTTTGGTAAGAAACTTCTAATTTAGCTATTTTTTAATGATAATGATAATCAACATCCCCCCCCCCTCCTCGGATAAATGAAATGTCCCCTTCGGAAAACAAATTGAAATTTTGCATTTTCAACGATCAAAAAGTAAGATTTCCTTCCCGAAACTCTATAAAGCCCCCCCCCCCCGGAGCCACTTAAGTCCATCCCGGAGAAAAGAGTCTGAATTCAACTGAACGATGTTCCGGTTCGTGAAATTATGACAAACATTGTTCCGGTTTAAAATATTTCAAAGAAATGCTCTTTTCTTTAATTCTATGCAATTGCTTTTCTTTTCTTTTTGAATTGCAAAAGAAAACATTATCAGTGGATGGAAAGCATATCTGATTCTCTTATCGTCGGACTTCTCTGAAATAAATAAACAAACCGCAGATCACACATGTTTCCCCTCCTTTGTTCTAACAGTGAGCTATTTTTGTAGGGACTATAATTTTCTCAGAACTTATTATATTTTAATGAAAAATTAATACGCAGCTTAATTCATTACGATTACAACTTGCTGAAAATTTGATAAAAATCGTCCAATTAGCAACAAAGATACCAATTATTTTTTAAATTGTAAGTAAAATAAGGGGATTTTGCTTTTGTTTCTTTTTGTTTTAATCATTATTTCTATTTGCTGCTCAAACAGTAAAGGAAGTACTTTGAAACTGACACAACGATTCTGTGCATTAATAATGGTTTTTTTGCAGTCTAATCTTATATAAGGAAGGGGGATCAATTTACAAATTATTTAAGTCATCGGTGCTTCAGTTTCGCTATGCGTCACACCGATCGCCAGACATCGGTTCTCCCGATGTCTAATGCCGGTGTAAGACCGGTGTAGAAACCTGAAGAGGCATAACTCCTTTCATAACTCATGATTGCCGGTTCGTGGAAATCGGAACTTTCACATTTACAGTAAGGGAATGTGCATGCGCAGAAAAACGGCGATCTTTTGCGATAAAGCCGGTTCCAATCCAACTTACAATGAAGGTCTCCATACAGGCATATTACGAAAAATCTGAAAAAAAAATACAGAATGTTCTTCCTATGAGGATATATACGTTTAGAAAAAAAAATTTCGGCGGAACCTCCGTACACTGTCCGTAAAAAATAATGAAAATTTCGTTATTTGGCGAAAAGCAATTAAAAAAAATAAATGAAAAGTAAATAAATAAATAAAATAAAATAAAATAAAATGAAAATAAAATTACGTCAAATGCATTTTAAAGGAAAAAAACCTTCATGTTCAACTTGTTTAGATAAATTAAACATCTTTGGCTTTGTCAGCTTTAGTTTGTTTTAAGTATAATTTCGTTATATTGATATTTATGTATATTTACATTCAAATTTAACCATCAAAATTTGAGATTTAACACTAAATTCAGATTTAAATTAATACTAACATAATCTTTTGAGAAGTAAATGTTAAATAATTGTAATTTTTTTTAATTTTTTTTCTTCTTCTTTCAGAAAAATAGTTGATGTATATAATTATAAATACATAATTTATTTTAGCCCATTTTTAAAATCCATGTGTTTGCTTTATGTAACATGTTTGTGTTATTTCATTTTTTTTTTTTTAAATATATAAATGATCTAAAATAGCAACAGAAATTCATGATTACAGTAGCAATCAGTGGCAGTCAATCTAATGCTCTACTGCAGATACTCTTAATTCCTCTCCCATAAAATAATTAAATAAAGTACATCATTAAATAAATGTATCAATTAATAGAGTAAAGTGATAATTTTGTTGGCAACTGAAAAATGAATAAACCATGCTACTACTTGTAACAGAAGTAACATCGCGATGCATCGGAATATCGTGATTTTACTCAGGCGATGCATCACGATGTAGAAATTGAGACATCGCCCAGTCCTAATTGCAATGAACTTCATTGTTTATAATTATCAGTCATGAATTATCAATCTGCTCATAGAAAATTTTTAGTTTAAACTGCATTAGTGTTTCAAATATTCTTTGAGAAAGTTCTATAAAAACAAATGAACACTTACAACATTATACAACAGTCATTATAGATGAAAAATCAAGGTGTAAATACTTAGAACTAAAATATTTTTCGATTAAATGAAATTCGTATAATTAGAAAATTTTTCTGTGTCATTGATGAATTATGTTTTATTACTTATGAAAATAAAAGTTTTTGGATAATTAACTATTGTGAATAATTAATAAAATACTACACATGTAATTAATTTACAATTATGTATATTTATGTCTGTATTAATTATTTTAAAAAATACAATTTAATTACTTAAAAAAATATTTGGATGTTTTCATTTTCAACTGAATCTAGGAAGGTCACCAAAATTCAGTTTTGGTTTTAGAAACCTGTACCAGTTGATCCTCAGTATTAAAAAAATCATTAAAATTCTCATTTTTCTTGGTACAATACAGCATAATTGCATAATATAGCAAAAAAGTTTTTTAGCAGTAGGATGCTGAAATCAGTTTCTCAACTTAAATAGAATGAATTCAAAAGATGAAGATTTTTTTTTTTCCAAGTCCTACACTTTAGGATAGTTTAAAAGCATTTCAACATACCCATAGATATTTTTAGAACACTAATCTTTTAAAATCGGCATTGAAATATTCATGCTAGATATTAGTATAAATAATTGAAAATTTATTTATTTACTGTGTTGCACAGCTTAAATTAATGCATTTTTATGTGAAAATAATATACTTTTAGTATGAAAAATAAACAATTTGTGGGTAGTTTTTTTTTTCTCTTTTTACATAGATGGCGTAATTAATAAAATTATTTAAAAAAAAAAAATCCCTCTACCTCTAGAGTAGTAAAAATCCTTCACATGAAAATATCTGCTGAACCTGAAGTTTAATAAAAATGTTACTTATCTTTGCAAAAATATTTTTAATAATAATTAAGGTTTCCAATTTAGATTTCATGTAATTATACTTTAATTCTTTAACATAGTTAATACACTTTAACTTTGAGCATTTGTTTTGGTTTCTGGTGGTTTCTTCCATTTCTTCCAGTTTTTTTCCATTTCTTCCAGTTTCTTCCACTGTCCTGGAAGAAATAGGTTTCTTCCGGAAGAAACCCAACCCTGCCTACCGGCCAGTGGTCACTAAGCAAAATTCCTTATTTTCATCTTTATTTCCGTCCAAGAATCGTGAAAATGACGCTTTCTTCAAATGATCGTGGAAAAAACGCGATTTCTGTCAGAATTGCAGAGAAAACATGATTTTTGTCAAAAGATCAAGGAAAAGACATTTTTCATCAAAAGATTGTGAAAAAAGACACGGTTTTTTCAAAAAATTGCTGATAATACGTGATTTTTGTAAAAAGATCATGGAAAAAAGCACTATTTCCAACAAAAGATCACAAAAAAGAAGTATTTTTCGTCAAAGAATAGCAAAATAAACACGATTCCTGTTGAAGGATTGCAAAAATGACGCAGTCTCTTTCAAAGAATCTCAAAAAAGATGTGATTTTCGTCAAATGATAGCGGAAAATAATGCTATTTTTGTCAGAATTGCGGAGAAAACGTGATTTTTTGTCAAAGGTGTGACTTTTGTCAAAAGATTGTGAAAAAAAATCTAATTTTTGACAAAGAATCACAAAAAAGTTGCGAATTTTTGTCAAAGGATTGCGAAAAAATTGCGAATTTTTGTCAAAGGATCGCGAAAAGCATGACTTTTGGTCAAAGGATCATAATAGAGATGTAATTTCTGTCAAAGGATTGCTAAACAGACATGATTTCTCTCAAAAGATTGTGGGAAAAAGCAAATTTTGTCAAACGGTCATGGAAAAAACGTTAGTCATGCACATGCATATTTGTCCACTCCAGGGTGAGTGTGTGTGTGTGGGGGGGGGGGGGGGGGGGAGAGTGATTCAAAATATTTTCAGTCTTAGCAAAATTTCAAACTTGCACCCATGATTTGCTCAAGCCTTTCTTAAAGAGTCTTACTTTCCAGTGTTGGAGGAAAAAATCTTCTTTAATTAGGTTGTTTAATTAGTTTTTTAGTTAGTTAATATCTCAGTTAATTATCAAAAAATTAAAAATCGAGGTTCAAATGCATCAAGACATGCTTTGGACTAACCTCATGTTAATTTTCATTTTTACATTCAGTAGATTTCGCTAGCTGTTTGTGACAGAGCAAAACTTTTATTAATTTGGATATATACTATGTACATAGTACCAATTTTTTAATATGACAGGTAAATTTATATGGGAGATAAAATTCTAGATTTCTTTCTAGGTTTGCTTGTGTTTAATAAAGCCAAGAAAAAGTCAGTTACCTTTTTTGATTTTACCATTTAAAAAAAAAAAGGTGATTTATGGCTAATTCATATTAGATCTCCATTAATTTATTTTTAATGCACTCATAAATTATTTCTACTGAAAGATATATAAATTTCTTCAAATTATCATATAATCAAATCTTTAACATTTAATTGCTAGAAGGCAACTATAAAGACATTACAATAGAACCCTGATAATTCAGATTAATTGGGACCAGGTCCGATCCGGATTGTCGAAAATCTGGATTATCCGGAGAATGTGAACAAATCAAATCAAATAAAACATACTCAAATAAAATCACCTTTATACTGAACATATTCAATATTTACAGACAGTAAAAATGTTTACTTTGTAATTATAAAATTTGTCATATTCTGCCAGTTTTGTGGGCCGCATGGTCGGTCACGCAATCTCTTGAGCATTCACGTTTATTCCTCCTTTTATTTCGATTTTTTGCAAGTGATTTGTAGAAAGGGCATGAAGACAAGGAAATAGTCGCAAGAGGACAGTTTCAAAGAGGACCTAAGGACTGGCTGACAAAGATCGGATCGCGATCCTTATCAGTCAGTGTGTCTATAAGGATTATTTTACTTTGCTTTTTTGCAATGCTCTGAGTAAATCTTTACTATGCAGTGAGCTTTCATGACATTTCCAGATTAAATAGAAAACTGAAAACTGGAATTGGCAAAGCTTAAATGATGTATAATTGTTCCTTTCATAGATAACATTAAAAAGTTTAAATAAGAAAGCTTGAAATATTCTTCTGAAAAGATTTCAGAAAATACTTATTTATTCAGAATATGAGGCTGAAATAAATTCATGTTATGGAAATTTGCCGATCACTTCTCAAACTTGAAAAAAAAAAAAATCGATCCAGATTATCCGGAGATTTGAATTAACGGGGTCCGAATTTGCAGGGTTCTACTGTATTATATTTTTTAAAAATACTTATTAAATTTACAAAGAATCCATGAATATTAAATTCCAGTAAGGTGTTATGAATTTCTAATATAGCTCTGCACATAGTATACATTTTAAAAAGTAGGGTATTAAATAATTCCTGGTCAAAACTCAACAACATCCAATTGTCATAAAAACTATTTAAGGTATTGTTCCCATTTTTTTGTGATATAAGCCGCCCCTCTGATGGCTATGTAATAAAATGTTTGCTGCAAATTTCATCAAAAATCACCAAAAAACAACAAATTTCATGAAAAGAACCTTAAAAATGGCAAATTTTCATAAGAGATTCCGAAAAAAAAATCTGCAAAAAAATGACAAATTTCTTCAAATGATCGTGAGTTTCGTCAAAAGATCATGAGAAGGTCAATAATTGTATAGGGGCAAATTTTGTCAATCGATGATTGAGAGAAAACGACAAATTTCGTCAAAAGATCTTTAAAAAATGCAAATTTTGTCCAAGTATCACAAAAATCAAAAATATGAACTTCGTCAGAAAATCCCCCCCCTCCCCCCCCCCCCCCCCCCCCCCCCCCCGCCAAAAAAAAAAAAAAAAAAAAAAAAAAAAACACACATTTTGACCAAATGTCACGCACACATTTTTTTTTATTGTTGTTTGACAAAATTTGGCATTTTTTCGTGACAGAATGTATTGTTTTATTGAAATTTTTTGACGAAAGTTGCCGTTTTATTGTGACTTTTTGGCAAAAATTGTTATTTTATTGCAATTATTAAATCAATGTTGCCTTTGTGTGATTTTTTTTTTTGGTGAAATTTGCCTCTTTTTTGTCTAAATTTGTCATATTATCATGATTTTTTGGTTAAATTTGCAGTATTTTTGCCGAAATTTGTCCATTTTTCTGATTTTTTGTGAAAATTTGTTATTTTTTCACAATTTTTTGAAGAAATTGTTTTTTTTTTTTTTTCCACAATACTTTAACAAACTTTTCTGTTTTTTCATGATCTTTTGGTGAAATTTGTGTCTTTTCCCGCGATCTTTTGACGAAGTTCAGGCTTTTTCCGTGATATTTTGATGAAATCATGTATCCCACGAAACTCATAACAGCTTTTTTTGTGTACCATCGTCGATTTCTTGCACAATTTACATGTTATAGTGCATCTGCGGTTTCGCTGCTTAAAATATGCCGATGGCAAAATTTTGTGAACCCAAAATGGACAAGGCACATTTGTAGATATATAAAAATGGGCAAGATGCTGCGCCGTCCTGAAAATGCCTAGGGGAAACACTAGTCTGCTGGCTATATACAGATGCAGCTCCGTGGCATATACATGCTTTTTTTTACTGTACTGCACTTAGGGGTGCAAGCCACATACCTGAAAATATGGTACTGTATATGACATTTCATGATGTATATATTGCATATGTAAGTAAACAAACAAATACCAGTAAAGTCCTGCCATTCTGAAAATCAGCCTATTCCAAAATCCAAAGAGAACTCAGAAAATAACTGATTTTTTAAACTTAAAAATTGGTACTTCTAGGTTATCCCGACGACCAAAAAATTATTGCCAAACTATAAGATTAAATGCCAATAATGGATGATCGTGAATGTCACATTCAATGACATTAAATGCGATTCACGTGTTTAAAATGTCATTAAGTGATTTTTATTTCGACTTTTTATTAATATTCTAATAATTATTTGTTTTTTCGTTATGTAAAATAAAAATTATGTCAACATGTATAATTTGGCTATTAGTTTGACGATTTGTATAATTTGGCGAAATTGGTCGACGGGATAACCTAGAAGTACCGAAAAATTAATAAGACATTCATGAAAAAATCTACATTTATTGTTATACAAAGAATTGTAAACATACATGAAGCCTAAGCATGATGAAAACACCTGAAACCAAATTAAAATAAAAGCTGGTTAGTTACTATATATGTTGGCTAAATTTATACAATTCTGTAGAATCACTTTTAATCACTGTCAAAAAAAAAAAAAAAAAAAAAAAAAAAACTAATTTACATATACTTAAGATTAAGAAGTAAAGTCAATGATTTTTTTACTGATGAAAAGCACTGAATCTTTTTTTTGTGTGTGTCATCGTTGACTTAGATTTATGTGTAGAGAGAAGGCATATTTATTGCTATGATACTACTGTTACAGTATAGTTTTTATTTGAAGAGTTATATATTAACAGCAAAATTTTAGTTAAGTTATTAGGAAAAACAGAATCTATTCACCACCGGCCAATCAACAATGTACAGAGCTGACACTAACAGATGTCCTATTACTTAATTTACACCTAAGAAGCAATACATTGATTATTATTAACCACTTAACTGGTGACGGGTATTGGGAAACAGTGCTTTAACCCCTGACTTATCTCGGGGCAACCGGTGAAGTGGTTAATGAAATTTGTTTATTTTGAATTCTCACTAAACTGAACTGAGTTTGGTCCTAATTCAGAATGCAAGATTCTACTATATTTGTATAATGATGTGTATGACATATAAAATGTAAATATTTTATAATATTGTAATATTATGTCGATATCTTGCATAATGACCTTTTTGGAATTTGTAATCTTGGCATAATCACAATTGTAAGGGTCACTTTAACAGACTTACCAAACTTAATAATATATATATGTACTTGATGAAATTTTTTTATATAATACTTGAGAACATCTATACTGACTTAGTAATCAGTATTCTGATGACTTATAAAAATGATATAATTATCTAAAAAGTTTTCTGCCTTTTTTGCACTAAGCGATTATGTAACTTATTCCAGATAAGTCCATATGAAGAGATTAAATCATAGAATGATCAAGTTATAAGAAAAATTAGGAAGGATATAATATTTGAGCTGAATTTAGTACATGTAAGTGCATAAAAAAGAGAGAACAATTTATAAAAATGTCTTCAAAGTAAAATTTGTTGAATTAAAATTTTAAAAAAGTTGTTAATATTTAAAAGAGTTATTCATGCATGTATTATTCATAATGCTGTTTTTAAGAGAGATTGTATTTTTATTAAATGGCTGTATGCATGATCTTGATTGCTTATGAGGAAAAAGACTTACATATCAGTTAGTTAAGTAATAAAATATGTAGCTAAGCAACTATTGTCCTATTTAATACTTAAAGCAGTAAAATAAAAGCAAACAAAATGTTAACAGGTGGTGTAAACCAGACAAAGCAGTTATTAGTTATGCCTTTTTAAAATTTAGCTGGGATGTTTGCAATTCTGTCTACAAAAAACTAGCAGCTCCATCTAACTGTCATTCCAATATTAATGTTTTATTTATTGAGAAATTAGTATAAGCCTTTTTTAATCAATATAAGACGTTAGTGTGCAAAAGGTTTTAAACTCGTGTTCACATTTAGTCACTGTCTTATGTCATTGCTGCAAAAAGATTTATCTATCTTTTATTTTTACCATTAGATGTAGTTTTAAACCTTTTCTCATCTTCCCTATGCGAACAAAAATTATGTTTTGTTTTGCTCAATAAATTCCACCCAATTGTCTTCAGGGATAAAAAATCTGTCTGAAACGAAATTCTTCCGATTTCAAGGAGTTCCATTTTAGCGAATTTCACTATATAAGATATTGTTTGTATCCAATAAGTTCAGGTGAAAAAATATGGACATCACCTCATTCAAAAGGCTGGTTATGCATTGGTCTTGAAACAAACAGTTTTTCATCTGCATTCTTCAGATCTATAGTAGCAATTATTCTTTGAGATTTGCTATAACGATACCCGAAAAGTGTACATTCAATAAACTGTGAGTGGAACAAGGAAAATGCCAGCATTGGCCTAGTGGCAGAACTATCTTCAAATGTCTGCAACACTTATAATATTTTCAAAAATAGTCTGCAAGATACAATATGTTATATTAATATATTCTTTGTGCTATTCTAATGCTAATTAATTCTGGCAACATATGTGTATGTGTAAACTATTTCCATCATTTATACAAAGAGAAACAGAAAAATCCACTTTTGGCTATATATATATATATTTTAGTGCCTCTGACGAAACTTGCAGTTTTTTTGTGATCTTTTGATGAAATTTGCCTTTTTTTTGGCGATCTTTTAACGAAATTTGCTGTTTTTCGTGAACTTTTGACGAAATCTGTTGTTTCTTCGCAATTTTCGGACGAAATCTGTCGTTATTTGTGATTTTCTGACGAAATCTGCCTTTTTTTGTGATTTTCTAACAAAATCTGTCATTTCTCTGTGATTTTTTGACAAAATTTGTTTTTTTGCAATTTTGACGAAATTTGCTGTTTTTTGCAAAATTGTTTGACCAAATATGCCATTTTTTGCAATTTTTTTAGGAAGTCTGGCATTTTTTGACAAAATCTATCATTTTTCAGTATTTTTTGTCGAAATTTGCCATTTTTAAAATTTTTTTTTATTGAAATCTCTTGTCTTTTGCCGGGTTTTTTTAACGAAATTTGTCGTTTTTAGGGATGTTATGATGAAATTGTCATTTCTTCCTGCGATCCTTTGAAGATATTCGCACTTTTCTGGGATTTTTTGACAAAATCTGTCGTCTTTTCACTTTTTTTTTTCTTTGCGATTTTTCTGTTTTTTTTTTTGTAATGTTTTCATGATATTTGCGTTTCTTCTCACGATCTTTGGACTAAATTCGGGCTTATTTTGTGACATTTTGACAAAATTATGCGGTCCGCGGAACACATTAAAGCTTTCTTTTTGCATCCTATCACCAGTTTTTTTGTCATTTATACGCTGTAGCACATCCGTGGGATCACTGAGTCTGCCGGGGTCCTTAAAAGTCTGTGACACCCGTTGCAGTATCGCACACATTCTGCCATGGGGAGTATTTGTAACCCAAAATCGAGTTGTCGTAGTACATTTTTTCAAATTTATACCGAATTCAATGCAGCTATGCTGCACTATTCGGAAATTGGAGAATATGGGCAAATCTGCATTAACAAATCTTATGAGCGATGTTTTCCATAATAATAAATATGTAATTTTGATATTCTGAAAGGTAGGAGGATTGGAGACAATTCCATTGTTTTTCATGTGTTGTGAAACATTGCTACTAAAGGGAGTAGGAAAATTCGTTATCTTTGTTGGATTCAAATTTTTTAAAAATGAGATAATTTAAGCTATTTGGAATTAGTTATTTTGATCTTTTTAAAAAAGTGAAACTTACTTTTGTTGTGTGATTTTGTTTTTGTTTAATGAAATAATTATTTATTAATAATGCAACAATTGAACTCTCTCCTGCCAAAAAGAAAGTACAAGTGTACCATATCTAAATTTAGCTCTCACGCTGCTCTTTAGCTCTCACGGATTAGATTACTTAATGTTGTTTTCAATTGCATACTAACTGACTGATCCACCTGGCATTGCCTGGACCCTGATCGAATTTGTATGATTTAATATTTTTAAACAAAAATCTTTCAAAACAAACCTATGATTCAGGACCCTGCTGGCCTTGTCAGCATATTTCTATGTGCTCTGTTTGTTGTTGGCTGGGCATCTGTTGAATTTTTAACAGAAAATCTCTCAAAATGAACCTATTGAAAAGAACTAGAAATTGTTAGGTCAGGAATTTTTCTGCAAATTTGGTCTTATTAATTTTTTTATTTAAAAAAATGGACTTTTATTATGGTTAATGACTGTAATTTTTGCTATGGTAAATGACTGGTTAAATTCATCATAAAATCTATTGCTAGGGTCAGGTGGGATAAAATAGTTTTAAAAACAGCACTTAGTTTCCAAGTATTGTCTAACAAGGCTTCAAGATTATTATAAAATATTGTCAACACTTAAAACTACTTTGAAGTTTTGACAGCATAAGCATACTAACTGTAAAAAGAGCCATTAAAATCATCAAAGATTTATAGTAATTGATCTCTTAGGGTAAAAAAAAAGGTTCTGAATCCCAACAATTGAATGTATGGATGTCTCCATAGTACCTTTTTTTAAAAGATAAATTTATTGTTACTTAGCATTTTTGCTCATCAATTAATTGCATCTTTGGTGCAGCCTTTCAAGACGAAATGTAAAATTTGTGCTAATGTTAATGCAAATAACTTTCAAATTAGAATACAAAAAAATTTTTGTTAATTTTTGGAGATTTTCTCATAATTTTCTCATTATTTCACATTTAAGGCTTTACTATTGTATGTATAGCATAGCATTCACCTAAAAACATGTGAAAATGATTTTTTTTTTTTTTTTTTCTCTTGACACTTTTGCAACATAGTGTTTTGTAACATTAAAATTTTCATTTATGAAATTTCTGGTAAGGTGCTTGAATTTTATCATTGAAAGAGAGTATAAACCATTTATTAGTGGTAGTACATTTAAAAGATTTTTTTTTTTTTTTTTTTTCATAGAAATAAAACATTTTTATAACTGAATAAAGTTAATGTCATTTTCATTGAGTTTTCATCCCACTTATCTCAGAATTAAAATTGTGCAATGAACAGGAAATTTTTATATGAAATAATGTAAAGAAAAGATCATTAGTTTTTGTATAGTATTTTTATGACAGACAAATAAAATTGTTTATATATAAAGATGCTTATCAAAACAATGATTTGAAAATTTGCACACTCTGTGCCATTTAACTGGTTTTTTTTTAGCACACTATGCTTGTAAAATTTCAGAACTTCTATAGTGATAATAAAATTGTTTTGAATATAATCTTTTCTTGTTATTTCCATTTGCAAGTCTTAGTTTCATGTATAAAAATTCTTCATATATTCAATTTTTAGCATTTTAATGTATATATTTTATATTTCTGCATAGACTTGTTTATAACTACTTGTGCATAAATTTATGCTTGAGGTTTCAACTTGGAGCTTTAAAGCAATGCATCTTATGAATTATTAATTAATATTTATTTCATGCTAAGTTTTTAACTCCAAAATATTTTGCAGCATGCTATGGCATTGTACAAGTACCTACTGGTCCTTGGTTTTGTAGAAAATGTGAATCTCAAGAAAGAAGTGCTCGAGTTGTAAGTTTGTTTCATTCCCCCCCTTTTTTTAAAAATATAGTTTTTTTTTTATTTTTATTTATTTATTTTTTTTTTAAACAAGTAATTGTTTTAAAAATATATAACAACAACTTTACAATTATTACTTCTCTTTTTATATTTTATAAATCCATTGAATTTTTTAATTTTGAACTTTAAACACCATGCTTTTCTGACATAATCATTTACTATTGTACTGTAATGACTTAATAAGGATATATTTTAGGACCTCAAATTCGAAAGACCCAAATTCCAACATTTAACTGAAAATAACTGCTGATGGAAAATACCATTTCAATTGTAGATGAGCCACCCAAAATAGACACTAGAATATATTATAGAATACAATTGTTTATGGTTGTAATGATAATATTCTATTTTGCGTAAATTAATTCATGAATTTGGAAGAAATGCTGTTTATTATTTTCTGTTGAAATAACTAGCAGGCTCTGCCCCCAGCAAGTTATACTTCTTAATTCCTGTTCAGACCTTGCATGCTAAAATGCTAATTTGCTTTGTTTTAAGACAATTATTTGATAATGAAAGATTGAATGATAATGTCATGCCAAGTTGTGATCTTCTGTAATTAGGTTGCTTGTTTCCTTTTATCACTGGATGATTTTTCAGTTCCAAAAACTGCATCTACCTCTGTGGTGTCAATTGATGATTGTTTTTGTGATTCAGCAAGATGGATTACACTTTTCTCATTATAGTTTAATTTTAAATGAGTTAAATGAAATTTCAATTATATGGACTAACAAAGCTATTTCCAATATAAAATGAGAAGCATGTTTGAAAAAACAGCATTGAAATTGACTTCACACCAGCTTATTACATTGCCACAATATTGATTAACAGTTCCACAATGAAGCTCTTATTATTTGAATCAACTAGTATTGATGTCATTTTAGAAATAGAAAAATAATTAATAATATGAAGATGATCAAACTAATTACTTTATAATTCAATTTCATTAAATATATGTACATTAAAAATTAAGAAATTTGTTCTTAGTCATTAATCCACTTGTTATTATCATTCATGAAAAAAGTATAAACATAAATAATAAAAAATAAAAATAATTTTTGTTCAAAAAAAAAAAAAAAAAAAAAAGTTTTTTTAAAAAATCAGATTTTATTAATTTGTTAACAATAAACCAGTAAGCTTAAAATCTTTATATTAACTCAATTTAGGTTATAAATTATAATTTTTGCCAAATAATATTAGAAATAAATAAATAAAAAAATCTTGAAATTTGTCATTTCCATGACCTGTTGGTTATTACTATGTTTGCAAAAAGACATGGTAATGACCTTTTTAATGTTTAACCTCATTTTAGGCTAAATTATTATTATAGCAATTAAAGGCTTACAATATATTTACTTTCAAAAGAGTCCCAGAGTAGTTCTTTATAATTCAATTAGTAAAGTTAATAATTGTTATTATTATATTTTAGTAAAATGAAACATGGTATTGGACACATAAAAAACACATTGTTCTCAATTTTCGAATAAAAGTATCAAAATAAAACTGTACATACCTATTGCAAAAAAATTAGATACCACTGCTTGTAAGAACATGTGCTAACCTACAATATAGCACATAAAAGTATATTCCGACACCCTCTAATGATGAGCTATGAAAGAAAACACTTTGCACCATGGTAATGACCATTAACTCCAGGGACAAAGTTTAATTAAATAAAATTAAGAGAAAAAAATGCTTTGAAGCAAAAATACTAATTAAAGTATAAGTAGAGAGATAGAAATTTATTCTACTGTTGTGGTTTTTGTTCAAAAGCTTTCTAACACTTCAAGATGTAATTTTGAATTATTAAATTTGAAGTTATGGACATGCCATGGTAATGACATTTGTAACTTTTTTTTATTTTTTAAGAATTTAAATTATTATTTTCCCCATGTTTTAACTGTTGCACAATGTAGTTTTTTTTTTTTTTTTTTTTTTTTTTAACCTTTTAAACGCCGCACTATGACCGAAAGGTAACATAAACTATTTATTGGTAAAAATCCTATTAAAACTCAAACATAAGCACTATGAGTAACTTTTTTTTCTCAAAAAAAATTTTTGTGTATGATTTCTAACATGTTCCAGAAATGGAACATTGGCGGGAAACACTTAGTTTTTTCACATGTTTTCATAAAATTTGATTAGCGACATTTAAATTAAAAACTTTATTTCTGTGCACATTTTTTTCATGATTATAGGTAATGTATAAGCATTTGTGAATAATGAAACAGGTTAAGCAAGTAAATAGCCGGGCTTCGCTCACCTAGCCTTAGTTTGACTTAGGGTTCCATTAAGTGAACCAGCAAAAATGCTCCAGAAGCCTTACGAAGCTTTTAAAAAGAGCTTTCCCACTTACTTAAAAAAATTATTACATATATGATGGACAGTAATTACTATATGAAAGCAGCTTCATAATTATTTATCAAAGTTAAAAAAAGAAATATGTACAAAAACGATACATGAAAATAATAACAATAATAAAAATGTACTCCATTTCACAGCAAAATAATCAAATAAATAAAAATCTTAAAAATATAAAAGAGAAAAAAAACGTACCAAAAACTTTTAAAATATATATTGTCCTTAATTTTTGTGTCCTACATTTGATTTATTATCGATAGTAGTTAGGAAAGCATTTCGCAAGTAGTCTTTTTTCGCATTCAGAACATTTTTTACAGTGTTCTTTTGGCAAATAGCACATCGTTCTTGTGTTGATGGCATGATAGTTTAATTAACAAATGCTAATGCATTCTTCTTCAAAATCATCTGATTATTCATAATAAAAAAAAAAAAATCTTGTGCCTCTTCTACTGTTCGAATCGGATTTGAAAGAGAGAACTCGTCTGTTAGATAACTGAAGAAATGCATAGAGTAAAATGAAATAATAAAAAAATCCTTATCACGCTATTTTCCAAAGTCACCTCTTACATTTTAGCTTATTTGGGTCATAAACAATGTCTAACTATCAACAAACAGGCATGTTTACATGTTTACCCCTTCAGTTGTCAGTAATCCACTTCAGATCCACTTCAGGAGAACGAGTGTATGAGAGATACAGGGGGTGGGGTAAGGGACAGGGTGTGGAGTGGGGTCAAAAGAAAGTATATCAAAGTAATTAACATCTTTTGTTGACACTTACTAAACCACCTTGTATTCGGAATCTTTTCATCAATAGTTACATGTACTGCAATCAAAGAACTAAATCATGTTAAAAAATATACCTTTACACGCCAATGTTCCATTTCTGGAACATGCAAATTTCTTATCCAGAAGAAACAATATAAATTCATCTTTTTTAAAAAAAACTTGTGTTCTACTAATAAAATGACTATTTTTACTTGATCAAACTTAATTATAAAAATATTTGCTCAATTTTGAATTTTATAAGAATTTTTGAATTTTGTCCAACGAAAAGTCTAAAAAAAGGCCTAAATTACGATTTTTTCCCTCCGACATGGTTAATTGTATCAATGAAATACCGACGGCAAAAAATTAATCCATACTTTCTTTACAAATACTAATTTTTACAAAGCAATACGAATAAAAATATATTTTTTGCAGAATTTTGAAGTTGATGTTCCATTTATGGAACATTGGCGTGTAAAAGGTTAATAAAATTAAAACATTCATGTTAGACTCATTAAATTTACCTTTTTTTGGTCAAGGACATAAAGTTTCCCTTTATCTGAGAATGACTCTTATGTTCCTGAAACTATGTCAAGTATTTATTTATTCTTATTATTTTAGTTATATAAAGATTCTTGATGTAGAGTTTCAAGATTTAACTGGGTTAGTAGGTTAGAGCAATTTTATTGTGTGAACAGGAAACATAACTGTTACTAATAGGATTAATATTGCAAATTATTTGAATTTTCTACATAACTGACTATAATTATTTGATTTAAATTATTTTCAATCAGGATATTATTTATATAGTATCCTACAAAGTTTTTTTTTTCTTTTTAATCAACAAATGTGCATTTAATGTATACAGTGGAACTTCCCTTTAACAAAGTTTTCTACTTGACAAAATTTTCTGCTGAACCTTGGCTTTGTACACCATTAATATGTAAATTTATCTTCCATATTATGAAAATTATATTCTATATAATGAAATTTATTCCACTTTTGTGCATACACAACATTCAAATGGAAGGTTGCTGTTGTGGTGGATGTTTGAATTTAATTCAGCAGCTTGTATGTTGTATGAAAATGAAATTATTTATTTATTTAAAATCATCATTTGTATTCAAAAGAAGTGATGCTAAAATGCCTTTGGTGCATTAAAAAGGGGGATTCCAATTTCACAAAAATTGTTTAATTGCTTGGATAACTATAAAAGTGTAAAAACTTTTATGCAGGAAAAGATATGCTGCACTTCAGTTTTTGTTTAGATATTTTAGATATTTTTCTAATTAAATTGTTCTCGTATGTCTACATTTCATAAAACAAAATGTTACTCTCCAAATTAAAATGCATCTTTCCAGTACTTCCTTTTTATGTGTTGTGTATTTTTTACTTTATGCATCTGTATTTTGTTACACAGATTTCATGAATTTGAGTTGAATATAATGAATTTTCTTCAGTTTTAGCTAGGTGGGGAGGCCTGCCAAATGGCTTAAGCACAACAAGCCTCACCTAGCTGAATTTTCTTAATAAGGAAGTGTTTGAGTGGAAGAGTGAGGAAGTTTATTGTATGTAACAAGAAATTATATTTAAAAAATATCCAATTTACCCCCTCCCCTTAAAGATAATACAAGGTTGTGAATCATAACTGTCAAAGTTTAAATTTCTGATTTAAAAAAAAGGCTTGTAAAAGAGTTTTTCTTTTAAAGTAACCTTTAAAAAATCAAAAGGTAGCATCATATTAAAAAAATAAATAGTTATGTTACCAAGAAAAGTGGAGCTCATTAATAAATAATGGCATGGTAGTGAAAGTTTGAATTTCATAGTTCAAATATAGATTAAAATTTTGGGTACTACTAGGTTGTCCTGTCGACCAAAAAATTATCGCCAAACAATAAGATTAAATGCAAATAATGGGTGATCGTGAATGTCACATTCAATGACATAAAACAAGATTCATGTATTTAAAATGTCATTAATTGATTTTTATTTCGACTTTTTATTAATATTTTTATTAATATTCTACTAATTATTTTTTTTCCATTATTTAAAATAAAAATTATGTCAATATGTATAATTTGGCTATTAGTTTGGCAATTTGCATAATTTGGCAAAATTGGTCAACGGGATAACAGAGTAGTACCAAATTTTGTCCCAACATTACATTTCTAAAATTTAGTCATCTAACTTCTATTTTTCTACTACTGTGATAGCATGATAAGACAAAATATTGAAATAAATGGGGCTATGCTTGATTGAATTATGAAAATTTTCTGTACAGTAGACCCTTGATCCATTATTCCTGCATTTGTCTATTTTAATGTAATGGTTCAATTGCAACAAATTCTACATTAATCTGCATTAATCATTTTCTTATATTCATAATTTCTTTTGAACATCCTTGCAAAAAATGGTAAATCAAAGCTCTACTGTATTTGCTTAGTTAAGTTTGTTAATATTAAATAAAATTTGATCCATTTAATTTCTTTACTTTTCTAGAGATGCGAACTTTGTCCTTCTAAAGACGGTGCTTTAAAGAGAACAGATAGTGGAAGTATGTATATCTTTCTTACTTATCTTGTTATTATATTAAGAAAATACTTACTGTATTATTTTCAGATTTGGAGATTTTTTATTACATAATGTAAAATCTTATTTTTGAAAACAATTCCTTAATGTCTTATAGAGGTTAATTGGGTTACATTGATTATAGCATGTATGTATTATGTATACTGTCTTTAAAATGTAAATTTACCCCTAATATAATTAAAATTTAATTTACTATAAAGTGTTGATTTAAGAACAGTTGGAAAGAAAAAGATGAAAAATGTTAATTTTATTTATTTATTTTTACTCTTTTTAACAACATATCACTGTTAAGACGCAACACTAGAAGAAAAACACACACAAGAAAAAGACTTGGAAGATAATGTAAAGTCTGGGGGCATTCTTTTCAAATATTTCGCCCAAGTTTTAATATTTTACATGATTTTTTTACACAAGATAGCTGAGGACGATTCACAACCAGCCTAGTTTTTACATTTTCAGTTTTGGTTCAGATTTTTAAATAAAAATTACTTTAACTTTAAAAACTGGTTCTGACATTGAAACTATCGTAATATAAAAAATATATAAGCAAAATCGAAAAAAATAAAAACTAAGCCAGCTGTACATCGTCCTTAGCTATCCTGTGCAAAAAAGTAAAAATATTTAAATTTGAGCGAGATATTTGAAAAGAACGCTCTTATAGACTTTACATTATCATCCGGGTCTTTTTCTGTGCCTAGTGTGGGGCCTTAAGTATTTTCTGGTGTAAGGGTCTTTGGAAGATAAAGAAAATGGCCATTGTGAGAGAAAGAAACTTGGCAATATATCTATTTAATACATTTGACCCTTGATTTATCAGGATCAGACTATCCAGATTGCAGATTAAATGGAATGATAAAAATCTCAGTTTTGCATGCAGTTTATTATGATGATGGAAAATAGTAAAATAGAAATTAGTAAAAAGGACCATGTTAAGAAATCATTGTCATTCATGACATTTTTATCAGATGAAGAAAATAAAATTCCCACAGAAGATGACGATATTACTGATTCGCAGAGAAAAATCGTAGAAGGTTTTAGACAGGGTTGGAAAAAAAACCAGGTTTTTTTGAAAAAACCCAAAAAAACCCAGTTTTTCTTATGCATTCGGTTTGTCTGGCCGGATGGCCGTCTGTCCGTGCTCTAACTCCCGTAAATATACTCGGATTGCTATGAAATTTTTATACGTTATTGATGTTTATCCTAGCACGAACCCTATTGAAAATGAAGTATCTACCATGATTAGTTTATCTACAGGGCAAATCAAAAGTTTCCCATTACATTACGGCCTATGGGGAAAAATCGTTAATATACTCGGATTGCCATGACATTTTGGGACGTTGCTGAGGTTTACCCTAGCACGAACCCTATTGAAAATGAAGTATCTACCATGATTAGTTTATCTACAGAGAGAATCAAAAGTTTCCCATTACATTACGGCCTATGGGGAAAAATCATTAATATGCTCCGATTGCCATGAAATTTTAGGGCGTTATTGACGTTTACCCTAGCACAAGTCCTATCGAAAATGAAGTTTCTACCATGATTAGTTTATCTACAGGGCGAATCAAAAGTTTCCCATTACATTACGGCCTATGGGGAAAAATCGTTAATATACTCAGATTGCCATGAAATTTTAGGACGTTATTGACGTTTACCCTAGCACAAGTCTTATCAAAAATGAAGTTTCTACCATGATTAGTTTAACTACAGGGCGAATCAAAATTTTCCCATTACATATTTTAAATATATTAAGCTTTTTCATGTATAATAAAATTGATATATGTCTCTGAAGCTTAATATAAATTATACGCTACTGTCTTGCATAATATGAAGTACATAGCATTTACAGGGCCACACAAAAGATTTCAAATAGTATATTTTTTCCGAAGTACCGTATATGTGTCCGATGATGGCTGATGGAGGGATGAAATGCATTTTAATTATGATATGCGCGTTTATATTTCCATAAATATATGCACATTATATGGTGTGTATAAATGTTATAGTTGATATACAGGGCTACCCATAAAGAGCTCACCAACGTGGGCTCTTTATGGGTACGTTGAAACGCTCATATACGTTACGCTCATATTCAGAAATGAATATGAGCGTAAATTATTTAAACGTGGTTCTTAAATAAGCTATGCATTTTTACGCTGAGCTTCATTCAATTTACTGAGAAATGTTTGCAGAATATATATAAAAGGATATACAGGGCCACACAAAGAATTCGGTACATGGACGCGTATGAATGATGATTTATGAGAATGTGATTTCAGTTGTTTTAAAAGTGTTTTAGTTTACAATAAATTTTAGCCTAATGCTGACGTGTAATAAAGGTACAATGTAAACTACAGGGCTGAACAAAAGTATTCAAGTATGTTTCCATCTAATAGTATGAATTGCTGAAAAAGAAATCTCAAGCTACTGGGTATTTTCTTGCTAAGCTAAATTTTCCCATTATATGAACTGACATATGAAATACAGGGCTGTTCTAATGTACTGGAATACATATTTGGGTATATTTGGCTATACACTATTATTTCCCTAAATAACAAAGTTTTGTTAAAGATTTCATTAAGTGTTGGAAAGTGCTTCATAATCTATGCTTAACGCATGATTTTTCATACTTGTTTTGGTTTAAACCAGGTTTTTTTGGTTTAAACCGGGTTTTTTTAAGAACATCCTTTTTTAGTACATATACATGCATATTTATTAATAAAAATAGACATTGTTGGATTATATGTAGTATAAATTCATTTTAAAATAATTTAAATAAAATAATTAGAGTGAATTATGTAGAAAATTGAAAAAAAAATCATATTTTAATTTAAACAGTTATTAGTAAACAGTCTTATGTCCAAACAATAAACTACTCTACACGGTGAAACTTTGGAAAACTTTATAAACAACCTTTTGATTACTTATAATAAACATCTGATGTAGTTTGATGAATGTAAATATTATTTTCCATAATAGAAAAAAAAAAAAAGAGATACTTCTTGGGGGTTTTGATTTTTGAGAGACAATTTGAAATCAACCTTTATAGTCATTAGATTTAGCAGATAACAACAGGGTTGTTATGATTTTGCCCAGCCCAAAAAACCCAGGTGGGTTTTTTGTGGAAAAAACCCGAATGGGTTTTTTCAAAATTTCAACTTTAAATTACATATATAATGTATTTATATTACATATATAATATATTGTAATATATTTCTTAATATCAGTACACCACTCAAAGTTTATAACCATCACCCCCTACCCCAAAGAAAAGAAATGTCCTATTTATACCATCACAATTTTTAAAAGAAATAATTGTTAGTTAATCTCTGTAGCACGTGTAAGTAACAAACAAATTTTTTCCCATTAAAAAAAATACTTTGATGTGTAATCCGTTCTATGTTATACAATAGAAACTCATAACAAAATACCATATATGCTTAGAATCCTAATTTAATTATGTAGACATGTAGAATTACTTGGCTTATTCTATTATTTAGTAATAATAAAAAATACTTTATAAATTATTACTAATAATCAATTTATCACAATTTTGATTACTGTCATTGATATATGTCATATAATTGTAATAATCAATTAGCTACTTTAAATTTTGTAATAAGAAATTTTTTTTTCAAGCATTCTCAACCACCTCCAATAAACCCCCAAAACCTGAAAAAACCCGAAAAACCCTGATAAAACCCTTGAAAAAACACAGTGGATTGGTTTTTCCTGAAAAAACCCAGGTATTTAACAACCCTGGATAACAAAGGGGGAAAAATTAGTTTGTTATTGTTAAAATACTATAACTAGCACCCAATTTTTGAATACTCTCTTATACAACTTCATATTTTGATTTTTAAAGATTATCTCCCCAAGAAAAAAAAATTTCTTTTATAATTTTATAAAAATATTAAAGATCATCAAGTTTTGTAGCTCCATATTCAAAAGCTTGTGCATGTTATGATAGATTGCTTTAAATAATCTATATTTTTTTAATGAAAATATTTTATACTAAATATTGAATATTTTTAATCTATTTTATCTTTGATCAATTCCCATGTTCTAAGATTTTTCTTTACAGCAATATAATATGTTCACCAATGCATAGTGATTTTCATCCTATACATAAAAAAAAAAAAAAACCTAGGCCCACTATATCTAATACTTATTGCTGAAAAAAAGTGTTAAAAGAGAAAATATTTATATCCAATAATTTGTAAGTCTTAAATTATAAAGAAAAATGAGAAAATATCATTAGATTTTTTCGAAAAAAACCAATTGGTTTTTTTGAGAAAAAAACCAATTGGTTTAAACCATGCCAACCCTAGTTTTAGAAAGTTACTGTTCTGAAAATATGGACGAAGAAGCAGTGTAACAATGGATTAATGGAGATTCAAAATTAGAATGTTACTAAGTTTTAGGTGATGATAATATTGTGTCGCTTGTGGTTCAGAGGAAACAAGGAATTCTTGTTTCATATGTACATAGTTCGAATGCATCCAACAGTAAAAAATTATTCCGTGTATAAGGCGCACCTAGGAGTTTTGCCCTAATTTTTTGAAAAAAAAGTCTGCCTTATACACGAGTAAATAAGGTACATAACATTAAAATGTTTATGTACAGGGTTAGCAAGAAATAAGTTGCCCACTTCAGATGGCTCTAGAATGTGTTCTATTGGCTCGAATGAGATCAAATGTGAGCTTCAGATAATTCAAATGATGCGCTTGACATTTATTAAAAAAATTAAAAACACAAAAATCTGCCAATATGGGAGCACTGTGATGCATATAAAGCACTTAAATCCCTTTATAAATAATATTAAAAAAGTGAAACTGATCAATAAAATGCAAAATCCGCCATAAGATTCTTTGTTCAGTGGAATACAGCATATCCAATACTTGGAAAACAACTAGCACACACACACAACTATGCAGATACTGATTGCTGAAATGTCTCAAGCCCTCGGAAGCTAGAAACTTATTTCTAACAGTCTGAATGGTAGTGTGAGTGTGGCAGATGTTTCTCTAGTATTGTATGTGACATATTCAACTGTTTAAAAATCTTAGGTTGGATACTGACCAGTTTCACTTTTTAAATATTTATTATTGATAAAGCAAATTAAATGTTTTATGTGTATTGCAGTGCCCCCTATTGGCAGATTATGTTTTAAATTTTTCTAATTGTTTTAATAAATGTCAAGTGCATCATTTGAATTATCTGTAGTTCAAATTTTATCTCATTTGAACCAATAGAATGCATTCTAAAACCTGAAGTGGGCAGTTATTTCTTACTAGCCCTACATAACAATTCCATTTATTAAAAAAATTATACATAAAAACTCAACATGCTTGCGAATTTAACATCTTTTAGAATAAAAAACAATAGAATATTTTTAAAATGATAAAAATAAATACATAGTTATATTTAACAGCTCAACAAATTTAAAAAGAAAATCCCCCACAATGTCACTGGTCAAATGACTTGAGGATATAAATGCTCAATGATAGATTGCAAATGCTGATCAATAGGGTCACATAACCAATCAACAAAAACAAGCTTCGTTATTGGCTCAGTTAACAGAAACCTTGATTAATTGAAGTTTGGTTAATTGAGATTCTTCTGTAAACATATTAAGTAACAAAAAAATTCACTTTTTTTTTTTTTTTTTTTTTTTGTCAAAACAAACTTTCTAATTTCATTTCAAAATATGCTCTAGTGAAATTTCCCAACCTATGGGTCGCAACAGGGTTTTTGGTGGTCCCCCCTCCGCACGGTAACTTTATCAATGTCTAAAAATTATTTATTTTCATTTTTTTTCTTTCTTTTTATATGTTTGCAGTAATATACACATATGATTATACATTTATTAGTAGCATAAATTACAGATTCAAGAAGTTAATAAAATACAAATTCATGAAACAAATTTATATGAAATAACATCTAAAATTTTTACTTTCTATTTAAAGTATTTAATAGTATCTTATTGTTACATAATGCATTCAACAGTAATATTGTCTTCTTGCAACTGTCCTTTGCCCAAAAAGAGTAAAAGCAGAATCTATTAGCAAAACAGTGAATAAAATTATTATTATTATTATTTATCTGGTAAATACAAGTATCGTTTATATTCACGGTTACACTAATAGCGAATTATGTGCACACATGGCAGAAGAATGATAATATCAAACATTGGGACTAATTTTAGAAAAAATTACTGAAAAAGAAATGTTTGATTGGGCCAAAAATGCTAATGATATAAAAAAGCAACCCTTACTCTCCTCCCTAAAGTAAGAAACATTATATATGCACAGCCTTTAAACAGGGAATATAATTCCAATAAACAGCATTTCACGAGTATAAGTAGCCAGTGAAAGAGTTAAATTACAGGGTTGGCGAGTTTTTGCCGAAGGTGGAAAAAACCGCGGAAAAAACCTGGTAAAAACCGTCCCGGCAAAAATAGATTTTTGCCAAAGAAGTGGCAAAAATAGGTTGTCCATTTAAATTTTTTCCCCAGAAAGAGAAAAATATTTCACAAAAGAAAAAATAAACTGCATACTTAATTAAAAAAATCAATATTATTCTAAATTTATTTTAACTTTTAAGTATAATTATGCACTTTGTGAAAGAATACTAACTTTTATAACAAGATTATTAATGAAAAAAATACCAATTTTAATATAAATAAATAGAAACTTCATTTATTCATGTTTATACAATTATTAATTCACATAATAGAACTGTTGAGACTGAGTAAAGCATTTATAGTTTATATATGTTAGAAATTCGAAGAAACAGTTATAGTAACCTAAATTTAATTTAATATAAAATTATATTTAAAGCAGAAAACTATTAAATTTCAATTATTTCAGCATTATCTTCCTCACAACCTAAATTTAGCATGGCATAACAGTAAACAAGTTTTGAAAGAGTATCTGTTGAAGTATTTCGAATCTCAGTTTGCACAAATGAAAAATTTGAAAAAAATCTTTTAATAGCAGCACTGCTTGCTGGACATATTTGAAAGTGAAAATCTTTTGATAATTAAAAAAATATGTATGTTAATGACTGATAAAATACTTTAATTACAGGGGTCTGTCTAGACTTTTCTCGTCTTTGTGAAAATTCTAGACAGTTTTGTGAATTTTAAATTATCAGGTTTTCAGGTTCTACCCTTCACATATAGAGAAGCTAAATAATATATTTTTTGGTGAGTTCAAATGTTTATTAACAGGCCAGATTTTATTTTAAAATGATTAAATTTGTGAAAAGTTCAGTTTAAAGGTGAAATGTCGATTTGAGAGACAAATAATTTTATGAAGAATCCTGTTTGAGGTTAAAGAATTTTGTGAAGGGTCCTTTAAAGGACCTAAAATTTTCCTAAACATATCCCTGACTTAAAGTAAAAAAAATTTGATATGTAATTTTTTATTTTGTTCTTAAATTCCTAAGTAAAACTGAATTCCACCTATTTTTTAAAGATTTAAAATATTTAATATTAATTAATTAGCAAATGAAATTAAACTATTAAATAATACACTGTTAAATTTAATTGTTTATACCATTACTATCCTTATTAACGTGTAGATTTTATTATTCATTAAAGACATATAGGTTTTTTCCATTTTTGCCGGTTTTTTCCATTTTTTCCCTGGTTTTTTCCAGTTTTTTCCACTGTCCTGGCAAAAATACCTTTTTGCCGGCAAAAATGCCAACCCTGTTAAATTATCATACTGTATTACAATACAAAACAGACATCTAGCTTCTACTTCTTTCTCGGTCAGTTGCATGGTATGTATAACCTTCTCAGCTCTTTTATAATGATTATTGATAAAAGTGCATGACTTGATGTAAACAAACAAAATTATTTCAAATTTTGAAATTGTTGCTGTAAAAACAAAACTAGTATATCATTTTAATGGGTTTTTCTTTTTCTTTTCTTTTTCTTTTTTTTTGTTTGCTTTTATGCTACCCTTAAGGCAGGTTTCTCAGTTATTTTTCTTTAATGAATTTGTAGGAAACTTTTATTTTTGTCTTCCTTGAATTTATTAACACTTTGCACTTTGAATTTCTTTAACATATAAACAAATGTGATAAAATGAAAAAAGTTGTTAGAAAGTAATAGTTCTCAACATAGGAGATTTTATAATATTGTTGGGGGTCTCATTCAACAAAGGAATGCAAAGTATTACTCTGTTTTTATTTTTGGATTAAATCTTATTTCATGCTTAAAATCTGCAGTATTATAAATTTATTATGAAAATTATCTTCTGTATCTTTTTAGGCTGGGCCCATGTAGTTTGTGCTCTATATATCCCTGAAGTGAGATTTGGAAATGTAACTACTATGGAACCAATCATTCTACAGTTAGTTCCACAGGACCGATATAATAAAGTAATTTGAGGAACATTATCATAAACATTACTGTAATCTTAGTTTTTATTTAATGTTTATTAAAACTTATTAGATACAATATAATATCTTTAATATGTACCTTCTTTAATCTGGAAACTTCAGCCATCATACTTTATTGACTATTGTTATTTTTTGTTTCCAATTTTTTTTCAATTAAACGTTATAAATGGTTTATATATGGTATCCACCACATACAATAATAAATTTCAGAATGTGACTAAGAATAAAAACTAATTATTTAATTTACTATTTTTTCCCTCTTTTTAAAATTGTATGTAATTTATGTATGCCCGTTTTAATATTAAGTTGTATAAGTTTATTAAGAATTAATGCTAAATTTTTAGCATGTTATTCTTCATTCACAAAAGATGGAGCCAAAATAACGCAAAATCAAATTTCATTTGTTTTCTTTTTTCTTAAAGATTTTCAACTTATGTCAGAATTAGATATTTCTATATTATTTATTTATTTGATTTTTCATATAATTAAACTTACTTTAGTAAAATAATTTTTTCAGAGACAATCATTTATTTACATTTCTTGAGTGTATGTATTGTCTGCTGTTAACTTGCTTTTATTGGTTAGGAATCATATTTTTGCTTGTTTTCGACTAACTAATAGTTTTTTTTATAAATTCAACAAAATGGCTGGAAGTTAAAAGACTTTGAAAGATGAGATCATCAAGGTTTTGGATTTAAAACCTAAAAGCAATAATCCAAAAAAAGATTTTTAAAAAGTGTTTATGGAATTGTGCATAATGGTGGCAGTGGTGTAGTAAGAAAAGACCTGGTTGACAAAGAATTACATCCATGCGCGATGATAATTATGCTAAATATGGCAACTAGAAAAGTTATTTCATTGCGAAAAATTGTATCCAAATTTGGAGTGTAAAAATAATACCATTCACAGAAGAGTGCTGAATGCTAAAATGAATAATTTTCAAGAAATTGTTGTTGAAAAAAAACATGCTTAAATAAACACTGCAAAACTGCACGTTTAAACTGGGTTAAGAAAATGTTTTTTGATGGTAAATGGCATCAACAATATTTAGTGACAAGAAAAAAGGAACTTAGATAGACCAAATGCATATAAATTTCATTAGTATGATTTAAGAAGTGAACCCAGAAAATTTTTCTGTAGACAGCAATGCGGAAAATCAGTAATAACTTGGCATGGTTTTGGATTTAGTAGGCAAACATTTTTGGCATTTTGTAGCAAGAAAATGAACTATGAGGAACTATCAGCAAATCTTAGAAGACCATTTTATTCCAATACATGATTTGCTGGGAGGACCAAATTATTTATTTCAACAGGACAGGATACCTATTTATGTGCCTAACTTTACAAAGATGTGGTTTAATAGGGATAATATCAATGTCATTGACTGGCCATTTACTTAGTCTGAATTTAAATCCCATGAAAAATGTTTGGGGACACCTAGTATAAGAAGTATATGAAAATAGACACCAGTACTTTTTGATATAAGACCTTACAACAAGAATTGAGCATATGTGGTCTGAACTGTCAACAGAGGTAATGTAAACCTTAATACCTTCGATGGAAAACTGCATATTTTAAATTATTAAAGTTAATAGAAGTACGATTAAATACTAACATTTGTAATTGTTCCTCAACCCCTTTAACAATCTATAAAACAAACATTGTCCATAATTATGATACACCCAATTTTCTGTTTTCTAAATAAATTCAGCATTTGTTATGTTTTCTAATACAAATTAATTCTAAATTGTGCCTTATGTAATGAAAAAAAATCCATTTTTAACTTTAATTGTACTTTATGCTTTTGTTTACATTTTTGGGACACATTGTAATTGCCTTGTTAAAATAGCCTAATATTGCTAAAATAATAAAAATGTAACATTACATAATCTTTGATTCAATAATATGTTTAATTTTTCCAGTTTTAAAATTAATAATAATTTATTTGTAATAATTTTTATTTATAATATATTTATTTTCATAATACAGTTTAGCTTAGATGATTCAAAGTTGAAGAAACCAGAGAAAATTTCGAAATATCCAAAAATTTTAATTACATATATTTTCTTAAAGAAAAAGAGATATATAAATTGTATAAGAATTGTGCTATCTTTTTTTCATTAAATCAAACATGTTTACTCGGTTAATTATTCATCATTTTAAAGAAAAAAAGTATTCCTTGAATGTTATGATTTCAACATATCAATTAATACAAAAATAGAATCTTCTGCATTAAGACCACTTACCTCTTACGGAGATAAGAAAAGGAAGAAGGGCGGGAATCTCCCATTGCAACCCTTAAGCTTCCTTCCCTTCAACCCACAGCTAAATAGATTCTCCCACAGAAGATCTATAGCTAAATGTTGGAATTTTGTTTTGGTCAGGAAATTTCTAGAAATCCCCATTTAGTCACATTCCAAACTATGCCCTTTCTTTTACTCACTCAAAACGACTGTTAAAATAAAATGATAAAATATTTTGCACCTTAACTGAAAAAAGTATCAAAAACAACTTTTACTGTAAAACTTCAAGAAAAATTCAAATGAAAAATTTTAAATAAATGAAATTCAAGCTATCCATGTTTATTTTACAGAATTTTAGGAACTGAGCAGAAATTCGAATCATCCAAGTTTCATTGTACTATGGCCTATATATTACTATCGTTAACTATATTAAAAAATAATAGTAGTAATAAATGTTTTCAACTTCTTTTTAGAACTTTTTTATATGTTCTTTTTTCAACTAGTTTTGGCTCTTTTAAAGTAAGGTAATTTTGGAATTAATTTAATATTGTTTTGTTATTTTTCTTTCTCCAAATTAAGAAAGATGTTCAAAAACCATTTTAATAATAATTATTAGTATTTTAAGTGTTTAATTTGTTTTAATACAATTTTTCTAGGTGCTATATTTAATTTTTCATAGGTGTATTACTATTTTAAATGTGTACTATAATAATATATTTTGTTAATTAATTGTGACTTTTATTTAAATTTCTCACTATACACTTTTTTTCCTTTAAAAAATAAAAAATAAATAATTTCATTGTAGTATTTTTCAGGCTATCTCTTATTTTTGTGATGTGTATTATTTGTTTAGTAAATCAGAAATCATATATACTCTTTAAAAATACTGTTATTGTTTTCTTTAATTTATGATAAATAGCACCATGTAAGATATATGTTTAAAAATATTTTAGGATACTTTTAAAGAAAATTTGTGAGTGAGTTTTAATTATTTTAAAAGTTATTATCAAGTTCCTTGAACTTTTGTAGTGACATTTTAATAACAGACATTAATATTATTATTTATTTAAATACATTTCAGTTTCAAAACCTCTGTAATTTTGAATAATCTGGAATGGCTATAATTGCAGTGATTCTGCATTAAAGAAATTATATGTGCTTACAAAGTTGCATTATCAATATCAGCTAATAAATAACTAAAATTTTAAATACGTTATATAAATTAAACATTATAAATATATTCTTAAAAACTGAATAAATTTTGCCTTGTATAATTTAAAAAGAAATTTTACAATTAAATCAGTTTTGTTTTTGGCAGAAAACAATTCTTATCCTTTTTAATTGTTTTAGAGAAATCATTTTTCTTTAACTGTTTTTAAATAAAAAGTTACCAAAATTTTAATCATTTGATAGAAAAGTTGAAGAATTATAAAAAGGCATAAAGTTTCATCCTTTCAATGTTAAATTAACTTTTAAAAATTTTAATAATATCTGTTATAATAATTATTTTTTCATTCTGATTTATAGCTCTGCTACATATGTGAAGAACAGGGCAAAGAATCAAAGGCCAGTGTTGGTGCATGTATGCAGTGTAACAAATCAGGTTGTAAGCAGTACTTTCATGTTACTTGGTAAGAAATGTTTGTTTAATTATTTCATGTTGTGAGTTATGAAGAGGGTTTACAAAACTACTTTTGTATAAAATTTTCTGTTCTATACTGTTTTCTTATTTAAATTTGCTTATTTATTTATTTATATGTAAAAAAATAAAATTAAATTTGAGATTTTTTTAAAATTAATTTAGTTGAAATAAATTTATTACTGAAATATTTAATCATTTTATAGATGTATGAATATGCCATATATAAATATATATATATATATTGCATCTTTTAAAATAAATTTTCTAAAATTGACAAATAAAAACTGCCTTTGAAAATTTCATTTAAGTTTTTTTTTTTTTTTTTTTTTTTTTTCCCCCAACCTACTTGTTTTTACTCTTACAAAATAACATCCTTCTGGTCTTTTTTTTTTTTTTTTTTTTTTTTTTTTTTTTTTTTTGTGCATGTTTTTATTTTTTTTTTTGTGTATTAAAAAAAATACATAGTAAAAATTAACTCATTGACTGTTGTCTTTAAAAGAGTTCTTTGACTATTAAAATTAGTTTTTAAAATCTAGAGTATGCTTAAAAAATAAATAAATTGTTTTAAGATGTGTCCTTTGTAATCAAGTTCCCTTTTCCTACGTACAGCACCCAGCTCTTTTTCAAATATGGGAGAAACTCTGATAAAATTTATTAATATTTCTGTAGTTGGATGTTTATCATGATTACAATACCTTCCTTACACTATACGTGTTCAGAAAATAAAAAAGCTGATGTTGTTACATTATGGAAATGAATTATGTTTCTGTTTGATTTTTTAAAAATTTTTATTCAAATTTATAATAATAGTTCATTCAAACTGAATATCATTTGGATTAGTTGATATCAATTTAAAAAGTATTGTTTGTGTAAATATCATCTGCATTCATTTATGTTGAAAAACGCATCACAAAGATGTTGTATTCTTCATTTTCATGGTAATTTATTTTTCTTACTTTATGCTTTTTATGCTCTGTGTTTTTAAGTTTGTGCTTTTTACTCAAATGTAAAAGATGATGGAATGTTGAAAGCCATGCGATGGCTCACATATTTTGGTGTTAAATAAAATGCATTTACAGTCCATTTTGTTGTGTTTAAGAAGTAAAAAAACCAGTGTGTGTTATGTTTCTTATAAGTTAAAAACACTACAAACAGGTATGACATCTTTTATGTAAATTTATCTGTTCAATAAAATTAATTTATTTAGTAGGAATACCCCCCGTGGCAGAAACACGGCGACACGGCGACATAGTCGCAGACACAGAAAATCTCTTGCGGACAGTTTTTGTCTGTACTAATGAAATCAATTAAAAAAATTTGTCCGCAGCTTTCGCACACTTTTGTCTGCAACTTTCGGACACTTTTGTCCGCAATTGTCGGGCACTTTTTGTCTGCACTAACGAAAAATGTAAAAAAATTGTCCAAAACTTGCGGACGACTTTTTTCCCCTGCAGTACGCATGCCGCCTCACGCATCCGGACGCCAAATTCCCGCCTCTAAATTCATTCATCTGCACATTCCGAGAACATACGAGCTCTGCGTTCTGCGGTGCGGCCGCCAAGATCAACCGTCATTCCGTAGAACATGTGCTTAGAATGGCGGGCAGTTTTTGTCTGTACTAATGAAATCAATTAAAAAAATTTGTCCGCAACTTTCGGACACTTTTGTCTGCAACTGTCGGACACTTTTTGCTGCACTAACGAAAATTTAAAAAAAAATTGTCCAAAACTTGAAAACGCTCAAAAGAAAAAAATAAAACATGAAATTTGTTAAAGGATCCAATGAAAAGAAAGTATTTAAGTCTTAAGACCGAGGAGAAAGTATTTCATCAATGTATCATGGGGGGGGGGGGGGCAAATTTCGCCAGAAGACCACAGAAAGAAATGAGAATTTCCTCAAAGGACCGTGGAAAAATGCGTATTTCATCAAAAGATTGAGGGGGAAAAAACTTGAATTTCTACATAGAATTTTTCAATTTTGTTTACAGGATTTTTTTTAATTATTTATTTGGATACTTTTATTTTTGGAATCGGTTTCGAAAGTGAAAGTATCCCTGTCAAGGGAATCGAATAAGTAAAAAGCGGCCTTTGTAAAAATCGATCTTCGCTAGTTAATGCAAATATAAATAAAATGAACAAAATTGAAGTATGATATTGAAGTGCCAGCTAGATATATTTTTTTAATGTTTTCCATTATATTGCATGCGGATGTTCTCATATAAATAACTGATACCGATTGTATTTTCAATTGGAAAATCACCCGAGAATGACAAGTGTTTATCTAAATTCCTCAGGATTGCATTCTTTAAAGTTATTCTGTCTTTATAACGCAAACAAACATTAAAAGAAAATTTGAATGAAAATTTAATGAAAAATAAAGTATTATTGTGAAAAAAAAAAGTTTGTTTTAAATAATTTTCTATTTTGCTTCACGAAATATTTTGTTTTAAACTGTTTCTTTTTTGCATAGCAAAATATTTATCAATAGAACGACGCTTATCTGATTTTCACGGCGTTTCCGAACACACGTGTATTTTGCTCAAGTTCAACTGAATTCCAGGAAATCCTTTATTCCCTTTTTTTCTGCGATTTATTGACAATAAGATACGGGCGTATTACAATGGCTCAAGAGATAACTATCTCAACCTTACTTGAGAAAGGTACTTGTCCTACAGTGTGATTGAAGTTGAACTGGAAAAATCATTATACATTAAACACGCCACCTGCGAGCGAACATAAAACACGCCGACTTCTAACCGTAAAAAGTAATCATGTGTGCTTTGCAGCCAGGTCCGAGTTCTCGCAGCTAAATAAACAACCATGTCATGATAATGAGACTTTTTTATCTAGTGAATCTAAGAGTGGACTTTTTCATGGATATATATAATTTTCATAAGATTTATTATATTTTAATAAAAATTTGGTATACAGACTAATTTATTATTATTGAGAATCGCTGAAAATTTGAACAAAATCGGTCAATTCATAACGAAAATAAAATATTTTTTTCGTTTTTTAAAGTAAGTAGAACAGAAATTCATTTTCAGTTCATTTTTTCTATTTGCTGCTCGATTTTTTTTTTTTTTTTTTTTTTTTTCTCTCAACAACGCAAAACTTTTTGACTTATTGGGATCTCCTTTTACATTTAAAAGAATACAATTCGCACAAGTACGCAAATGATTTGGAATTAAAAAGGGTGTTATTTTTTTTCAATAAATAACATCTTAAATTTAAATATTCTGGAATCGCAACAAAAATTTTTAAAATAAAAAAAAAAATTCGCCAATTTTTTTTTTGTTTTTTAAGTGTCAAAATTCAAAAATCGCAGAACAAAATGTTAGGTTAAAAAATTTAAATTGGATTCCTTTTACAAACATTACAAATTACCACGAAACACGTCTAAAATCGCTGATGAATGTGAGAAACTTTTGAAAAAAGGACAAAATTTGCTATATTGGGATAAGATAATATAGTTGTAGTAATAGTAATTTTTATAATTAGTATTAACGCATTTCATAAATATAAAAAATCACTGCAAATAGTGAAATATTTTTTATTATTATTTGGTGGTGGTGGTGGTGGGGGGGGGGAATTAAAACGTAATCAATAAGAAAGCTAAAATTAAATCGAAAAAAATCGAAAATTGCTGAGAACATTACTGTTCTAGATTTATTATTGGATTTGTGTTTCGAATTTCGGAAAATCTCTGTGAAATGGAAGAAAAACTATAAAAACCGTATTAAAAAATTCTCAAAAAAAAAAAAAAAAAAAAAATGGTTGCACGAATTTAAATTCAATTTTATCGTAAAAAATATACAAAATATACTATATTGTAAAAACAGTTTGAAATTGGATTCATTTCACAAATGTAAAAAAAATCGCCGCAACACGGAATATAACGCAGTTTTTAACATTTTGATATATTTTCGTAAGGGCGGCGCTTACGTTAGTGCGGTGCTTCTGACGAATATTTGTCTTTTTAATGTATTTTCGGAGGTGCGGCGCTTACGGTGGGTGCGGCGCATACTCCCAAAAATACGGTTTTGGAAATATTTAAGCATATGTGTACAATTCCCCCTCCCCTACCCAATACTTTGATCTAATTATAGTAGCAATTTAACTTCATACTCAATTATCAAATGTCTAAACAGAATTTTGGGACAATTTATTTATTATATATTGCAGTAAATAAGCTTGACAATTTTTCCAATGCTGATTTATTAATTTTTGTTTTTGACCTTTTTTTATATGCTTTTATGAAGTAGTTAAGAATATTATACATAAAATATACAGAATACCTGATTTGCGATATATTCAATTTACAGTGTCTTTTCTTTTTCCTAAACATATGATGTGTAAATGTGTATACAGTTAGAAGAAAATATTGCGTTGTGGTTGCAGACAGAATTTGATATTAATGAGGCTTGTCGCAGACACAGTTAAAAAATTCTGCCACAGGGGGAATACCTAACCACATATATATTTTAAGTATTGCATTCATTTTTTTCATTTTTATTTTAATTAATGAGCACTTTTTTGTTTCCAGTGCCCAAGCTGCTGGTTTATTATGTGAAGAAGCTGGCAATTACATGGATAATGTTAAATACTGTGGCTACTGTGATTATCATTATCAAAAGTTGGTAAGTAGCCAGCAGTCAAACTTCAAAATAAAATTGGTAAGTTAAAAAGAAACAAACACCCAATTGGATATAATCTAAATGTTTTTGTCATATGTTTCTGTATCTCTAAAACTCAGTCTTGTATTCTGCTTTTTGGGAAATGCATTAACCCTTGATCAACTGAAGTAAGCTATATAGTTCTCAAATGTAGTTATTTTTTTATACCCAGTGTTTTAAGAAAGTTTTGTTTTTATAATTATTTTTGTTACTAGTTTGTTTAAACCTTGTTATCTGCATGAAGATTTCAACAAATTTATTGATTTCATGCTAAGTCTAATAATTGTAGTGAGGGAAAAAAACTTTTGTTGGCTTGTTTATGTTAATTAAATTACAGAATTATTATTTATTAGTTAGAAAAGGTTGCATCATATTATCTACATAGTGTAACTACGTATGTGCTATTGATACTATTTTAATGATTCATAAAAGCAAGTGCTATATTAGCTTGCTTTATGGGTGTTTCATATGTCTCAATGTACGCTAACTTTTCATCATCACTTATCATCTAAATTTTTATATATTTAACTAAAGCCACTAAAGTAGTGTTTCTCAGCTACTGGGCTGCAGAATGATAGTGTGCTGTGTCTTAGGTATGCTGTGAAAAGTTTTAGACTATTAATATAACTTAAAGTATAGAATAAGTTAAAAATTTTAAAGAAACAATTCCTTTAAACATGCAACGATATGTGCAACTAATTATACATGGACAAAAACAACTCACAGAGTTAGCTGCATGTACTTTTGTTTCAATAAAAAGATTAATTCTTTTGAAATGTTGCTCATATAATCTTTTATTATGCATTCAGAAAATTTATATTAGTATTTAGTGGAATTTGCACTTTAGACACAGGAACATAACTTTTAATAATGTATATTATGAATAATTATGTTAATTGCTAATAAAATTATAATTGGCTGATAATATTATTATTTGTAAGTTTCTTTTTATTTTATATCGAATAATTGATAACATTGAACTTCAAATTTATCTGGGGAACTTCTCATCCTGTAATGTCATCATTAGCCTTTGTATATATGATTGTTAAATAGCCATTTTTCTATATTAATATATGAAACTATAAAGCAGTACTTTGTAAATGGAATTTTCATCCTTTGTTATAGTTGTTCAATGTTAAGTGAGTAAAATTTGTTTTAAATCTTTTGTTACATTTTTATTAGATTTTGTTTTCTTCAGAGAATGAGGTGCTACATGTATGCATGGCTAGCGAAAAAAAAAAAAAAAAAAAAAATACAGTATTTGTATAAAAGTGACTGTAATATTTAGAATGTTTATTTGTTAACTATACTATAAAAGTTTTCTCCTATTTTTAGAAAAAGGACAGTCATATAAAGCCCATTCCTGCATTTCGTCCGATTCCTGCAGACAACGCTACACCTGAACCTAGTCCAGAGAAACCATCTTCAGGTGTAGCCAAAGAAAGAGGACGAAGTCGGGGGGAAAGGAAAGCAAAGCAGACTTCTTCAAATAATACTAATGCCAGTGAAATTCAACTTTCTGAGCAAGGCTTTCAAAGTGACAGCAGTGCCAGTACCATAAGTGATAACAGCGTAACTACCATGAACTGCAAAAATAAAAAGAGTGACTTTGTAGTACTTCTCGATAGTACTGCTGTGAGTGCAGCAAAAGTTTCGTCGACATGTGCAAAAGAAATTTCAGTTGCTGAAGGTTCTGTAAGTGCTAGTGAGAAACAAAAGAAAAAAGGAAAAGACACACTTACTACAGACTCTAGTGAGAAAAAAGATGACTGTGTTAATCTGGAGAAAGTGACTCCTATTAATTCTGCCTCAGTTTTTGATTTTGAAGAAAATGATACAAATGGCAGTTCTAAAAATCCAGATAGTAAATTTGATAAAAAACGTGGGATGGACAATACAGATGAGCCTGAAAAGAAGAAATCAAAGCATTCCAGGTGGTTAATTTTGTCTTATTATGAAAGTATTTATTACTTTAGTAATGATTTGATTTTTTTTTTTTTTTTTTTTTTATGTGGATTATTCATTCCTTGTCATGTGCAGGGCAGTTTTTTGATACATTTCTGCTGTTTTGACAATGTTATTATATCCTCAAATTAATACAACCTTGCTAATATAAAAATCTAGAGTGTTTTGTTATTTTTAATGAATAGTTTATGTTTTAACAACTTTTAAATCAATAGATATAAGTATTTGTGTAAATGTCATGCACAGGACATTTTGTCATTTTTCTTGGAATGTCAAAAAAGGTCAAATTACTTAGGTATAGGATTTAAAATGTGAAGATTTTTACTGTTTTCATTTTTATAATTTGTTATTAAAAACAGGCAGCTTACTAAGTTCTGGAATTTAAAATGTTTAGATTTTTAAACCTATCAAAGGGGCCATTCCATATCATGTGAGCAAGAACCTTTTTACATATTACTGCTGTTGTAACAATGCTATAGTGTCCTCAATATGGTATAGAGGTCTGCACGGGCCGGGCCTAGTCACTAATCTTTTTGGGCCGGGCCTAACTTTTTTTTCCGTACGAAGCCGAGACTGATTCCATTCTTCTTAGTTTTCATGGACCAAAATAATCAGTTCCTATTGAATCTTCCTATATGAAAATGCTTTTCTCGACTTTTTATAAATCAGTAATATTTGGCTTTGTCCAAAAATATTTGCAAAAAAAGCGTATACTTTTAAGCCGTCATTATTCTACAATTAAACATTAGAATGTATTCCTTTTAAAGAATCGTAGATTACTAGGCGTTTTAAAATGGAATTAAACACACACACACACAAAAAAAAAAAAAAAAAAAAAAAAAATGATTATGACGGAATTTTTTTTTTAACTGAAAACTGAAAGTTTCTTTTAAAATGTTCATCCATGCAAAATGAATACGACAATATGGGAGAAAAAAATATATTAAACATTTACATCTGTTAAGAAGGGAATGCATTTTTTTTTTTCGTTCCAAAGCGATTTCATCTTTGGAAATTTTACCATGTACCGCTTTTTCGATTTTTTGTCTCCATTACAGGGAATATGGATTAATAATACTAGTGATAACTGAAACATTTACATACAACAAACAAAGATTCATTTAAAAGCACTAGCAAAAGCCATGCTTTGTTTGGATTCGCGAAGCCTTATTTTACAAAACAGATATTTGAAAATAACAATATTTTTTAATATAACTAGCATACGCAGCCCGCTTCGCCGGGCTTAATTTGAAAGTTTATTTAATAATTTATGTGTATGGTACGCTTCTCTCTCAGCTGGCGACGGATCCCCCGGTGACTCTACGCTTCTCTCTCAGCTGGCGACGGATCCCCCGGTGACTCTCCCCGGACCATCGGCACTCCACGTGCGTCGGGTGAGCGTCAGAACAAACTTTCAGCATATACATATGGGTGGTTGTACTTGAATGCACAGACCTGCGCGTTTTTTTCTATCTTGCTTTTATACCTCTGGACCGAGTTGGCGCATTGCCAAGATTTGCTTCCTCTGGACCGAGTTGGCGCATTGCCAAGATTTGCTTCCTCTGGACCGAGTTGGCGCATTGCCAAGATTTGCTTTCCCCTGTGCCTCAATTAATTAATTATCCTCAGAATTCCTTTTATTTATAGAGATTTTTACATCTTTATTAAACAAAAACGTTATTTTATGTTTTGGCGCATTTTAATTTTTTATTTATGATGTAAGACTGGCATAATAAAATATTTTCGAAGAAAACTTTTACAAAATATTTTTAAATTTTCAACTAAAAGCTCTTTTAAATATGTTTTTACTTTTTCCAGTAGCCACTGGTGTTTTTTAAAGTTGTTTGAAATATGCATGTTTCCAATCTTTGTTATTAACATCAAATAATCTTTGATAGCTATTTTAGAATAATATATTTGAAGGGAGCTTGAAAAATGTTACTTCTTCAAAATCCTATTTTCTGGAAAAACATTTGAAATCTGCTCTCGTTGATACTATGAATTTTTAACTGGAAAACTTTTTATTCTAATTTCTTCATTTTTATACATGTTAGCGTACGTGAATTTTTGATATTGTAGAATTTTTCCTAAGGAAAATTTCTATTGAATGCTTAATTTTGAAGGATTTTCACTCTTGACAACGTTACGTACGTTTTTAAGCCAACTGTCTATATATCCTCAATATCTACAACTGCTTCATCTAATGTTAAACCTTGGGATTTATGAATTGTAACAGCAAAAGCTAACTGCAGAAGAAATTCTTTCCTTGAGCAATTTATGCTTCCAATTTTCCAGAATTTAATTATTGGGGGAATTGGTACGCACCAATTCTTATAAGTTAAATTACTGTAGTATTCAAATTTATCCATTGATTAGTCGCGATATCTGGTCTGGTGGCTTATGATTTTCTTTAATACGTGGAACAAAGTCTAAAGTCCCGTTTACTAAATCTTTTTAGGTCCACAAATAAGAACGTAACATTATTTTAGATCCAAATGATAAAGTAAGGAATGGTTAAAGTCCATTTGTCGTTTCTGAATCGGCCAACTTTGCTTTAGTATATTTATAAAGAGCTTGAATCGAGGCAACAACTTCACGCAGTTCTTTTAATTTTTCATTTATATAACAAATTTAACAATTTTATTTGTTTACAATTCTTTTGTTGCCACTTTACAAAAAAAAAAAAAAAAAAAATCCATAATACAATTCTTTTAAAATGTTTAAGTATCATCTGCGCAAACGATTTTGCGGAATAATGAAAACATGTTTTATTTATGAAATTAATCATGATTCTATCTATAATTACTTACTCCATGATTTATATTTTTTTTCTGAAAATATACGCGTTTCATTTTTTATTTATTTGCTAAAATGCGTCCGTATTGGAAATGCATGTAAAATAAATTAATTAAAATAATAATTTTTTAACGTTTTACTGTAAAAAAATTATATTGTGCAAATCTACAGATCATAATTTATTTTTGTGTTTAATTTGAAGTCAAAATATTGAATAGTTTTTTTTGTAAAGTGTACGACAAAGTGTAATTTGAGTGGCCTAGTAGAGGATTCGCTTCGCTCATCCTAATAAATATCGCAGCCTACGGCACTTCTGCATAAATGGAGATTGTAAACATGGAAAAGAAAAGACTAATATAATTTTTTTTGGTCAGAACTCTTCCATAAGATTAAAGATCAATGTTCAGTAGAAGTTTACTCGAGCCGGGCCGGGTTCGGGCCGAATTTTAAACTTTTTTCCGGACCGGGCCGAGCTTAGGCCATTATTTTTTTCGTTCGGGCCGGACCGGGTCGGGCCAATATTTTTTTCGTTCGGGCCGTGCCTGGAAATTTCGGCCCGTGCAGACCTCTAATATGGTATTTGCTGATATGAAAATATAGGTTTTGTTAATCTTTTATAGGTTTGTTAATTTTAATGTATATTTTATATTTTAACAATTTATAAGTGAATAATTATTAATGAATTTTATAGATGATTTATGTTTAATCTACAAAGTTACAGTGTCAAAATCATGCTTTTTTTATATGATAGTTTATTTTAGTATTTAAAATAAATATAAAATAGTCTGTGTTTCTCAGATTGTTGTACACACACCCATAAAGTAAATCACTTGATCATCTTATACTTCTGCATTTTTCTTAGCATTTCAAAATTTCTTTAACCTCCCCACCTTTTTATGAAATTAATTTTTTGTTAGGAGAGAAAAAGTTAAATTGTTATACACAGGAAAAAAAGACACTTGAGTAAGTGGCATGACAAACATGGAACACAGAACATTATGTATATGTCAGAATCCTATTTAGAAATATTAATAAGATGTAAATTTGAAAATAGTAAAATATATATTTGACATTATACTTGATGACATATTGAACATTTAAAGTTATAACTGTGTTAGATTTGTATTGGAAGTGTAATTTGATAAAGTTCTGTGATTCTATGAACAAAAAATTTCATTTTTGTTCACAGAATAACAGAACAATTATATTTGTGTTTGAGCATTTTCTGTGATTTTAGTATTTTTATTATGTTATGTCAAATGCTATATAATGAATTTCCTAATTTTTATCACTGACAGTTGCATATAAAAGACTTACACTGGCTAAATGATTAGTTTATGCTTTAATACAGTAAACTCCCTCAAATCTGCAACCGTAAAATCTAAAAATGCCAAAAATCTGCACATCATTGTAGATATAAACAATGAAACTTTCAGTTCTGATGTAGGGGCAAAATTACAAAAGTTTTCAGTTTTATATCATTCCATATGTATTTCAGTATGTAATTTTCAATAATATGACTAAACTCTCTCTTTTTTTTTTTTTTTTTTTTTTTTTTTTTTTTATGAAGGAAATATAAATTTATTTCTGGGGGGAAAAAAAAAAGTCAAGATTTACTGCTGATATCATAGGCAATTACAATCTTTTTTCCATATATATTTATGTACAGTCAACTCTCGTTAATTCGAAATCGGATAATTCGAATCTTCGCTTAATTCGAACTAAACAGGAAGTCCCGAAATTTTCAATGGCAGAATAACATTAAAAATTTTCATTAATTCAAACTCATTTTCTCTTGACTTCGCTTAATTCGAACTAACGAGAATTCCGATTTTTCATTTTTCCCTTCTTTTTCATGGATTTCAGATCATTTAAATAACTATCTTTCTTTGATTTTTGTGAAAATTGTTCCGAACAATTATATATATGGATACCAAGTATATATAGTGGATACCAATGCATTTGGTATCCACTTTCTTCGTGCGCCGTCTGTCCATCAGTGATGCTTTAAATTTTTCTTCCATTGTGCTTGTGTCTAATCTTTTAATTAGTTTATGTATTTATACATTCTAATTTAATTTTAAGTCATATTCTAATGATAACTGACGAAATAAATTTAAAAAACACTATAACATTAATTCTTTTGTAATAGTACCATATTAAGCATATTTTCATTTCATATTTTCCTTAATTCAAAATTCGGATAATTCGAACATTTCTTGTGGTCCCGACAAATTCAAATTAATGAGAGCCGACTGTATTAATCAATATTTTTTGTTTATTAAGACTGGCTAAAACAGAAATAAAACTTCGTTATTTTAGGATTTTGTTGTTAATTAATAGGGTACCTTTATGAAGAAAGTTATTAAATAATTCCAGCAAAAATTTACTTGTTCTTTACTTTTAAATAATTTAATCATTTTTAAAATTATTTCAATGTTTTTCTATAATGTGATCATTCATTATAATTTTGATTTCATCATTATACTCAAATTACAGTTTAAAAAATATAAATAAAGCAATGACCAGAAATCTGCAAAATTCTGAAATCTGCTCAAGCTATGCAGATTTGAGAGAGTTTACTGTATTATTGTCGTAGTTTTCCACAGGTTAAAAAAGACCAGAGTTTAACAGTTGGGAAAGGGCACATTTTAAAATTTTAAAGTACTCTTTTTATTTTTAAAAGCATTTTTAATGTTTAAAAGCTGCAGCTTTGTCTATTCAAATCTCGACATTAAGTCAAATGCTGTTCTGCAAACAATTTTTTTACTATAACAGCAGAAAGGATGTCATTTTTTGAATAGTCTGTGTTTCAAAACAGTAGTGGCAAGGAAAGTACTATTTTTTTGGATGAAGACAAGAAGGGTACTATTTTTTAAATCAAAGATTACAAGATGAATTTAATGAGCTATCAATTGATCTCAAAGCTAAGGTACTTTCCAAAAATGACAGATTATGATACAAACACAAATACTTCATTAAAATGACAGTGCTTCTCTTATTTTTTGCTTGCATTTTCAAGCTCATATATAATTATATCTGGTTTCAGCCATGTTAATCCCACATTCAAAATTCATTAAAAGAAATTTTGGTATTGTTCAATTATCCCATCGACCATTTTCTACAGTATATACAAATCGACAAATCGCTAAACTATTCACCAAATTATACAAATGGAAGAATGTTGCTATTCTATAATGTCCCATTCTAAAATTTTAAGATGGGAAAATTAGTGAATTTAAAAAAAATCACTAAAAAATAGTTACTTTAAATGGAATAGCAACATATTAAATATAAAATTTGCTTTATTTAGATGATTTCTCACAAAGAATACTAATAATTCACGTATTTAAATGCAGAACTATTAAATTACACCTTAAACAAACAGATATTTTTAAGATACTGTATTTGTAAATAAAAGTAAGTATTTTAAATGTAATAGTTGAATTTATTGAGTAACACAGTAAATATCAAAGATAATGGGAAACTGTAAGGAATTTAATGCTCTTTATTTTGACAAAAAATGTAGACAATTATAACTATAAAATGTATGTAAACATTAGATACAGACTTGAAGCAAAAAAATGTATATAAATAAATAAATTTTATATATATAAAAAATCAAAATGTACAGTAATTTTAAATAATGAAAAAACAAATAAATTAATAAAAATACAAATGAAACATTGAATTAAAAAGACCTGATGGTGAAACATGTGTAACATGTTCAATGTCAAGTGAATGTGACATTTATGATCATAATTAGAAAATATTAAAAAGAAAGTCAAACACTTGAAAGGAATTAACTTTAAAAAAAAAATTGCCAAATCAATGGTATTAAGTTTTTTAAGATGGCTGCCTATTTATGTACTTGTCTTATCACTGTTAATTGATCCTTAAGTATCTATGCAGGTCCTTCTGCTTTTGTTTATCTTGCATTAAAACTGAAATTTCTATGTAGACGTTACTATATTTTAAATAAAAATATAAAGCTCATTGCACAGTGTTGTGGTGGGGAAAAAACACAACATGAAGTGTTATCATGATGGAGTTAGTACTCCAAGAGCATTGTCGAGGACAAATGGTGAAACAGCAAATTCAGAAAGGAGGGAAGAAAGCAAGAACTAGCCATACATTTTATTTATTTAATTATTTATTCTAAATTTAAGATACAGTGCAAACAATAAAACTAATAAAATACACAAAAATGCAAAATTATATCTTTCTTCGGTGCAATTAGCAAAAAAAAGCTTAAAAAGAATGTGAATAATAATCAGTGCCAGCTTCTAAACCGAGAAGACATCATAAAAATATAGTTAACCAAACATGTGCCTGTGCCAGATAGAAATAAAAATGAAAACATTTTAAATTTGGCATTTGGAAGACCGCAATGATGCATTTATGGTACCTGTCTTCAGGGGTGCAGAAAATGTTTCTACTCTCAACATTTCCCCCAATCCATATGAAAATTCCCCCCAAATTTTATGGTATATTATAGTTAAATGCTGTACTACCGTATGTATCGAAAATCTATTTTTCCATTATTTCTCAACTTTTACACAAGTGTGTATGGCAAAAGTAATTCTGGTTGAAAAAAAAAAAAAAAAATCTGAAATTCACACCAAATTTTCTAAAAGGTTACAGCATGCAGGGGGGGGGGGGAGAGAAAATCCACTCCCAGCATTAACTTTTTTTTCGCGGCCCTTTGATTAAATTCCCTATTTTCAGCGATCGTTAGATGATATTTGAAGTTATTTTGTGATCTTTTAACAAAATTTGCGATTATTTCATGATCCTTTGACAGAATTTACGTTTATTTTGTGATCTTTTCACGATATTTTAACGAAATTTTGCAGGTTTTCTTGCCCTCTTTGACGAAACGTGTGGTCGTTTAGAGATTTTTTTAAATTGAAATTTGTGGTTGTTTCGCAATCTTTTGACAAAATTTGCGGTTTTTTCGTCATTTTATGGTAAAATTTGCGTTCTTTTTAAAATTTACTAACGAAATTTGCAGTTTTTAGCAATCTTATAATGAAATTTGTAGTTGTTTCGCCATGTTTTGATGAAATTTTGCGATTTTTTTTTGCAATTTTTTTTTTTACTAAATTTGCAGTTTTTTGACGACTTTTTGAAGAAATGGTCGTTCATTTTGCGGTCTTTTGACAAATCGAAAACAATTGTATATGTTTCTGCAAAATTTCCCCATTTGGTTAAAATTTCCCCCGATCCTAGATCGCCGGATCGGACATAATCTGCACCCTTGCCTGTCTTCTCCTTATTTTGAAAAAAAGGGCAAAGCTGTCATCTCTGCTCAATGTGACAAGCAGTCCCCCCCCCCCCCCCCAACAGAATTTTTTATATTGTAAGGAGAGATAGATCACAAGGTACTGTTAAATATCAAAAACCAATCTCTCTGAAAATTTTGTGGAAGTTTTTTAATAACTTCTGAAAGAAGTCTAAAATTGAGATCAGCATGAATGACATAATTCTGGACTAAACCTTGTTGCTTTACAGATTCTACACATTGTTTTATTTTGGAAAATTTGGAGTTCTTGCACAGATCCCCAAACAACAGACTTATAAGTCATTGTTAGTCTTGTTAGTCTCATGGAGGACATATGCAGTAATAACTTTGAAAGTGACTGATAGCAATGATAAATAAAAACTAATAATAATAATAATAAATAAATAAAAATAAAAATTGAGAGAATCTCTGGCTTTATTTCTTTATATAACATTGTAAATCTAATACAATTTAATTTAGAGTTCTACTTTTCCTACTGTAAATGCTTAAAACATTTTCTTATGAACTTTCTGTCACATCTGCCAAGAGTTAGGAGTTTGATTTTTGAAAAATAGCTATAACAAATAAAGCATTAAATTCTAAGCGATTAAATATTGTTTTGCTCAGATTGTTCTCAATTGGGGTTGATACAAAGTTAGAAAATAAAATTAAAAAGATTAAATTTGCTGAAGTCCTATTTATTTTTCAACTGTTATAATTTTCTTTGTAGTTTTAAAATTTTTTTTAAGATTATTATTAATTTATAAATGTCCTAATTAATATTTCCAGAAGTAAAAGTAAAGCTTCTAAGTCTACAAATGAAACTTTACTGATTTCAAGTGACAAAACTAACCCTCATATTCCCATAGTTCGTATCAAAAGAAAGTTTAACCACGATCGATCCAGTTCTTCTCATTCTGTGGAAAAAGTGTAAGTATAGTTTGGAAATGTTTTTTATTTTAATGTTTTTTAATTTAATTTTATTTATTTATGTATTTTTTAATTTAGTATTAGCCTTTTTGCAATGGATCATGTACGTAATTTTTAATTTTGTATCACCAGTATTTCAAACCAGAAATCTTTCCTTAATATCAGAAATTCTGTTATTAAGTTAAACAAAATTTACTATTCAAATTTTCTGGTATGAAAAATCAAAGATTCTGAGCAGTTTTATAGACTGCATTTGTGATGCTCATCACAAAGGAATAGTATTGCATTATAATATAATAAGGAATAGTATTGCATTCAAACCAGAAATCTTTCCTTAATATCAGTAGTTCTGTTATTAAGTTAGACAAAATTTTCTATTCAACTTTTCTGGTATGAAAAATCAAAGGTTCTCAGGGTGGCTACAGTTTCTGGAAATCATGGAATCAGGGAAGTTTATCAATCTGAAAAAATCAGGGAAATATCAAGGAACTTTATGAAAAATACTTAAAAATCAAGGAAATTATTCTCGCTAGGAAAATATTTCTGTTTTCACCTTACCAACATTATTGATTCGTTGTCAAACAGGCTGCATTTAAACCAATAATATGATGTGATAAAGAGACATAAAACCATACTGCTGCCAAGCGATATCTGTCTGCATAAAAGCTAAATTGTCCCATAAACCCAATTTTTCAAAAGTTAGTTCATTTGTGATCTTTTGACGAAATTTGTCAATTTTAACAATCTTTTGACAAAATTTGCATGTTTTTTGCAATTTCTTGATGAAATGTACACTTTTTCACATGTTCTTGACAAAATTTGCAAGTTTTTCACGATTTTTTGATGAAATCTGCACATTTTTATTGTTTTTTTTTTTTTTTTTCATGAAATTTATGCATTTTTTTTTTTTGCGATTTTTTGAAAAAAGTCGAACATTTCTCATAATCTTTTGATGAAATCTGTATATTTTTTGCGATCTTTTGATGAAATTTGCATGTTCTTTTGCAATTTTTTGCAAAATGTGCACTTTTTTTTTACGCATTTTGTACACTTTTCGTGATTTTTAGACGTGAATTGCACATTTTTTGTGATATTAAGATTAAATTTGTGCGTTTTTTGCAATCTTTAGAAGAAATTTGCATGTTTTTTAAGATGAAATTTGCATGTTTTTTGAGATCTTTTGACTAAATTCTTGCTTTTATGTAAACCTTTCACAGAATTCCCTTTTTTTACGCAAGCCTTCTATGAAATTAGCATTTTTTAAGCGATCTTTAGGACTAATTCTGTGATTTCTGCAATCTTTTGACTAAATTTGTGCTTTTTTCTTTGCAAAACTTTGAAAAAATTAGCGTTTTTCATACAATCTTTTGATAAAATTTCGTGTTTTTCCCGCGATCCTTTGATGAAATTAGCAATTTTTTATTCAATGCCCATAACACCATAACTTTTGTTGCATATCCATAATAATTACAAATAAATCATAATACTTGGCACCTCTGTTAATTTAAATACTGTGTAATTTTTGTTTTTTCCTCCCAAAAGAGATATTTGCAAGCTGGATAAGTGTGTTATGCGAGAAAGCAGCATACGTTAAAAAAATACCGTATATATTCTTTAACCCCTTTGTGTCGGGAGCTTTTTATGAAAGTTTTAGTGTTTCTTCAACAGTTTTAAAAAACAGAAATTTGTTCCTTATTGAATCAAGAAAATCCTCCGATTAAATAAGGCAAATTTTACAGTATAATTTTACTGGTGGGGATAAACAAGGATTCTTAAGCCTTTTTGCAGCATAAATACGTGACGCTCATCCCCAAGTGGTTGATAATAAAAATCAGGGAAATCTGATGTAAATAATCAGGGAACTTTTTTTCAGCATTTCTGTAGCCACCCTGATTCTGAACAGTTTTATAGATTGCATTTGTGATGCTGATCACAAACTAATAGTATTGCATTATCTCCAGGCTGAAAATGTTCACTAATTGTACTTTATGATTGGCTAACGAATTGCATGAGTTTTTTCTCGCAACCAATTTATGAATTTCACAATCTTTCGTTCTTTTTCTTTTCTTTCTTTCTTTTTTTTCTTTTTTTTTTCCCTCCCACCATTGAATAGCAAATTTTATGGGTTTTCCCACAATTGAATAGTGAATTTTATTGAAAATGAAAGTTTGAAATGTTCTGCAGAGAAGTCTGTTTTTCTGCGATGTGGGTCACACTTTTAAAGTTTTAAGCATATTCTGCTTTGGTACACAAAAAAGGCATTTTTTCGGTAACTGTAAGAACCAAGGGATTGTATAAAAAATTAAATTTTGTTGCTTTTGCAAAAATATAAATTTTTGATTAAATAGCTCCTATGAAACTGACCAAAAATATTTGAAATATATATTTTTTTAATGTTCCTCTAAAATTAATGGCCCTCTAGGAATTAACTGTTGACACTGATAAATAGGTTACCTACTGGTAGCCATAATCCTAGCCATGAAAAATTATCTATTGCTAATTGTGAAATTAAATGTGTTTATATTTTGCACTGTATAAAACTGGTTTCTGTGACATGAAAGCCATTTGTAAAATTATGTCTTAGTAATTTTTAAGTGTTATTTTCCTCTACTTTCAGATCATTTGATGCAGCTGATACTTATGAAAGTGTTATAAGTTCAGTAGATTCTCAACCTATATCTGATTCTTGTATAAATATGAAGTCAGAAGTTCAAGACCCAATAAGTGATCAGAATGTAAACAATCAGCCGAGCAATGTAGAAATAAAATGTAAGCATTATTCTAATTTTTTTCTTTACATTTTGTACAATGGATGTAAACTACAGTAGCATCTTATAATTTGAACAAATTGGGTCCACTTACCTTTTAAGTTTATCTGAAATTATGATATAAATAGAATAAAAAAGGAAAAAAGTAAATCAGATTCAAAATTATAAGCTAACAGTATTTAAAATAAATAAGAGAAAACCAAAGTTTTATCTTTATTGTAGCTAATACCTGCAATTATAACTATATATTTATATATCTACCAATCATCCCATGTACAGTAGACTCCTTCAAATCTGCACAGCTTGGGACCAGAGGTTGTGTGGATTTTAGAATTTTGCAGATTTCTGGTCATTGCTTTATTTACATCTTTTTAACAGTAATGTAATTAATAATGAAATTTCGACTATAACGAATGCTTACAATATAATAAAATATTAAACTAAATAATAACTTAAATTAAAAATTTACATAATTTTTAAAATGATTAAAATATTAAAAACAAAGGCCAAAATAATATTCAATAATGTATGATTAAATATTATGTTGTTGTCCTGTCCAGTAGTGCAAGAATCAAATAGCACCGAAGGTGTCCAAAACAGCCTTGGCAATGTCAAAGACCTTTGGCGAATACAGCAGATGACAATCAGGGTTTAGGTCTATTGAGTAAAGTTTAGCCAGTATGGAGGGGCAGTTAAAAACATTAGTCGGAGATAATTGGGTATCAGGGCAATGAGGACAAGTATTGTAATTTCTTTGACCGTCGGGTCATTCCATGTCAAATCACCCAGATTTTTTTCAAAAATGACACCCACCATCATCAATTTTGATAAAATTCAGTAAATTTATAGAATTTCTAATGCTGATTCCAAAAATATCAATTGTATAGAAATTGATCAAACAGTTTGTGAGTTATGAGCTTTTAAATAGCTCCCAAGATGGCTGATTTGCCACCATTTTGAATAGCACATGTAACAACATAAATGTCCATAACTTCTTTCAGGTTTAAGCTATAGCTTTCAAATTTTTGTTTTGTTCAGAATAAAGTAAACTTTCATTTAAACCAATTTTTGTGAAGCTAATTTCATAAAAATGCTGTCAAAAAAAGACTTTTTTGTAATTTTTAATTAAAAAAAGGTGTAACTTCAATGGCTAATTTCCCCCAATGATCCCCCTTCAATTATCATTTAATTGCATAGATAGACACCTCAAAGTATGTTTTGATGACTGATAAAAAAGTTTTTATGGACGGTTCACAGGCTCTTACTTAAAAAAATTAATTCAATTTTACTGACTCTTTCGAGTAACATAAAACACAAGATAACATTGATATTTTTTTTATTACCAATAAAGAATAGATAGACGTATTTTCCTGACAAATTGATATTTCTTGCAATGTCTCAGTAAATTATGAGTAAAAAAAGAAGTGACGGGAGAAGCTTTACAAATAGTCACATTTTGTAACAAAATTATACTTTTATTTTTATACAAAATACAACTGTTGCAACTGTTAGGTAAAAATTATGATATTTGATAAGAATACAAAATAAAATCTATAACATGCTATTAAAAATATATCTACATCAATAACAATTTAAAATACAGATAATTAATTTTTTTTTAAATCTCTGCCAGCTCAGTTTACAGGCAGATGCAAATTTTGAAATTAAATAACAGTAGACTCCCTCAAATCAGAGGGCTTGTGATCAGAGGTTATGTGTATTTTAGAATTTTGTCGATTTCTGGTCATTACTTTGTTTATATATTTTTCAAACAATAATCTGAATGTGATTAATAATGCAATCAAAACTAAAATGAATGCTTTACAATATAATAAAATATTAAAATAGGTAATAAATTAAAATAATAAAAATTCAGATAATTTTTAAAGTATTACTTGAGAAAGTCAAAAAATTTAATTTATTTTTTTAAGTAAGAACCTGTGAACCGCTCATTAAAATTTTTTTATCAGTCATCAAAACACACTTTGAGATGTCTATCTATGCAATTAAATGAAAATTGAAGGGGGATCATTGGGGGAAATTAGCCATTGAAGTTGCATCTTTTTTTAACTAAAAAAATGACAAAAAGTCATTTTTGACAGCATTTTTATGGAATTAACTTCACAAAAATTAGTTTAAATGAAAGTTTACTTTATTTTGAACAAAACAAAAAAAATTTGAAAGCTCTAGCCTAAACCTGAAAGAAGTTATAGACTTTTATATTGTCACATGTGCTATTCAAAATGGCAGCAAATCGGCCATCTTGGGAGCTATTTAAAAGCTCATAACTCACAAACCGTTTGATCAATTTCAATATAATTGATATTTTTGGAATCAGCATTAGAAATTCTACAAATTCACTGAGTTTTATGAAAATTGGTCAAGGTGGGTGCCATGGTCTGGGTGATCTGACATGGAATGACCCCGTCCGGAGATATTTTCATTCCCATATTAACCCTCTGGAAATATTTTCATTCATTAGATATATAAATATATAATTAACAGTATTTGTTTCTCTTCTTTTTTCCCCAAGTTAATACATAATGCACATGCTAAAGAGTATTTTTTGTTTTCAATACTAATATTACTTGTTTAGCCAATATTCATTTCAGTTGCCCTTCTAGAAATTTGAAATAAATTTTAATTGAAATTATCCACACCATTGGACTAGTAGAATGCAGTGTAGATTACCAGTATATCAGCTCTATATACTATACTTATGAATCATGATTCATGTTTGTCTGTCTATTTATTTGCTACTATCTATAATAGTTGTGCTCAATCAAAGGGAAAATATGAATATATTTTCTGCGTACTTGTTTAATAATGAAATTTAGCTGGATTAAAATGTGACTTTTTATTGTTTGTGTTAATTTAATAGTAATTTTAAGAAATTAATTTTGTCCCAAATTTTTTTGTATTTTATAGATTGAAAAGACATTTTCAGGATTTTAGAATTCCAAACCCATATGAAATGGTTTTTAATGCTTAAATTATTTATAGTTTTTTGATAACTGTTAAAAGGCAAAGTAGATTCATGAATATCTATAATTATAAAGAAAAATTCACTAAGAATAATTGAAAATTTCTTGAAAATAGCTTCAGTGTTAGGCTGGAAATTATTTGAAACTTCAATAGAAATTAATCTGTAATTTAGAATATAATTTGTTTCATTATTTCATTTCAAGGTCATGGTTTCATAGGCAGTTTTATTAAATAGAGGATTTTATAAAACAGAAATAGAACTGTAGTAGGTATTTGCAATAATAATAATAAGCTGATAATGTATCTTTATTTATTTGTTGAAATATATGTATTTTTGCTCTGTTATAGTGGAAAACACTCCATTTTTTGAGGAAACTCCACCCAGCAATCCGACTATACCATTTCCTGATACTGTCAACCTTATGAGCAACATGACTAAACCGTCTTTTTGTTCAACTGACCCTTCTTCCAGGTATTTTATTTGATTAAATTTTTACATTTAAATTGAATAACTAAAATGTAACAAATTTGCTTACAACTTACATGTATAATATATAGTATTCTTCTCAGCAGTAGTTATACAAATTCATATAAAAAATCATATTAAAATCAAGGCAATTACTCGGTGCTAAACAAAAAAAAAGTGATGTTTTATTTAATTATTCATCATGTTAGTTATTATACGAATACTACTAATTAACTGTTTAAGTTTAATATGTTAAAAAATGAACTTTACTTATGTTTAGCTTTTATTTATTCTTGGTTTGAATCAAGCTTTTTAACACACACACAATAAAATAAAAATGTTTTATTAATGAGGACACAGAAGTATTTAATCAGCCAATTCAAATGCTATTTATACCCTTAAAAAATCATTAAAATCAATAAATAAATAAAAGTACTTTTTAAAAATAAATCTATGTTGTAAATTTATGAATGAAACATTATCCCCCCTCCCCCCTTCTTGTATTTTCATAACAATAAAAAAAGACCTTTTTATGTACAGGGAGAAAACTCTGAAAAAGTGTATTCAGTATAAATAGAAATAAATAATCTCTTATACATATAGAGTTAAGTAGTTTATAAGAAAATGGTTTAGGTTACTTTTTGCTATTTTAGATAAAATTTGTATTCATACAGTGAGTGCTGTAACTATGCATTTTGCAATAGGTGCCTCACAGTGGGCACACTAGGAAGGAGGCCCCAAAATGCTACTCACAAGAAATTATATTTTTTAATTTAAAATTTCGTTCTCATATTCATCTTAAAATTATAATTTTCTTTTTGCTATGCTAACAGTATTTTATAAGTATATTTATTTTTCTTACATTAATAATGAAGAAATAGATTATAATGGTACTCATTATTAAAAGTCAAAATAGGTTTTTAATAACTGGATTGTGCTTGAAAGATTTTGTTGTTTTATTTTTGATTCTAATGTGTTGACAATGAAGTCTTGTTTGAATCTATGTTTATTTTTAGCTTTTATTCCAGTCGATCTTACAAAAAGAGACAATGTGTTAAAGTAAAATGCACTTACATTTTAATGTAAATGTATGTAAAAGTTAACATTTTTAAACGTAACATGGAAACAAAAGTTCTGAAGTTCTATTATACAAATAAAAAGCAGCACTTATCCAAACCATGTTCAACCTTTTCCAGCGCATAGTAAATCTGTTTGAAATAGATACTTTGCACCAGAATTTAAAAATGAATTTATCAGAAAACGGGCCACACTTGGCCCAACAGCAATTTCTCCATGGCCCGTCAAGCCATTGGTATTTTCTTTATGTTTGATATAATACTTGTTTAATGAAGGAAATACATTTTACATGAACACACTTGCAAATGTTGCAATTTTGCCGAGTTTGAGAACGTTATTATTCAAAATATCTACCATTATTACCAAATATTAAGATTCACTATATTTGATGACAAAAATTCCATGATTAACTAGTTAAGAATATTCTTTTGTGCAAAATAAATCTTTGCTTTTTTTATTCTTACAGAATGAAAGTAAAAGATAAATTGGTTTTAATATAATTTTTATCATTTTTCACAATAAATGATTTAATTTTTTTTTTCTGGTGTGTGTTTTAATTTTTCAAATAAATTGCTTTAAAATTTTGCATTTTTCTTTCTTTCATCTTCTTTTTTTTATGCAAAAGTTTTGTTATTGTTTTTTGATAATGTGGCCTGTGGCTTCGTATACAGTGCTTCTTTGACCCACAGTGGCAATTTAGTTTGACATGCCTACTTTAGAGAGTCAAGTTTCAGACATAATTTCATAATTTATCTCCTTAATTCAGAGCTTTTTAATGAAAAAAATTAGTATTATTACATGAAAAACATTTGAAGATTAGTAACAATGTTTTGGTTTGAACTTATTTGGACCATATTTATAAGATAAATTGAAGAATTTGTGAAATGATTTATATTATGCAAAAATTTATAATCTGCACAAAATGTGGTCCCAAGAAGAAGTACAATATAAATATTGTGTGTTGATATATGTTCCACATATATTTAACCATGCTTATAAAATAAGTTTAATGATGAATTAAATAATCTATATTATGCATGTGCATAACCTCTCATCTCAAGGTATGCATTTTATTATATTTTTATTTTGTCATATTTTTAGCATTCATTTTCCAAATTCACTGGAAGATCTACTGGAAAAAAGCTGGGTCCAGACATCCAATTTCCTTATGGAGCAAGCACAACATTTTGATAGTAAGTTTAAAATGCATTAATCTTTGACATGAACCAGTTAAGTTATTTTTCTGTCTAAAATTATCATAGATCATTTATTTTAATTTTATTTTTATAAAATAAAAATAAATATTTGCATTATTACTTGACAATGTTCTTATATAAATTATGTAAATTATTTTAGTGTTTTTAATCATAAGTCACTTATTTATGACATCCCATGTTATAGTGCATTTTTTTCCCTTTTTCCTAATTAAGCACTTAAATGTTTTTTATGCAGTTGCTTCATTAATTTCCTGTCTTCATGAATTACGAGCTGAAAATAATCGTCTAGAAAAAGAAGTGAGGGATTTAACCTCCCGGAGAGACAGCTTGCTTGCAATTAATGCTCGTCTCAAGGTTCTACCTTCTTCAGAGAACGCTATGAGTAGTGGTGTACCCTTATCTGCCTTGTCACTATTCTCTTCTAAAGGGATGCCACCAAATGAGACTCATGTACCCTCATCTGCTGCCTTCACTGGATTTATGCCCTTTGATAGCAGTGTTGTTCATAGTACTCAGGTAATTTTCCACCAACTTCTATGATGTCTATCTTCTTAAACACGAAATTTACTTTATAAATTTATTCATAGATTGCTTATAGATTGAAAAATTACTTGCTAAAATAATATGCTCTATAGTAAAACGTTTTCTTATTTTAATTAAATCTTCCTTGTGCCTATCTATTAGCTTACAAGAATATCAATTTTATTATTACTTAGCCTAGTAATATTCTCAGAATTCATATCAGTAAGTGAAAGGGGAAAATAAAAAATAAATGCAATTCTATTTATTTTAAAAAATTTTTGAAGGGGAAAAAAAAGCTACAAATTATTACATGTTTTTCTATTCTGGTAACTGATTGCTACTCACCTCTCTTTAATCCTTATCAATCCTTATTGTATCATTTATGGTTACAATTTTTATTTTTATAATGATAAAATAGTTGTTGATCACCAGAAAAATGTCTGCTTTGGAGGGAGATTATATATATTTATTTTCCTTTTCAGGAATTCAGTTGTCACAAAAGCCCTGCAGCAACAGTTGGCTCTAGTAGCCTGCCATTGACACCTAGCCCAATTCCATGCAGTCCTATTCCAAAGCCAGAAGTGTTCCCCCAGGTAGGAGCTTGTTTTTCATCTATATATGCTTTGAAATGCAGTGGTTTATAGTATATGTCAAAAGTTTGTTTATGTTTAAAAAGAAAGCAAATTGTTTTATCTGAGTGTGGTTTGCCCCAGAAGATTTGTCAAAGTGGCAGATTTTTTGTGGCAAATAATTCAGATGTTCTTTAGACTAACTTTTTACACAAACAGTCAACATTTTGATGCAAGAATTTTTTTTTTTCAACAAAATCCATTTTTGGACAAGTCTTGTGTCACAAACAGCACTTTTTCTTACATACATGCAAGCATATATATATTTTTTTCAATACTCCTAAAGTTTATTTGATATAAAGAAACCATATATCTATTTTTAGGTATAAACAGAATAATTTTGTGCATAAAAAACAATATCTGTATGAGCCAAGTGTATATATAAACTCAAAATACCAATGTATATAATATGTATAAATACAATATACCAATGTATTTATGCATACAAAAACATTCATAAAAGCTCATGAAGGTTGTTATCATAGTTGTTTTTAATCATTTGACTAAAAATCTAACTCTAATGCTAAAACTAAACCTTTTTTTTTTTTTAAGGGGGAAAAAAAAAGCCAAGGTTGTTATAGTGGGAAAGTACCACAATTTGTTAACTCTTAATTTTTGAAATCTGAATGTACTTTGTGGTGGTATCTGTTTTTTCCTTTGTCACAAAAAAAAAAAAAAAAAAAAAAAAATCTGACAATTCTTGTAGTAGAAATCACACTCAGATACAACATATATATATTCAGGAAGAAAAATTCTTAAAATCAGATGAGGAAGTATAGAATTGAATATATACATAGATATATATGTTTAATTCTGCTGTTTTTCATCTGATTTTGCTTTATAGCTTTCTTTTTACAAAAAAAGAATTTTTTTTTTTTTTCAATTAATTTATTTTTTAATTTGTTGTAGCAGTGACTTCTTTTTTAACATTCACTTGGTTTTTTTTTTTTTTTTAAATTTATGATTATTTATCATTTTTATTTATATATCTATATGTTTTTCTTGTGAGGAGGGGGTTGGTAATTTGTAATATTTATCCTACTGTTATAAACTATAATACAAGAATTAATATAATTGGGTTCAAGAAGAAAAAGGAGATAGCTTAATTTAGATATTACCTGAGCCTGAGCTGATAAATCTAGCTTTTTTAATAATATTTTCTAGAGAGAGATTAGATAAAATGAATACACGTATAATGTTCAAATTGTGTTAGGTTTTCTCTCTCTCTGCCCTTTCTATTATTGTAATTAAAGTCTAAAAATACAGATCAATGAGTATTTCTTTAATTAATATTTATCATTTAAAAATAAGAAGAAAACTGTGCTGATGAAACAAAACTAGTTTAATATTATGATTAATAGAGTTATATTTGACAAAAATGAAATCACTTTGACAAGACTTTTGTTTCTTCTAAAATTAAAAAATTAAAGATATACTTTTTCCATACCTATAAATATCAAATTCTGCTGTCCCAAAATGTCCACTATTCAGAGTTTTACTATATAATATTAAATGAGTGTAAAAAAATAGTCAAAATATGTTTTCAAAAGCACACTCTAGAACATTGAAAGAGAAATATTTAGAATCTCAGAGTGTATATTGAAATATAACTCGGGTGAGCATATTAGTTGACTCAGCTAATAAAATCTGTACCTTTGTGTGACAAAAAACTTTGATTTGATAAGATTACTTCTGATTTTCTTGAACGTAACAGATCAAAAAAATTGTAGTAATATAGCATACCACCAAAACAAAAATAAGGCTGCTAACCAATTTTTTTTTTTTTTTTTTTTTTTTTTTTTTTACTTTCTTCTATCTTTACATGAAGAAATAAGAAAGTATTGGATTTAGTAAAAAATGTAGCGGAAAGTAAAAATTTTCGAATTACTGTTTTCTACTGATCATTTTAAAAGGTCCTGAACATAGCTTGATTGTTTTTAGAAAATGTCTGTCTGTATATGACAAATTTTGTGGGTGATCTATCTCAAAAAACTAATGCACCGAATTAATAGAAATTGAAAAAAATAAGAATTGTCATAAATTGATGCTGATTAGTTTATGGTGTAAATGCCCACTCAACAAGTGATGTTGCTATGCTACATTTTTCGTGATTTCTGCAATAGCTCTATCTCAGGAACTAATGGATTTTTCATCAAATTTCAAATCTAGTTAGACATTGACATAAGTTGTGGCTGATAGATTTTAGTATAAATTGTCCAACAGGCGATGTTGCTATGCCGAATTTTTCAATTTTTACAAGATTTTAGTGATAGTCATATCTCAAGAATTAAGCTTTGTATTCTGTTATATTTTTACATAAATCTTTATTTGGTTTAGGTGTATATTGCTCAATGAATATAAAAGTCTTTATGTTCTTTGGATTGGGAATTTTGTTTGCATACATCGAAGAAAGTAAAGGCCAAAATTCAATGATTTGTTTGAAAAATGCAGTGCATACATCTCTTTTTAAAGTGCACAAAATTCAACGAACCTATCATAATAGGCATAGATTATCATTTATACTTGTGACTGTGATAGGAAATTTTGGGATTGATACATTGGACTATTTTATTTTCCTTGTAAAAAAGAAAGATTGGGCATATTTCAAAGCATTAGTTGTGCTTTTTATTTATTTATTTTTAAGATATAATTAATATATCTACAATTAATGGGAAATAACATTGTAATATTCAGATTTTAAAGGACAATCCTAGTATCTTTTCTAAATGAAAATATTTTGCAACTATGTTTTAAATTCTTGTCAGTAATTCAGTGCTGATGATACCATTTTTGTCACTGAACGGCTTGGCAACAACATATGTCTTACTGGAGTTAAAATACTTATGTTCATATGAATGGATTGAAAACAAACTCACATAACTGTATCTATAATTTATTTTAAAGCTTTTTTTTTTTTTTTTTTTTTTTTTTTTTTTTTTTTTTTTAATGAGAGAAATGTATACAATAAAAAACTTTAAATAGTAATTTGTTTTTTTTCTAAGTGTACTTAATTTTGGAGAGTTTTTTAATATGTGCTTTTTTAAGGCATACTTACATGATTTTATTTATATTTGTTGTGAAATTGTGCTTTTTGTTTCAGATATTATCACAGTTACAGGCCCAGGTAAATTAATTCTGTTCTGCCCTCATTATTGCTCGCCTTCCCTTGTCAGTCTGCTTTTTAATGTTGTTCAATCTTATTAATATGTCACAATTTAAGCAAATTATTACGTATCAATTTAGACTGCTATTTTTTTTTCAATATTAATTTTAAAAAATTACATTTTTAAATGCTCATTTAAAATCTATAAGGACTCAATTTAATTTTATTTTATGCATATGTAATTTGATTTTATTCTTTCTTGCTATAGAGTCAGTTTGAATTTTGCAAATTTAGCAGTCATTTGACTCTGAGAAATTCATTGAATTACCAAAAGGTCAAATTCCATCTTTCATTCAACTAGAGTCTAGGGGCGTTGTTTTATACAGATTTAATTATTGGTAGAGTCTAGGGGCATTGTTTTATACAGATTTAATTATTGATATTCGGATTTGGTATATAGTTACTTGAGACGTCTTTGAATTGTAAACTATAGATCAGGGTCATACTTCTCCTCAAGTTATACTTTTGATGAATTTTTTTAACTTCCTTCCTTTTTTTTATCTTCAGAAGAATTGATGTTATTCCAAATACTGAAATATTCATTGGTTTTATTGCATTATTTATTTTTCTTTTGCTGTTATAGAATACACACTAACAAAAATCTCATCATCTTAGAATTCTGTGTAATTTTGTTGTTGGGTGACATGCTCTCTGCCTTTGGCTGTGTGCACCTGGTTAAGCCCTCTAGTTCAATGATCTTCAAATAACGTAGCTTATTCTTTTCCTCGATTTAGATTTAAAAAAAAAAAATCTGTAAAAATATCAACAAAATCGATCAATTAACTGTGGAGTTATTAAATTTTGACATTTTTAACATGGCAAAAAAAAAATATCCTTGTTCAATTTCTCTCATTCTTTTAAAACATAAAATGATATAAAATCAAAAAACTTCATAATGGCACCCATAAAATGCAAACCTTAAAAGCACAATTTTATGATGTTATTAAAAGTTTGTTTGCTTTTATGTGTACACCAGTTTGTTCAGCATTTGACTAAAATTGTATATTCGAATGTTGAAATAAAAAAGAGAATTTAAAAAAATTTACATCAAAGGAATTCATATCTACCAATTAATGTGTAAGATATTAAATTCAGTTATTTTTAACATACTATGTTTAATATTGGGGGAAAAAATGTATCTGTATGTGGGCAAAAAAAAAAAAAAAAAAAAAAAAACTGTAGCTTAAATTTCTTAATATGCGAAATGATATTTCCAAAGCCACTATGTGCTGAGCATGGGGAAATTCTCAGTCTTAACAGTGAGTTACAGCATTAGCTTAAAAAAAATTAAAAGGGATTTCAGATTTTTAAAAAAAATGGTAAATATTGATATTTTTTAGATCAAATGTGCGATTACAACCTAAAAGGTACCATCTACATACATATTATATATATATGGGTCTCTGCCCCCTGTGAGTTAAGCTTGCCAGCCCCATTCAAGCACCATAGATTCTAAATATTCACAATTGAATTGTTTTAAAAAGATCACAGAAGACTGAATTATAATTAAATTTTAAGGAAAACCAGCTGCTTTTTAAGGCCTAGTTTAAAAAATCATCTTGAAATATAAATAAATGACTTGTATAAATATGTTTTTAAATGTTTGTCAATATTATTATTTGCTCATTTTAAATATGACATAATTACTCTCATTCACTGCTTTTAATACATATTACTTAATTTATCCTTTTTAAAGCTTTTCCTTCTCTTTTTTAATGTCCACGTGAAAATACTTTTGTTGTTAGGATGATGGAAATATTATTGATGTTGCCTTACAATTAACAACAAAAGTTAAAAATATCTCAAAATATGAAATAAATCTCTGATAAATATTTTTTAAACTGTTGGCAGTATTATTGTTTGACCACATGACATTAATTTCCTCCATTTATCACTTTTAATGCTTACTATTGAATTCATTATTTTATAGTTTTCTTTTCCTTTTAATAGTTGTGTGTAAATAGAATTTGTATGACACAAATTTTCAGCCTTTTTCGTCTTTTAACACATGATCATTTAATTCTAATTTTAAAGGTTTCTTTTCTTTTTTGTTGTTGTTTTTAATAGTCATGTGTATTTAGATTTATAATCATAAGAAAATATTATTCTTTTTGATGTTTTTACAATTAAAATAGTTACCTTTTCTAAAATATGAAGAAAATATCCCTTGATTTGAGGAAAATTTCATTAAAAAAATTAAAAAATTGTTAATTTAATAGTGTTATTATTCTTATTAATTGAATTATTTTTTCAAATTTTCCTGAAAAACAAAATTTAACTGCAATGTTGTCTTCACTTTCAATTGAAATAAAAAGTAATTTCATTTGAAAATGATGAAAAAAAAAAGTTTACCTAATAATCCATATATTTCTCTTTCCTTCTTTTTTTTTTTCCCACAAAAATGGAATAATTTAGTTGCCACTATTACAGAAATACTGTTAAAATTAGAAAAATTATTATTTTGAAAACAAATTCAAATTTAAAAATTCTGGTACTGTTTTTTATATACATGGATCATATGGATAATTGATGCTAATTTCACTGCCAAAGGTTCTATGTTTTAGGAAGAATAGCTGTGAAACATAATCAGATGTTTAATTCTTAGTTTCATAAAATCAGTTCATTAGGATTTAGATGTAAGAAAAAATTATTCAAGGCCCATGAATCATGATTTGAAAATGCTATAAAAACACAGATTGAGAAAACAACTTTCAGATAATATTATATATTTTTAAATAATGAATATTCTTACCTGAAAAGTGTCACACACATATACCCCACCCTTTTTTACTCTTTTTGTAACTGTATATGGGCTTTAGCTGTTGCAATTTGAAGATGCAGGAAAAAAAGGAGGGTGGGGGAATGTTTTTGTGACCTCTGCATTAGGAAGACATCTTTTCCCTGGATATACACAGAAACAATCACTAGGACAATGACAGCTCATTAAGTAGCATTTGCTGATCTTTTTTATTAATCTCTGCTACTTATGTTGAAAGTCTATTGGACGTTTCCTCTCAGCCTGCACAACTTTGAAGAAAGTCCGTAATAGTTATTGCTGCCACTACCGATATTATTAGGTGATATCGGTCACCCATTGTGAGGATTGTGTAAATGAACACCAACGCTGTCAATTAACTAAATTAACAGTTTATTTATACTCTATTTATACACTATTTACATTTATAACTTGGATATAGCTGTTCCGGTTCAACATTAAATTAAATACAGTAAAAAGTTGGCTGTGTACTGTTCAAATTACACCTTCTCCCTCTCACTCTATACACGTTAGATTAACTTTATCGGAGATCGATTTCGAATCTCCCAACACATAGGTTCTCAGCCTACGCTGTTCGACCCGAGCACTATACACAGGGACCTTCGTCCACTTCTGCTCTCACGGGCCGAACTGACTATCTCTCAGCCAAGCACTGCCCTTCTCAATTCCTACCTTTCCTCAATGTAAACCCCCCTATTTGTGGAAATCCTTTATTTTCCCTTCTTCAATAGACATCCCAGAAGGTCAAACACTCCCCTCATCAATCTTCTTTTCTTTTCCCTCACCACCTGTTCACTCAGGCTTTCGACAAAGAAAGAATGTCACCTTGAAACTTCAGTACACAGCCCATACAATACATAAAATATTAAGATAAAAATAACATAAATTCCAGGTCTAATAGAAGATGTTTTCTCAGAACCTGACAAAGTCCTTTGTGAATGGGCGATATGTATTTCCTGGAATTCTACACTGATTGGTACCGGTCTGGACTCTATACTTCCTGTGGTACCATAGGAAATAGAGCTTGAGAAAGACATACATGATATGTGAAAAGATTTTATAATAGTTTATCTTAATATAGTTTTTTATTTCATTACTACTTAAAGTATAACACATCGCATGCATGCACTGACTTTATACATTTAGCAGAATGTATATGTGTTTTTTATCTAATGTAGAATGCAAGTAAGGTAAAGAAAATCTTTTTTAAATCATAGTTATCTTACTCAAAACTATTGAAACTCGTTTGAGTAGTTTATGTTAGCACATTATTTTTTAGATTAAGAATTTTATCTCTACTTTTATAAGAAAGTTATGTGACCAAAATGGTTTTATTTATTCTTCTTGTCAGTAGAAATGAGAGATTTCCAATTAAAATTTTTAAAAAAGTCAGTCCATTTTTCTAGTAAAATTTCATAAAGTTTATCACTTCGGATGTTTACATTCCTTTTTAAGACTGGAGATGCATATACTTCTCTGTGATTAGTTTGTTGTTATTTTCCTTTTTCTCCATGTGTTTAAGGGCAACAAACATTATATGTTATGAAATGCTGAAATTTTAATAGAGAATTTCTCAAATGCAAGGTATTAATACTTTAAAAAATTACTTTATTTGACCCACTATTACACTATTCCATTTATATATCAATTTGATTAAAAAAAAAAAATTAAAGAAATAAAGACATTTTAGCTTTGCTTCAAAAAAATTTTTTTTTTTTTATATGACAACTTAATCTGTATTAGTTTAACAAAACATTAACTTAATACAGGTAATATTGTACAATTTTGAATGATAGTTTCTTTAAGCTTAAATGGCATATTAATGAGATTAAATTATTACTCTGAATTGCTCATTATGTACTTCATCCTTTTGCAAAATTATCTACCTTGCTTTTCCTAAATTTATAACTTGTTGCTTATTTTCATTCTGAAATTAAATGCATTACTTTACCTTGTTCCTTTTTTTTTTCTCTTTTTGTGTCATGTATGTTATATGAAATGTGTTATGTTAGAGAAATTGTGATTTGAGATTTTAAATTGTTGATTTGTTAGTTGAGAGAGAATAAATCTATATTTTTGTTGGAAGTGGGAAGGATGATGAACTTTTCTAATTTAAGATTTATAATCCAAACACCATAAATACCATGTACTATGCACATTTTTACTCCATAGTTTTATGTTTAAAAATGTGCATATATCTGTGTTATATTTCAGATAACTGTGTAAAACCACATATGTTTTCATGTAGCTACTTAATGAAACACATAGACATTGCCTTAAAACTATATGGATAAAAAAGTTGGAAATAAAATAAGTTAAATTGCATTTTTGCATGCTGTTGCTTATGTATTATGAGCAAATACAAGGTGATTCACTTTTGCATTTATAGTCAAAATGACTAGAAAAATTATATTGTAATTTTGAGAATATGTGCCACTTCTTGTAAAATACATTAAAATTTTGAAAAAATCCTCAGATGTGCCGCATTTAGAAAATACATAAATGAATGTAATTTTTAGCATTTTGCATTGATTTTTCCCACTCTAACAAAAAGAACCTAGTTTAAAATTTAAGCTCAATGTAGTAAAATGTAAATTTGCCCTCTTTTCAATAAAATTTAATTTCCATTCATACAATGAGGAGTTTTTTTGTGCAAGTATATACAAAAGTTTTCAATTTCACAAAAACAGGATTACATGAAGAAAAAATCCCAGATAAATGATACCGCGTAAGATGATTGCTTATCTTGTTAAAAATGAATTCACATGCAAAATTATTTCAAGAATATGCTGATTAATGAAAATTGTAAATTTGAAAAATTTAACATAACATTTGAAACATGTATTTATTTTTAATGCCATAGTTGCAATGAATCGTGTAATCAGGTAGTAACAAATAAAAATATTTAACTAATTAAAAAGAAAATTAATAATAACATTCATTTAACCCGTCAGTAGTCGCGCATCGGTCTTTTCGCCGCCCTTATAACATATCTTCTCCTAACTTGTATCACATAACGAATACAATGGAGATCTACAATGTAGCTGATTTTGAGGCTTTCTTGACCACCTTAGTGAAGTAACAGGACACCTCTGTTTTTCTTTCAGGTACATTTTTAGAAATAAAGTTGAAATTGGCGAAAAAGTCTACGTAAAAATCTTTAATGTCAGTACATTTTTACTTTTTCCAATTACACCAAATCTCATTAATAAAATGCAAAATTTAAGAAAACTGCAAATGTATATCTTCGTTGTAATGTTATTTTCGTATATTAGGTGAAAAATATTACTTATTTTACATATTTGGTTTGAGGGGGACCAGCGGCGAAAAGACCGAGCGCGACTAATGACGTTGTGAAAAAAGTCGCGACTACTCGCGGGTTAACATTAATTACTCTTTTCAAGCTCTTTTCCTTAAATGTAGTTTCTTAGACAGATTTATCTAGTTGTTAGACAGTCATCTACCTGTACCCATCTTTTTTTTATACATAAATTTATGTTAAATAAACTTTTCAAAGAAAATGTAAACTATTTCTTGTGCAAAATTTTGATGAAGGCCATTTTTATACTTATTTAAAAAAACCACCTGTTTTTATAACTTTACCTAAAAAAATATTTTTTACTACTTTCATATTAAAAAGAAGAAAAATACTTTTTTTAGTTTCCTTTTTCTCAAACTTATAACAAATTTATAATTAACTTTATTCAAGTGTTCATTCTGAGTCAGAATCTGAATTAGCTTATTTTGCATTGTTAAAACTGTCTGAAGTTTGGACTAAATGTGTTGAAAAGTATGCATGAAAAATTTGTTTGATTTTATAAATCATGTATTGGGAAAAAAAAAAAAAAAAAAAAAAAAAAAAAACAGCAGATTGGAATATTTTTAATTAATTGTAAGATCTTTTAGCACAATTGAAAAAAAAAAAAATTACTAGTAATTATGATCCAAACTGTACTTTGATTACTCTTGATTGCACTTTGCATTTCAGTAGTTGTATGAATCATAATAAGAAGGTTATGTCTGAGTGTACAATAAAATCTCTGTAAGACAGAAATCTGTCTAATTCATAAAGATTTTCAAGTCCCTGCGAATCCATAGATATAGAGTAAAATTTGTCTAAGAGTGAATATTGTCTACTTTGGAAAATTTTCTAGTTTCTGATCATTTCTGTCTTAGACAGAGTTTAATGTAACTGCTTTTGTTTGTTTCTCAAATTCTTTGCATTTTCTGTTTGTAGTGTTTTGTTTTTTATATGTCTTGAGTCTCACTCTTAGAAATAAAAAATTAGCATATGGAAACAATATTGAATGTGGTTTTTTACTCAAGAATAGGATACCTGATTTCAGGTTGAAAGAACAAATTTTATGCTTAATTAAACTAAAATCATCATTTTTACAAGCAAACCTTATGCAACAGACTTTTTTTTTTTTTTTCTTTTAATATTTTTTTCAATTTCAATGAGTAAAAATCTAACAGTCAATAAATCCTATGCTATTTTTTGGTTACAGAATTGTGTAATCTAAACTAAAACTTAGTTTGGGTTCGAGTTTAGACTACAAAATTAATCTAAACTTTTTAGCACTTTCCAACAAAGTTGAAAAGTGCTTATGCATTCGGTTTGTCTGGCCGTCTGGCCGTCTGTCTGTCTGTCTGCGCTCTAACTCCCGTAAATATACTCGGATTGCTATGAAATTTTTATACATTATTGAGCTTTACCCTAGCACGAACCCTATTGAAAATGAAGTATCTACCATGATTAGTTTATCTACAGGGCGAATCAAAAGTTTCCCATTACATTACGGCCTATGGGGAAAAATCGTTAATATACTCGGATTGCCATGAAATTTTAGGACGTTATTGACGTTTACCCTAGCACAAGTCCTATTGAAAATGAAGTTTCTACCATGATTAGTTTATCTACAGGGCGAATCAAAAGTTTCCCATTACATTACGGCCTATGGGGGAAAATCGTTGATATACTCGGATTGCCATGGAATTTTAGGACGTTATTGAGGTTTACCCTAGCACGAACTCTATTGAAAATGAAGTTTCTATTATGATTAGTTTATCTACAGGGCGAATCAAAAGTTTCCCATTACATTACGGCCTATGGGGAAAAATCGTTAATATACTCGGATTGCCATGAAATTTTAGGATGTTATTGACGTTTACCCTAGCACAAGTCCTATTGAAAATGAAGTTTCTACCATGATTAGTTTATCTACAGGGCGAATCAAAAGTTTCCCATTACATTACGGCCTATGGGGGAAAATCGTTAATATACTCGGATTGCCATGGAATTTTAGGACGTTATTGAGGTTTACCCTAGCACGAACTCTATTGAAAATGAAGTTTCTATTATGATTAGTTTATCTACAGGGCGAATCAAAAGTTTCCCATTACATTACGGCCTATGGGGAAAAATCGTTAATATACTCGGATTGCCATGAAATTTTAGGACGTTATTGACGTTTACCCTAGCACAAGTCCTATTGAAAATGAAGTTTCTACCATGATTAGTTTATTTACAGGGCGAATCAAAAGTTTCCCATTGCATTACAGCCTATGGAGGGAAATCGTTAATATACTCGGATTGCCATGGAATTTTAGGACGTTATTGAGGTTTACCCTAGCACGAACTCTATTGCAAATAAAGTTTCTACCATGATTAGTTTGTCTACAGGGCGAATCAAAAGTTTCCTATTACATTACGGCCTATGGGGAAAAATCGTTTCAAAGGAATTTTAAAGATGCTATACCCTGTCAAACATTAAAATATGCATTCTATAAAATATAAGGTGAAAATGTGGCTATTATTCATTTACAGGGCCACACAAAAGAATTCCATTAGCTAGTGGTAAAAGGAGGAATTGTGTGTGACATATTTTAAATATATTAAGCTTTTTCCTGTATAATAAAATTGATATATGTCACTGAAGCTTACTATAAATTATACGCTACTGTCTTGCATAATATGAAGTACATAGCATTTACAGGGCCATACAAAAGATTTCAAATAGTATATTTTTTCCGAAGTACCGTATATGTGTCCGATGATGGCTGATGGAGGGATGAAATGCATTTTAATTATGATATTCGCGTTTATATTTCGCTAAATATATGCACATTATATGGTGTGTATAAATGTTATAGTTGATATACAGGACTAACCAAAAGAGCTCACCAATGTTAGTGAATATGAGCGTAAATTTTTTAAACGTGGTTCTTAAATAAGCTATGCATTTTTACGCTGAGCTGCATTCAATTTACTGAGAAATGTTTGCAGAATATAGATAAAGGGATATACAGGGCCATGCAAAGAATTCGGTACATGGACGCCTATGAATGATGATTTATGAGAATGTGATTTCAGTTGTTTTAAAAGTGTTTTAGTTTACAATAAACTTTAGCCTAATGCTGATGTGTAATAAAGATACAATGTAAACTACAGGGCTGAACAAAAGTATCGAAGTATGTTTCCATCTAATAGTATGAATTGCTGAAAAAGAAATTTAAGGCTACTGGGTATTTTCTTGCTAAGCTAAATTTTCCCATTATATGAACTGACATATGAAATACAGGGCTGTTCTAATGTACTGGAATACATATTTGGGTATATTTGGCTATACACTAATATTTCCCTAAATAACAAAGTTTTGTTAAAGATTTCATTAAGTGTTGGAAAGTGCTTCATAATCTATGCTTAACGCATGATTTTTCTTACTTGTTATTCTTGGTTTGAGTTCAGACTGGAAAGCTATACCAAAACTAAATATACTTTTTACGAGTAATGAAAATTATAACTTTCAGAAAGCAAAACGTATTATTGTATAAATATACATTTTTTTAATCAATGGAAGATTTGAATACTGATATTCATAATAATGACAAAACTGCAACAATTTGTTTCTTTAAACTAGCATTATTTATATACTTAAAAACTAATACTATGTAAATGGGATGTATATTACATTTGATTTCAAGCTGCAGAGATATTGGCTGAGGTTTCTATATTAGCTCTATTAATATTCAAATAAATGTAACAGAAAAATTATTTAAACAGAGACATGACATAATAAACAATAGTGTTAAATAAAGCTTGAATGCTAATGAAAATCTGAGACTGAAAAACTAAACATTTAAAAGCAGGTTTTGCTTTTATTTATTTTTTTTCTTTTTTAATTTAGTCATGTAAAATGAAAATAATTTTATTTTAGTATGGAGAAAGGAAAAATAAATGTTTATTATTTAATATTCACTAAGAAAAAATAATTTATTTGGGAGAAACATTTGTAAAAAATCAATTTTTCCAACTTTTTAGTTTTTTTTTTTTTTCCCGAAAAAAATGGAAAAAAAACTGTTTTTTTTCTGCCACTTGAATTTTTCCGGAAATTTTACATGTCAGTCATACAGAGGAACAGAACTGCTGTTTTGCAAAGTCCATGTGTTTTTGCTATGAAAAAAAAGGGGGGGAAATTTGTTCAAACAAAAATAGAGAGTGCAAAGAAGAGGCTGAAAGAGGCACAGGGTACTTTTTTCACATTTAAAAATGGTAGGATCCATTGGCACTTGAAATAAAAATGTAGAACATATCCACACTTACAAAAAAAAAAAAAAAAAAAAAAAAAAAAAAGGGCAGGTTGCAGTGTTTCTTGAAAAACATCAAGCAGGAACACTATCATAGATATTGCTTCACAGGGAAAGAAAAAAAAAATCACTGTACCGGTTGCCTTGGCAGAATTACTGCACTTAAGATATTTTTAAGTTTTAAACTCATATGCTCATATGCTATAACTCATCACTTCTTCCCAAAATTACAAGTAGATTTAAATCTTGTCCTAAATTATCATAACTAAATAATAAGAAACTGAAACTCTATTAAATAATATTTTATTATATGCAGTTCACAATTAATCAAAGCCACATCACTCATTATCACTACAGAAGGTCTTTCTAAAATAAGCACTGACACAATCATGCATAGTTGCCAGTCCTCCTTATTTTTAGCACCATTATAAACAAGTAGATATTTTCATCTGTGTTTATTCAATAACAAAACTTTTACAATTAAATAAGATTAAGACTCTATGTGGCGGTAATCTTTCTCTGTTTATCTTAACAGAGTTTCCCCCAGGGGGGTTCAGGAAGGCGCTCCGCCCCTCCTGCCCTTTAGTTTTAAAAATAGCACCCCTCTTGCCCCTCATCCAAAAACTAGCGCCCCTCTTGCCGCTCATTCAAAAAACTAGTGCCCTTCATGCCCCACATTTGAATAAACGCAGCCCTCCAGTGATGATGTGGATGCGCTATAGCACGTAAATTACGCAAAAAATAGCTCTCACAGGACACGTAATTTCATCAAAAAATATGCGAAAAAACGACCAATTTCAGTTAAAAATCGCGAAATAACGAATAATTTCCAGCAAAATTCGCGACTAATAGGCTAATTTCGTCTCAAAATTCCGAAAAAAAAAGGCGGCAGATTTCTTCTAAGGATTTTTAAAAAATGACTCATTTCGTCCAAAAATCGCGTTAAAACTGAAAATTTTGTCAAATGATTAACGAAAAACGGCACATTTCGCCAAATGAAAATGAAAAACGGCAACTTTCGTCAAAAAATCGCGATAAAACGGCAGATTTTGTCAAAAGATTTGCGAAGAAAAAGAAAATTTCGTCCAAAAATCGCAATAAAACGGAAAATTCTGTCAAATAATTCATGTGAAACAAAAAATTTTGCCTTCAATTCGTGAAAAAACACAAAATTCATCAAAATATCCCGAAAAAACGGCAGGTTTCGTCAAAAGATCACGAAAATATGCAAATTTCGTCAAAATGGCACACAAAAAAAGTTAATGTCAGAAATGAATTTTTCTGTTCCAAAAAATTATTTTCCTGCTTCAAAATTGTGTTTTTTATTGCCCCAAAAGCGGATTTTCCTGCTGCACAATCAAGGGCCTGCGAAGAGAAAATATCACTCGGCGCATAATTAGAATTTGACATCCCTCTCCTCTCCCAACTTTTTCTTGTGACAGCCCAAAAATGACGTTTGTAGTATAGATTTGGTGCCCCCTAAATTTCCGAGCCCGAGGCGACCCCCCCCCCCCCCTTTCTCACGGTTCTGTTCACAATCAGTTTTTGGCTGTCCAAATCTTTCTAAATGTGAATCCTGAAAGCACCCGTTCATTAAACACAAAAACTCCTTTATTCAACAAAAGTATTTTTTTAATGTCTTTTTTAATAAATCTGTCTTGCCTCTTTTTAAAAGAAATACGAACAATAGTGATACTTATTATCTTCTACACTCAAACAATCATTATTTCATAATTAAATTTGTATCTTGCACAGTTACTTTTAAAAAAGTAAAGAAAATTTAGCAAAATATGCCTTTTTTTGCGATCTTTTAATAAAATCTGTCGTTTGTTCGCGATCCTTTTAATAAAATCTGCTGTTTTTTGCGATCTTTTAATAAAATCTGCTGTTTTTTGCGATCTTTTAACAAAATCGGCCATTTTGATGAGATCTTTTAACAAAATCAGCCTTTATTTGCGATCTTTTAACAAAATTGGCCCTTTTTTGCGATCTTTTAAAGATAATTGCCTTTTTTTTTTGTGATCTTTTAACATTTGCCGTTTTTTCGCGATCTTTTAACAAAATTTACCTTTTTTTTTTCTTTTTTTTTGACAAAATTTTTGGATTTTCTTGATTCTTTTGACGAAATTTCTGTTTTTCCACGATTTTTCAAACCACTAAATTCTAGATTCAACTCTATAAAAGTGCCCTGAAGAATATGAAAAGTACCCTCAAGAATGTAAAAAGGGCCCTCAAGAATGTAAAAAGTGCCCTTTCTAGAGCAGTAGCGCCCTGCCCCTTTTTAAACCTGGGGGAAACTCTGATCTTAATGTTGGCAGCAATAGTCTGATCTTCATAATTCATATATCCACACTTTCATCTAATTTATTTGAAACTCCGATGATTTTGGAACTTTAAATGACCCTTTTCATTGAGACTTAAAAAAAAAAAACTTCTGTATTTAATACATACATAAATATACATAATTAATTATATATATATATTAAATATACATAATTATTAATAAATTATACATAATTATTATTTAACTATATATGTAATTCAAATTGGCTCTCTGTGCCAATTCAAAACTCTTTGTCTTCATGTAAAATAAAAAGGAATTAATTTATCATTGACACAGAAAAACTTTCTAACTATATGAATTTCATTATATTAAAAAAATTTTTGTTTTAAGTATATGATATAACACACCTCAATTTATGATTTTTGTACATGATCATTTGTTATACTGAAACATTCTCAAAGAGTATTTGAGACACCTTTGTGGTTTCAAACTAAAAGTTTTCTGTTACTGTTAACTCTGCAGCTTTTTATGAGCACGTGAAAAGTTTAGTCATACATGCATTGCTTGCTTTGTAACTTGCCAGGGGCATGCAAAGAGAAAACTGCGCCTGGGGCGCAGTTTTCTCTATTTGAGCTGATATAGCTCAAATAGATGAATAATATTGAAATTTTCTGAAGGAAGAAACAAAGTTTTTGGAATACAGATAGTTTCAGTTTGGCTGCATTTTCAGTAGGCATTCTTGTCTTTCCAAAAACGAATTTTCAACAAAATTCAGATTTTGGGCTAAAAACAAAACCAAAGTTTTCATTCAATCTCTAACAACCAAACAAAAATATAAAATTATCAAAGTTTGGAAGTTGTGTTTGATTCCATTCTTTATGCAGGACATTTTTATTGGAAGAAATATAAATTGAAAATTCCTCTTTTTGGGCCTTCATAGCATATACTGCCTTGTCTTTTACTTAGGGTGTTTACATCAAATCAGGAGGTATGCTGTCTTTGAAATTTATTTTGACATTGTAAGTTCATAAAGCTTGAAATGTACTTTTATGTAGGGAGTCTCAATTTATTAGCTCTCATATTCATAAAATGAGTGTTTTAAACTTCAGCAACCGCTGCCTTTTTAAAACTTTGACATTCTTTAAAATTTCATATTATAAGCAATTCAAAATAGTTATCACTGTAAAAGTTACTACAATACAAGAAATATATAAACTTGTTTTAATGATTAATTCTTATTGAAACTTTCATCTGCATTAATTGAAAGAATTTGGCATAATGTTTAAAATAATAACTTTATAGATTGAACTTAATTAACTTAATTGACTGGACTCATTATAGGTATTGTTTTGTTCACTATTATTACTAATAATAATAATAATAATAATAAATGAAAATTATGAAATTATATATGAATTTTAATTAAAATTTAATTTTTTATAGTTGTCTGCTTTTGCACGAGATACTAGTCCTCATAGTCATATGCCCATGTCAAGTTCTACTTCACAACCATCAAACATATTTGTTTCATCTGTAACTAATCCTTTACTGATGACTGAATCAAATTCATTTAGCACATTAGGGTGCCAAAACTCAAGCAAACCTCAGGTTAGAGAATTTGATACATATCTATAAATAAAAATGTTTACTGCTTTTAAATATGCGAAAGTTTACTTATTTTATTGCTACTGTTATATTTTTATACAGTAATACCTCAGCTAATGAGCACCACTTCTAATGAATATTTCATTGGATGTGATCAGTAACATAATGTTTTAAATGGACAAGAAATTATAATTCTCTTAACAAAAGTTTCCGCTAATTATTCTATAATTAGAATAATTAGCAGTATTAGCATTATAAGGAAGAATTCTGCTAATGATATAAACCTGGTTCGAAACTTTCATAAGCTGAGCTATCACTGTGCTAGGAGATAAGGATCGTTTAAAATATTTTGACTTTTTGAAATCATTGATTAAATACAAATTGGTTTTAGTTTTAAGAAACTATTAACTTTAATTAACCCCTTTGCACATAATTAGTCATTTAGTTACTGTTGTATCATCAAGATTAATTAAATGTAAAGTGAAGATAATTTTTGCTGTCAAAATTTGCAATGATTCAATGACAAAATTGAGCTATTCATGATTGTTTTTCCTTTATGCCTATAGGACATGAACCAAGAATCATCAGAAGCTGTGTACCAAACAATATCACCTCCTTTTAGCACTGCTGAAACTTGTTCACCAACTAACACTGCCGCTGTTCATTCTGTATGTAATAACATAGTTTTCCATCAAAATTTTGAAAATACACTGCCAAATGGTAATGCTGACTTAGAAGAGGAAAGGTGACCATAGCAGCCAAAGAGAAAGTGTGTAAATTACTTAATATTTTTTTGTTTAAGTTAAATTTTCCTTACTTTAAAACTCATTGCCATTCATTAGTAATTTTTTGCCATCTAGAATGCTTAATGTCTGATTAAACCATCTTTTCTTTGTGTCATGCGGTAATTACATTTGTTTTCCAATTTTAGTTCGGTATCCCATGATGTTATATCCCATGTGCCTATGATGTTATTTTCTGTTCAGTGCCCTGTTTCTGTAGCTCTATTTTTACAAAACAAATGTGATTACAACATCACACTTCCCTTTCCTTGTGAAAGAGAGGTATAGAAAGTAGTGTCAATTCTTATTCAGCTTTAATAATCTCTTTAAGTATTTGTGTATATAAAATTACAACTAAAAGAGATAATGAATTTTTGTATTGTTCTTAATAACAGGCATTTAAATAAACAATTTTATTTTATACTTTACATTTTCGATAATAAAATCTTTGTGATTTTACTATATTTCTCAAGGAGAAATTTGGGAACTTTACAATGTAAAGAAAAAGAAAAATTAACCAAGGATTTACTGATGCCTCTATAATTTTTGAGTTTTTGGATTCTTCTATTTTCTGTATTTTTCTAATCCCTTCAGAAAATGTTGTTAATATTTATTAAAGAAGATGTGTATTGCAATTATTGTTAATTCTTGATATGTATATAAAATATGTATGTAAATTAACATTTTCTATTTCTTTTTTGCAGGATTTTTTTCTGAAAATGTACATATTGTTTCTGTTTATTTGTTGAAGCTTTTGAGAAGTTGGATTTAATAAAATACTATCATCTGTAAATAAATCATTATTTTCATCATATTCTGCTTTATGTAGTGTTTCTGCAGAAATGTGAAATATTTTATTAACAGTTATTTATTCTTTTAGAGGGTTTTAACTCTGCTATTATATTTTAGTTTAACAGAATAAAATAATTCAAATAAAATGTGGTAGATAATTCTTATGTAAGAAATTGTGTTTTGAAACTGTATTCTAAAGTAAACTCTGTGTTAAATTACAGTTTTGTCTTAGTTGTGTATTTTCAATACAATAACATATAGGATTAGTCAATCTGGCAATTAAATTTAATTAAAATAACAATAAAGTTCTTATTAAATGTAATTTTATAAAATGTTATTCTCCATTTTTAAAAGGACTATCATTAAATTGGTGTTTTCATTTTGTTGAACAAAATGAACTTTCAGATCAATTTGACTTTTCATTAAAAATCTACAGAAGACAGGAAATTGAAAACTTAGTACCTTTGAATGATAGAAAATGAAAACTTATCATTAGCAGTTCTTTTGTAAGAAGAATATTTGGTTAAATCTCTCTAATTATTGAAATTACTTTTGGTTCTTTATTATTTGATTTATATTCTATTATAATACGTAAAAATCTGTTACATGATGTTGACTAATCCTTTATTTATGCATATGCTGGTTGTAAAATAGTAACAATAATATTAACACATGTATCTGTTCAATTCATTAATTGATTTGACAGTTTGGAAAAGTTTCATCTAAATTACTGATATGCATAGAATATACAATAGAACATTGAAGATTCCTTCTTATTAGAGCTTGATTCCATTAGAATTATAAATAAAATTGTATTTTAAAATCCTTTCATCAATTTTCATCAAGCTCTATAAATAAATTCAACATTAAAAGGTAATAGCTTAATAAGAAAATTATAAAAATATATGTAAAAACATTAGTTTTACATTAGTTATACATTAGTTTTACATACACCACATGTTGCATGTTTCCTTGACAATAATTTGTTTTTAGATATGTTAAAGGAAAATTATCAAGATAGATTTTTAATGCCTGCTCTAGTTTCTTTGTAATTAATGAATCAATTTTATAGAACTTAATTAAATTTCTGTAAAGTATAACAAAATTTTTTGTAGAATTTATTTGTATAAAATTTCTTGAAAACTAAAGTATATTTTATGATTTTCTTTTTTAAATCATTAAATGCATTGTATGCTTTAATATAGAACTTTAGGATACTTTAGCTAGTATTTAGTTAATTATTACCGGATTTACTAAAATTAAAAACTTTTTTTTTTTTAATACAGTTTTTAATTAGATTTTAAAAGTAGTTGAATGCTACTTTAAAAATTTTATTTCCAGTTTTCTTTGTTGAAGTTACACAATAACAACTGTTACACATAATTAAACCTTTTACGTTAAAAAGAGAGAGAGAATGAAAGGTTTTTCTGCATGTTCGATATTAGGTATGCGTATTACAAACTTGCATAATTTTTAAATACTCATTTCATTTTTAACCTAAAACTCATTATCATCTATATTTATTTAATTTTTTTGTAGTTGTTTTTATAGCGTCATTGTTATATGCCAGTCACATAGTTACATTCTTTGTTGATCACTTTAAAATTTAAATTCATGTAATATCATGTATCATTATATTTGTGACTCAGGAAAAAAAAAAAAAAAAAAAAAAAAAAAAGACATCAGGATGCAAAGTTTTATTTAGACTGTTGCTAATTATTTGTAGCTTCTTTTGACATAAATATATTAGTGTCGTTGAAATTATTCTTTTTATAGTTTGGATAGTCAAACATGTTGAAAAAATATCCTTTTATGTTATTTCACAATGAAGAATATTAGTATGTTCTGATATTGGAGTAACTCTATTTAGTATCTGTTGTGAAAACTTCTTGTTTTTCCACCGATCATCCATCATTCAATAATAACATACTGCTGGTGAAAACACTAATTCAGCTTGGTGCCAAGGCGCCATTCACACTACCCTTTCTGTAGTTGAGGATAGTACCTAAGAAAAATTTTGACACACAGTCATTATTCATTTTTAGATCTTGCAATTAAGAATCTAAACTAATTTTATATCTAGAATCCTAATTAATGTCAGCAAGCCATAATCCTTGTACCATATAACCATATTATATATATAAATTGCATTTGTATAATATAACAGTTGAATTATGAAAGTCATTTAGCTTCAATGATAAGTAAATATATAGTATGTTGCTTATAACTTAAATATAAAGAACAAAATATGCCGCATGCAGAAAGTTGTTGCAAAAAGTTTTAGCAGTTTATCCCCCATCCCCTCCTCTGTCTCCGAACTTCACCGTTTTCTGATAAATGAAGAACTTGGGTTAAAGTGTAACTCAGAAGTTTTTTATATGTAAATTTTCAAAAAAGTTATTGCTTTTTTTTCTAATAAAAAATGGGGAATGAAAGGTATTTGCCCTTTTCATTGCAGTTTAATTGATGAAGTTATAATTAAAAACAAATGTAATAATCATTATTTGCAGCAACTCTTTATCAGTCTAACTTTTTATCTTCATTCAAAAATAAAATAAAATAATTAAATGATTAATAATTTACTATGCAACATAGTTGTCTTTCTTTCCACTGTTGTTTAAGATTATGATATTCTTAATATGTGTTCTGAAGTAAACTTTCAGATTATTCTTTTTTTTTTTTTCTTTTTTTATTGGTTACATTTCATTATTTTGTTTAAGAATTTATGTGTTTTTTATGTGACTTTTGTGAACATAACCCATTTCTGAATAATTTATGTTTTATGTATTCGAATAATTAGTATACCATTCTTAATTAATCTAAAAATCAACAAATTGACTAATAATATTTAATAATGTAATACTAAAATACTGTAACTGTTGCTCTTTGTGCCTCAACTCCTGGAGCAATTAGTGTTTTGTGGTGTTACAGCAATCATGCATCTCATTCACTTTTATTTTATAATATTTTGTTTTTTATAATACACCATCACATATTGAAACCAACATTCATTTTTTTTTAAACTAAGTATTTGCAATACATCTTTCCAAGCAACATTTGTGTTAATCTTTGAGCGTTAAATTTTTATGCCTTTACAAATACAGCTCTTTTATGATAAACATGATACCCATCTTTTTAGGCATAGTAAAATAATAGTTTTTTTTTTTTTTTTTTTTTTTTTTTCCTTTAACTATCTTGCTTTGATGGTTTTTAATTTTACAATATTCAATCTTCATGTGTCAATTCAAAATTATTTCACTGAAAGATAAACCAGACATTATTTCTATATCTGTCTCTGCTATGACATCTACAATAATGTATTCACATAAATCCATGAATCTCATACTAACTCTTAAATTAATTTTCTAAATTTAAAATATTAAAAAGGTACTTTGTTATTGACATGTTAATTTGCTTTAAATTTCAAATACCATTTCTATAATAGCAACCACAATTTTTTTCTTTTGCTGTGAATGAGAAGGATAAATATGTAAATGATCTCATTTTCTGATTAAAATTAAAAAGAAAGTCAAAGTGGAAATTATTACCTCTTTGCATTCAAAAGTTGAACAATTTTTTCACTTGTCCAAATTAGTTGTTTCATTAGAATGTTTTATATGTATATATATGGCAGATTTTTAATTAATATAAAAATCAATAAATGAAATAATTGTAATTTCATGCTAAAATACTGTTACTGTTGTTACTTCAGTTATTAGATAATCTTTTTATGTAATGCCTGATGTTGGATGTGGTAAGGCATAAAATGTAAATGCTTAAAATCCGATTAAAAAACTAAATAAAAATTATTACAATAGTAAAATCAAAATGAATTTTTATATTGTTTTTCGACAAGTCATAACACTAAAGTTATTTCATTCATAATACATCAACAAATAAATATCTTTTTTTAAGTAACTGACAAATAAAAGAATTAGATAAAAATGCAAAAATTAATTCCTTTTTGTTAAAAAAAAAAAAAAAAAATACTGATTTAAATGTGTAGCTACAGTATTAATTGCTTCAGGAATAATTCATTATTCACAATATTACTTCTTTGTGCCATAAATTATGTTGAATTTTTGTTTTAAGATATGGCTTTGAATACAGTTCTGTTTCATAGAAGTAGAAATTTTTCTCTGTTAATATATTTATTTAAAATAACTGCCTGCAAATGCTATTATCTCTATTTTTTACATCCCTTTTAACATTTTCATTTTTAAAGAAAAATTTACATTTATTAAGTTTACAAATTAAGTCTTATCACACGCTGTACATTAAATTTTGCTTGTCTAAAGTCTATGTATATGTATGTCTTATTAAAAATATTTTTGTTTAAATATAATTAGCACCAATTGTTTATTTTGCCTAAGTTTAAATGCAAAATTATTTTTCAAACTCAAATATCAACTACCATGCTGAGTAAGTGTAAAAAGGAAAGATTCATAAGATAGCAAAGCATTTCTATTAAAATTATTTTCATTATTACAATGGTGAATCAAAAAGTAAGTTTACTTAACTAAAAAATGTATACAAAATAAAAAATTATGCTACTTTATACATTTTAACTTAATCATAAGTATCTTTTTGTCAAATTTTCCCAATTAAGACATGTATTGTGAAGAACAAGCTTATACATTTCATTGAAATAGGAATGGTCTCAACATTATGTAATTTGTTCAATGCAGCTTTTTTCATTTGCAAAGAATACAGACTAATTGTTTTAGATTCAACCTGCTTGATAGGGGAAAAAAATAGTGATACAAAATGAAAGGTAATTCTACTTTATAGATTTTGACTTAATCATAAGTGATTTTTTTTGCCAAATTCTTCCAAATTAAGACATTTATTGCAAAGCACTACAAGTTTATTCATTGAACTGAAATATAAATGATTCTCCAGCATCATGTAATCTGTTCAATGCAGCTTTTTCCATTTGTGAACCATGTAGTTTATTTTTAATTACTTTGAATTATTTGCTTGATACCAGGTATTTATTTATTTAAAGTAATGATAGTTGAAAATCAACTATATTTGTCAGTCAGATTTGTGCATCCATTTTCACATTGTATATATCATCTGAACAAATAAACATGAGGCATGCATGAAGATTGATTGCATGCAATGAGTAATTTTTGTGACCAATTTGAGTTCTTCAAATAACTAGGTTTTTTTTTTTTTTTAAGTAACTAACAATTAAATAAAAACATGAAAATTGATTCTCTTTTTTTTCTTTTAATTGGTTTAGAATGCATAGCTTTGTGTTAATTGTTTCATGTTAAGCTTTGACAAGTTTAGTATAAATGTTTCTACTATTTAAGCATTTAGCTTAGTACAGTAGAACCCTGCTAATTCAGACCCCGTTAATCCTAATCGATTTGGTCCCCCCCCCCCCCCCCCCCAAGTTTGTGAAGTAATTGGCAATTTTCATAACATAAGTTTATTTCAGCCTCATATTCTGAATAAATAAGTATCTTCTAAAATCTTTTCGGAAGAATACCTCAACATTTCTTATTTAAACTCTTTAATGTTATCTATGAAAGGAACACCTATACATCATTTAAGCTTTGCCAATTCGAGTTTTCTATTTAATCCATTTGGAAATACCACCAAAAGCTCACTGATTAATAAAGTTTTACTCAGAGCATTGGAAGAAAGCAAAGTAAAATAGTCCTTATAGAGACTGATAAGGATCGCGATCCGATCTTTGTCAGCCAGTCCACAGTCCTCTTGGTACTGTTTCCTTGTCTTCATGCCAAAAACCTTCTACAAATCACTTGTGGAAAATTGAAATAAATGAGAATGCAGGACTATGCGGCCCAAAAAACTGGCAAAATATGAAAAATTTTTGAATTACAAAGTAAACATTTTTACTGTCTGTAAATATTGAATATGTCAGTATAAAGGTGATTTTCTTCGAGTATGTTTTATTTTATTTCATTTGTTCCCATTCTCTGGATAATCTGTATTTTCAACAATCCGGATTGAGCCTGATCCCAATTAATCTGAATTATCAGGGTTCCACTGTATATATAATTCCTCAACCTTCCAATTACAAATGGAAATCTAACTGATGCACCTCACAAATTGCTGACAAAACACATATGTTGGACCAATACAAATGTTTCACACTCTTTTTTGAAGAGCTTCATCATCCTCACAAAACTAATTCATTCTTATAATATATTATCAGTTGTCAACTAATGTTAAGTGTAACATACCTTTTTGATTCACCTACATATTTAACCAGTTAGACTATAATTTTGGTTTTTCAGCAATAAATTTCACGTTTTGGAGATAATTCCTTATCTGTTGAAAGCCCTTATACTAGATCCATGCAAATTTTCAGAATATTGTTACATACTCTGACAAAGTTGTGTCTGAAATATTGTCAGCAATTTATGTGCACCAGCACTCTTTGTTTTGAAATTGTGTAAGCTACAAATTTATGTATATCTTGTATATTGAAAATCAAACGAAGTATTTAAATTATAAACTATGTTAATATGCATGTATATATTGTGCAGAATGTTTTATAAAGTAGTTAACACAATATACTTATTTTTAAATTTGTTAACAGAATGTCTGCATTGTTAGAGCCCTTATTCTTAAAATACAATTTTTGAAAATATGTTGCCAATGCATTTTTGTATTTTGTACTTGATGAAAAATCTCGCGTAATCTAGCCCCCTTATTTTTTGCATTTAACTCATGGCTTGTAACAATACAGCAAGGACAAAGCTAAAAGGCGCATATGATAATATATGCGCCTATATATGATAAAAATAAAATAAAAAGAGAGGGCATACACTGTCCCCCTTTTTTTTTAAATAACTGAATGTATGTGAAGATTAGACAAAATCACTATATAGCCTCAACTAAAATCCCATTTGAAAATTTTAAATATTATATTAGATAAGTTAAATATGATTTTCCGAGTTGACAATATGGCCTCTGATTTATTATTTTACACATTAGAAAAAACAAATCAAATAACTTTTTTACTGAGATTGATTTATTAGGCATTAAAAACACAAAATTATGGTTCTTAATATATACTTTGTTATAGGATGTTTAGATTAATATTGTGTTTTGCTAATCAAAATTGAAAAACTGCCATCAAAATATTATTAAATAAACATTTGCAGAATTTAAGAATAAATTATAATTTATTACAATTTAATGACATTACTGTATTTAAAAACAGTGATAGTTAAATAAAAATATTTTTCTTTTTTCTGAAATGAAGCATTCTTTTTGCATGGTGATCTTGATCAAATTCTTTTTTCAAAGATTATACAAAGACAAATTTCAATAAGTAGTAGTTTTCATTCTATTATTATAGTTTTAAAAAATTACTTATTCATTCTATATATATAAAAAAAAAAGAACACAAATTGTAAAATAAATGGACCATAAGCATTTCTGATGTCAAAGAATGTCACGATGGATTATAGCTAATCAGCTTCTTGATTTATCTCACAAGCATTTTCCAAAAGCCAATCAAATACTGCAATGCTTGTGGGAAACATTGCAAGCTCTGCCCAGTGTTAGTGGTCAATTACTTAGCAATGATTAACTCAATATTTTCACCAAAGATTGATTTATGTTCAGCATATTTACATTAAATAAAAAAAAAATATGTATGAATATATTGATGACTTACTTTCAGAAAGCACTCATCTGTAAGATAGATAACAATAAGAAACTAACACCTTATTAAAAGATGAGAAGAAATACATATAAATATAGTAATTACTTTTCTCTTAATAAAGGGTAAAAAAGTAAGTTATTTTGAACTAATTTTCATAATATCTGTTAAATGAAGTAAATATTTTATTGTTCTTAATTGCCTAGTTTCAAACTTTTTTTTTCTTCCTTTTTTAGATAAATAAAAAGAAAACTTGCATAAGGCACTCCTTTTATTAAGAAGGAGCAGGGGATAGATCTAATTAATATGCATATTTGATATAAAAATAATATTAATTAAATGCTGCTTCTTAATTTCTTATAATATCTTGCGTTACATTGAACAAAATAGTGTAAACCAGAAGTTTTTTAGTAACAGAAAATCACATCTTTTTAGAACTGGTAAGTTTCAGTGTCAATAAAAATTCAAGTGTTATTAGAATATTTTTCTTAGGCTACTTTCTATGATCAAAAGTGACCATAGAGCAACAAAATCAAATGCACTAAATTTTTTTGTTAAATATTATTGATTGTGTGTTAATTACATCAGTTTGACTTTCAAATAGTCTCCAAAGAGTCTTTGTATTATAATTGTAGAAATATTAAAATATTATTATGTGCCATAAAGAATCCTTCTGTACATAAATAACAACTTGGGGTATTATTATTTATTATATTTATCCATTCATTGAAATATTTAATGAATTAAAACTCAAACTAAGAAAAAAAATTAAAATTTCTATACACATATTTTGTTTTATTATAGCACAAGTGTATGTTAATTTCAAACAAAAGTATGCATTATACTGTGAAACCTCCAAATAAGGGACACCTATGGGACAGGAACTTTTGTCCCTTAAACAGAGGTGTCCCTTATTCGGAGTTTTTTATGTTATTTTTAATTAATCGTTAAGAAGGATGTAAAATAAGAAGATGAAATTTAAATGTACCCTAAATGTATAAATTACGTTAATCAGACAAAAGAAAGTAAAGAGAATTAATTAATTAAAATTTTTAATTAATTACTAAATCATTAAATAATTTGTAGAACTACTTTTTTTTTTTTTTTTTTTTTTTTTTTTCAAATTGTATAAATGCAAAAAGTATAAAAACTTTGAAATAATTTTATTTGAAATAATCAGCCAAGAGGAATTGTTTTGCAAATTTCAATTTTTCAGTACAAACCTTTCAAGTGTTCATTTACCATACTTCTAAATTTTAGTTCTTCATTCCAGCAGTATTTACAAGAAAAAAGTATTCAATTGTTTTGCGTATTTTAAAGCAACAAATCTCGACTGCTCTGCTGCGAAAATGGAAAATGTTTTGACACAATTCAAATTAAAATGAATATGCATGACTGTGGAAGCGAGATGGAATTTAACAGTGTTTTCAATTTTTCGTTAAGTAAATTATTGACGTTATAAGCGATTTTGATCATGTGACAAAGACGTTTTTTACCCTTTCTTAAGTAGTTATTCTTCTTTCACGTGGAAATTCGGTTCAAAACCGTCCACTTTGAAAATATTTTCTAAAAAATCTATCACATTTGCGAAAAAAAAGAGAAAACTGGTCGATTACATATTTTCTGAACAACAACACTTCCTAGTTTCAGACATTTCCAAATAGAAATAAATTAAAACTTATGTCTTTAAAGTTGCTTTTTTAGGATTTGAGAACAGTCTAAAAGCATCTGTATTGTTTTTGTTTCACAATTTTCTTTTATTCTCCACTTTCAGAATAATCCTCACAGTTTTCAGCAATATTTTCAACTCGGATAACTTACTGATGTCGGATCAGAATTGTTGTACATAAATTATCGTTAACTGTGTCGTATTTGCTCTATATCAACATGACTGTTTATCTGTTTGATAAGTTCACAAAAATTTGCATTTTAATTTTCACCACAGACTTCTTCATTACATAAAATGCAAAAACCAGTCCCTTTAATCTCATTTTCAAGTGTCCCTTAAATCGAGTGTCCCTTATTCAGAGGTAAATACATTACACGTGCTATATCAAGGGACTGGGACCGGAAGTTTTGTCCCTTAAATAGAGGTATCCCTTATTCGGAGTGTCCCTTATTTGGAGGTTTCACTGTAGTAGTTTTTTTTTACCTCACATACCATGGATACATATTTTCTCAAATAATCTACCTCCAATAAGCAATTTATGTATTTACTTATGTTTTGTATTGAAATATATGCATGCACATATTAAAATTACTTTTAAGAACTTTTTTTATGGTCAGTTTTAGTTTGCTAAAATAAATAAATAATTATATAAAATCGTGTTTGGAACTGGCATTTCTTGAAATGGTTTGTCAATTGTATTTCTTCCAAAATTAACCACACTTCTTCACAATATTAGTTTTCTGTAAATTTTCAGTTGTGTAAAAAATTAATTTTTGTAATCTTTTAAGAAAAAATTTTGGATTATGAAATCATACATGATAAATTCTACAACTATGAATCTCATTTTCCTCAAAGATGTAGAGTCATGTTTTTGTACTCAAAATAACAAACTGTATGGTTATATATATATATATATTAAACTTATAATATGGGGATTTTTAAGTGGCACATGACTTATATTGGAACATTAAAACTTATTTTAGTATTTTACTTAATGAGTTAAAAATTTACATTGTGTTACTTATTTTATATTAGTACTATGATAAAATTGCCAATAATTGTATATTAATGGGAGGGAAAAAAAGACACAAGTGATTTTTGCAAATACAAGAACATCTATTGAAAAAAATAAATTTCATTTTTTAATATTATTATTATTATTAATCGCTAGACTGTAGATAGTTTTAGTGACTAGTATAGAATTAATAAATTTATGAAATATGAAGGATTTGATATATAAATTTTGGCAATTTTTTTATAGTAAAGTGCAACTTTAATGTTTAATTTTTCATGTAACTTTGTCTTCTTTTTTTTAAACATTGTATTATTATTAATATTGCATATAAAATGAATATATTTTAAGACTGACATGTTAAAAAAAAATGTTTGTTTTAGATGACCAGTTGTTAAGTAGTTGTTATGCTGTTATTTGACCTGTTGCTTGAGTTTTATGCAGTGACCATGTATATGTTGTAGCTTACTATTTAATGTTTTATTCAAATGGTCTAATTACGTTGAAAAAACATTCACTTTATTGCTAGTTTTCATTCCACATCAAATGTGTATTATTCATAGAATGTTTTGTTTGATCACTTGTAAATAAAACTCTTGTTGTTGAACTAAACTGTCTCTTGGTCATTCTTTTAAAAGTGTGCAGGAATAAGTCTATTATAAATAATAATATCTCTTTATATATATATGCAAGTTGCATTCACGAAGTAATGCAAGTGATTTTGTTGTGAAGCGATTATAAGTCACACTGTGTTCTGACCACTAGGGCTAGGTCGGGGAGATACATAACTTTACAGTGCATCCAAATTTAGTCTGCTCTGAGCAGTGATTCTGTGTACTTTGTCTCAAAGATTATTATGATGCGGCCTTTTTTGTGTGGTCCAAAAGGCATTTATACCTTCAAGAAAAACCATCAGTGTGTCCATCAATATTCTAAAAAAAAAAAAGTCCTTTGTGTGCGAAAGAAGATTGTCGCTATCAGACCGTTCCAACATGACAATGTTCCCAATCATACTGTTTTATATAGTGCATCCATGAGTTTCTGATGAAGCATAACTTGGGAAGACTGCCACTGGCTCTTACGATTAAGTCTTCCCTCAAAGGACATCATTTGGATGGCAATGATACAATACCACTGTGACCAATGCTCTAGACCACATACCGTGTATGAGAAAATTGCTAAACAGAATGTGAAAATGCTTGAGGAATGTACTTTGAAGATTTCTAAATGTTTGTAACTATATCTTGAAATTTACTTTTTTATGACAACACTTGCATTACTTTTTGAACACAACCTATATATATATATTTCTTTAAACATGTTTTTATAAACATTCAATATTTATCTTAAAAACACCACTTTTCTGCCAAATGGCAGATTTCCGCTTTTTTTTATTTTTTAAAAATCTGCGATTTCTGTCAAGCGATAGCGAAATAAAAACACTATTTTTACCGAACAATCACAAAATAAAACAGTGATTTTCGTTAAATGATCACGGAATACGGCTACGATTTTTGTCAAACAAATGCAAAGTAAGACAGTGATTTTCGCCAAATGATCGCAAAATATAATGGCAATTTTCGTTGAACATTCAAAAAATATAGCGCCGATATTCCTGAAACGATGGCAGGATAAAACGGTGATTTTCGTTGAATGATGGCAAAATAAGACTACGATTTTTGTTGAACGATCGCAAAATAAGACAGCGATTTTCGTCATACGATCACAAAATATAACGAAGCTTTTCATCGAATGATCGAGAAATATAACGGCGATTTTCATTCAATGATCGCGCAATATGGCAATTTTCGTCAAATGATCGCGGATTAAAGTGGTGATTTTTGTCAAGCAATCACGAAATAAAGCGATGATTTTCATAAAATGATCGCAAAATAAAACGGCGATTTACATCGAACGATCACATATTATAATGGCAATTTTCGTCAAACGGACACGGCTTAAAATGGCGATTTTCGTCAAGCAATCGCAAAATAAAACGCCGCTTTTTGTCAAATAAAAAAAAATCCTGCAAATTTTTGCTGTTCACTTGCTCAGAATAAGCATCGAATCTATTGCTGGGTTACCTAAATAGATTTAAAATTATGCTATAATTAAAATTCCTCACTAAGCTCACTGCATCTGTTGCTGGATTACTTTAATTGATGTAAAATACTGTGAACTAAAGAATGGTTATTTTTATATCTTATAAGTTTTCATGCAAAATGAATTAGCATATTTCAAACTGTTTGACAAATGCTCATTTAGAAATGTGTTAAAGATTTACACACACAAACAACTGAAAAAAAAAAGTTAAAAAACAATTTGTTATAAATTTTATTATTATTTTTTTTTTATTTTAGTATAAACAATATAGTTTACAAAGTTCACGCATAAATGTAGTGAAAAATGTCTTAGATTTTATTTTACATGTAATTTCGTCTTTTTTGATATTTTTCAAGTGGCATCCCTGAAAACAAGATTAATTTTATGATTGTAACTCATGTTGTTCTAAAATATTCCATTATAATATGAATTCAACCTGGGTCCTTAATTATATTTTTATTTATACTTAGTAAAAAGCAGAAACTAATGAGTTTATTTTTATTTTGACAAATGAATGAAAATTGAAACTGTGTAAAGGTATAATATAAATTAATAAATTCATGAAATAGATTGATCAAGTAATTGCCACTATCGATATGACATCTGCATTAGTCACAGATATTTTTTATTTTATAATATCAATATGTAGGTGACTGAGGATAAGTTTTTACATTCAAATTGAGACAAAATATAAAAATCTTTTTAATGAACAATGGCAGTGTGTTAAATATTTGTGGTGATATTAAGTTAACAATGAATCGCGAAAAATATTTTTATTTTATTAATAAAGACTACTACAGCAGTAATCCTAATCATATTCTTAATTCATACAAATGAGGTTGTAACTCTAGTCATATTTAATTGAATCAACCAAAGCATTTGAATGAGAAGTTTCTAAATGCTCAACTACTCATGAAAACTTCTTTTTAGACAAAAATGCAGTTAAAAATTAAAAAAAAGAACACTTGAAATAAATTTTCACTAAAATGGGTCATTTGAGAGCTTAAATTGTAGACAAGGTAAAAAATACTAGATGAGATGTCATCTTATTTTAACGGATTTTATTAGAAAAATAGTCACTCTAAATTGATTTGTCCTTTTTAATCTAAATTAGACAGAAGTAAAATCATACATCATTTTAAAACTTTAACATTGTTGCTATAGTATGACAGTATCAAGCAGGGCCGGATTAAGTTATTTTGGGGATCTATGTACAGCATTATTTCAATGCCTCCAACCATTACTATAAGCAAGCTTGAAATTCAACATCTGTTTACACTTTTGTCTAATTCAGATAAATGGAATTAATAAAGAGAGTCTTGTTTTGATCTGCACGCAGGCAGATGATTTTAGCAGACAAACTGTCTAGAAAGGATTAGCTTTGAAGGAAACGATTCCATTATAACTACTAGTATCTACAACTGAGATCATGGTAAATAAGATAAACTAATTCCACAGGTCTCAAGCTGAAACTTTTTCCAAGTAAACTCTCATTTTAAATTGAGATAAATGGAGGACCTTAATAACCTGTGTACTTTTCACTCTAATTATTATCAGTTTATGTGCTGCAATCTCCCCACATTGCTATGTATATTCAATAAAGTCTTTCATCAAAAAGTTACTCACCCTCCTAATTTCAGAATGTGTCATGATGTATAAGTATATATGTGAGTAAATATGATAATTACAAAAAAAAGTTATAACTATAATTTATTTTTCAATTATTAATATACATACATTGAATATATACAACACAAGGACAGTCATGACAAACAAAGATACCTTTTTCTAAACTTTAAAATCATCTTGCATAAGGATGCATACTACCAGCTGATTTTATATTTGTTTTGATAGCACTTGGTACTTTTCCCCCGGATGCTATTCAGAGAAAAATAAGCATTATAAATACATTATCTACAGTAATCTAAGTTAATATCTACAACTAATATCAGGAAAAAAATGCATTTAATGTAAATTTAATCATTTGTAGTTCACTAATATGCAAATTCAGTGATACTGGACATCATATTTTGATTTTGCTGACAGTCGCTACATAGGATATATTATCTATTTTGTAAGAGTTTATGGAACAGAATATTTTGGCTATGAATTAGTATATTTTATTAAACATAAGTTTTCTAGCATTTAGTGATTAGCTATACACTTTGAATGAAAACAAAATGATATCCACTATCACTGGGCAATGAACTGCAATTGCTTAAGTGTATCAATTTGTAACATTTATATACAGGATGTTTCAGCAAAGGGCTTCCTGATTTTTAATTAAATAACCCAGAAACTAAAATTGATAGAAGAAGGAAACACAGGGTATGTTTATTTTGAAAGCCATAAAAATCCGACACAATATTTTCAAAATTTGTTTAAAAAAAAAAATTTTCGATAGGTAACAGTGAAGTCACTGAGGGATCCCTAAACAAAAGGATCAATTTTCTAAATGATGGAAATTTATGAAATCATCTATTCTGTGAAGCAACATGTTTTCCTGGTATTTGAGTATCACCAGTTAAATTGCATTCCCATAGCAACAAGCCAGAGTTTTCAATTGCAGTTTGAAGTTGCAAAAGGAAACGGTCCTGATAGGAAAGTCATTTGCAAGCTTTTTGAAAAATTTCAGTGAACAGGTACAGTGACTGATGACTGGACGACTGCAAAGGAAAATCTGCATCTATTTCTCATGCTCTGTACTATGACTTCACCATACAGTGCTATCTGTCGGCAAAATTTTTAACGAATTTTTAAATTATTATACAGTACAAAGTCCAAAATCCGGAATCCTCCGGACCTCGGCGATTCCGAATTTCGGACTTTTCCGAATTTCAGATCATTTTTAGAATCTACCCCCTCCCCCCCCCCCCTTCTAAAAAAAAGTACGTGATTTATATCAAAATTGCATTTTTAGCACTGAAAAATAATAATATTAAAGAAGATATTTTAAATAATAATGAGATAACCTTAAAAAAAGTTTTTTAAATGAAAAATAAATAAATAAATAAATATCCACATTGAATCCCTTTCCCCACGAATTATTTACACCAGAAACACATTTACAATACTGGAAAAAAATATCAAACTAAAGTAGATAGATTATTATTTTAATAAAAATAAATAAAAGCTTATCTGAATCACAACAAATGTTAGTTAATAAATTCAATTTTTCACTATTGTCTTTTGAACGAATCTAGGAAAAAAAGTGACCGGAAAAAAAGTTATCGGAAAAAAAGTGACCTAAATTACAAAAGCGGAAAAAAAGGGACACGGAAAAAAAGTGACAAGGAAAAAAAGGGACACGGAAAAAAAGGGACACGGAAAAAAAGGGACAAGGATTGATTTTAGGGAATTATTATTGATTTTGGGGATTCATTGGTTAAGTATGAAAGGGGGATGGGGGGGGGGGCTCATAATTTAGGTAAATGGGTTTTTCATGCTGAATTAACTGTTTTGGTTCAATTTTTGGATATACGTTCATACTGAAAAGACGCTTGCCTGATTAGTTTTGGGAAGGGACGATAACCCCCCCCCCCCCCCCCGCCCATCCGTCCTCAGTTAGATGAATGGGTTTTTATGCAGAATTATCCAACGTGTGTCAAATTTGAATATACAGGGTCTGACTAAGGCAGGGGCATGCGGGGCAATTGCCCCGGGCCCCCGGTTTGAGGGGGGCCCCCAAGGAGAGAAAAGTTTATTGTTAAAAGAGGGCCAAATGATATAAAATAGCAAAATATTACCAAAATTCTTTTTTTTTCAATTTTAAGGGATCTTTTTTCTCCTACCCCCTTTGTTTCCCTACCCCCGTTCCCTTAAAGTAATAGTTACATCATAAGAAAATTAATAGTTAAAATTATTTATCATCTGTTATTATGTATAAATATGCGAAATATAAATATTGAAATCAGTACTTGGTACAAAATTTATGCATACATACAATAGGTTTGAATTTTAATTTTAGTCACTTGAGTATAATTCACAAACATTTTTAAGATAGAAGGGGGCCACTCTAATAATGTTTGCCCCAGGGCCCCCCCCCCACTGTCTAAGTCGGGCCCTGTGAATATAGGTTCTTTTCGATAAGGTTTATATATAGTATATAATGCATGAAGAGTTTTAATGGTTATGTATAGAGGGAGAACGGGGGATAACCTTTCTTAAATTAAATTAATAACTTTTTACGCATAATTATCCGATTTGCTTAGAATTTTGGACATAGATTCATTATGATAAGACGTATCTCTGATTAGTTATGGGGTTCTTCTGCTTATTATAAAGGGTGGGGGGCGAGCAATTATCTCCCCCTTAAACTAGATAAATAGGTTTTTATGCAAAATTACCCCATGTATTTCAAATTTTAAATATAGGTTCTTACTGATAAGGTGGATCCCTGAATAGTTTTAAGGATTTGATATCTAAGTATTGAAGGGGAATAGAATATAACCTACCTTAAATTAAATTACTTTTTACGCAGAATTATAGGATTTGCTACAAATTTTGGATTATAGATTCATTATGATAAGGCGTATCCCTGATTACATATGGGGTTATTTTTCTAATTAAAAATTAAGGCGGGTGATTTTCCGATCCCCTTAAATTATATAAATTGTTTTTTATGTTCACTTATCCGTTATATTTCATATTTTGGATATATGTTTTTTCTCATAAAGTTAGTCCCAGAATAATTTTAAGGGTTTAATGGCTAAGTATACTGTCAGGTTCTGAGACCACCTCTGGTAAAGATTGGAATTTCTGTTATTTCTCTATCTTAATCTCTTTTATATTATACCGGCTTAGTACTAGAATTTTCAAGTTGACATTCTTTCTTTGTTGAAGGGAGAATTGACAGGTAATCCTCTACAGGTGGTGAGTGGGAAAGAGGAGATTGCGGAGAGGCGTGTTCATCCGTCAGTGAGGTATGTGGATGATGAGCTGACAAGCAACATGTCACTAATCAAGAAAGGAATGTGGAATGTGACCAATGGATAAGCCCCAAAGGGGGTTGACATTGGGGAAACACCGTGATTTGAGAAGAGCAAGTCTTATCTCAGATTAGTTCAGTTCGTATCTGGGTTCATACCTAGAGAGTACTGTAGGACAGAGGTCCTGGTAGGGTGTGCTCAGCGTTGTAGAGCGGAGGCAGTGCGTATCTGGAGAGCAAGGGACACAGACGTCCTGGTGTTTAGTGCTCTGGGCCGAGAAGTGCAGGCCGAGTATCCATGTGTTGGGAGATTCGAAAGTGATCTCCGATAAAGTTAATCTAAGGTGCATTGAGTGTGAGGTGGAAGGTGTAATTCGAATAGTATGCAGCAGACCTTTACTGTATTTAATTTAATGTTGAACCGGATCACCTATATCCGAGTTGTAATTGTATATAATGGTAAATAGCGTATTTAGTGTGTACATATATTCTAAATAAACTGTTAATTCAGTTAATTGACAGCATCAGTGTTCATTTACACAATCCTCACAGTGGGTGACCGATATCACCTAGTAATATCGGTGGTGGCAGCTATAACTACCACGAACTTTCTTCAAAGTTGTGCAGGCTGAGAGGAGCGTCCGACATATACAGTGGGGGAACGGAGGATAACCCCCCTTAAATTAATAAATGGCTTTTTACGCAGAATTATCTTATTTGATTCAAACTTTGAATGTGCGTTCATTATGATAAGGCGAACTCCTGATTATTTGTGGGTTATCCCCCGTTCATCCCTCTATACTTAGCCATTAAACCCTTAAAACTATTCAAGGATTCACTTTATCAGGTAAAACCTATATCCAAAAGTTGAAATACGTTGGATAATTGTGAAAAAAAAAATCTTATTTAAAGAGTGGGGGATTAATCGCCCGCTTTCCCTTATTTAATTAGCAAAAGAATCCCATAATTAATCAGAGATATGCCTTCTTATAATGAATATACATCGAAAATTTGAAGCAAATCGGATAATTCTGCGCAAAAAGCCATTTATTTAATTTAAGGGTGTATTTCGATTCAAACTGCCTATTTTCCGATTTATTTTTAACTTCATTTTTACTCTCATATGCATCAAACTGGCAAATTGTCTTATTTAGAAAGTACACAAGGTGCCGTAATTGTCAATTCTTTGATAAATGCAGAAAATATTGCGAAAAAAGCAATCAAAAACGGCATTTTGAACAGATTTTCCCCTGGCGGGAGATCTGTGAACGAAAAAAAGGGGTCATACTGAGAAGATAATTGTTTATAAATCAAATTCTAATGAATTGAGCGTAAAAATACAGCACATGGCACCTTGTACATCTCTTCAAAAATATCCTCAGCAAGTTTCATGTTTCTACTTTTGAAAATGTGTCAGAAATTGTATCGGAAAATTTCGAGCTGTTGAAGGTGGAAAAGCGTTTTTTTGAATACACCCTTAAGGGGGTTTATCCCCCGTTCTCCCTCTATACATAGCCATTAAACCCTTAAAACTATTTAGGAATTTACTTTATGAGAAAGATCCGACATCCAAAATTTGAAATAAATCGGATAAGTGTGCATAATTTTTTTAAAATCTAATTTAAGGCCTGGGGTAGTAATCATCCGCCCCCTTTTTAATTAGCAAAAGAACCCCATAAATAATCAGAAATACGTCTTATCATAATTAACCCATGTCCAAAATTCGAAGCAAATCGGATAATTATCCGTAAAAAGCCATTAATTTAAGAAAGGTTATCCCCCGTTCCCCTTCTATACTTAACCATTAAACTCCTAAAACTCTTCAGGCACTTTATACTATATATAAGCCTTATCGAAAAGAACCTATATGCAAATTTGACACAAGTTGAATAATTCTGCATAAAAACCCATTCATCTAACTGAGGACGGATGGGGGGGGGGGGGTAATCGTCCCTTCCCAAAACTAATCAGGCAAGCGTCTTTTCGGTATGAACGTATATCCAAAAATTGAACCAAAATAGTTAATTCAGCATGAAAAACCCATTTACCTAAATTATGAGCCCCCCCGATCCCCCTTTCATACTTAACCAATGAATCCCCAAAATCAATAATAAATCCCCAAAACCAATCCTTGTCACTTTTTTTCCGTGTCACTTTTTTTCCGTGTCACTTTTTTTCCTTGTCACTTTTTTCCGTGTCACTTTTTTTCCGCTTTTGTAGTTTAGGTCACTTTTTTTCCGGTAACTTTTTTTCCGGTCACTTTTTTTCCGTTTACCCTTTTGAACATGTCCGTTATTTTGCGCTGCTTCATTAATTTCGATTTCTCGGCGAAAACGTTTTCTTTGATTCTGTAAATAGACATCAGTTCCTGTCCTGTTACGATGTTCCTCTGCTCCAATCCTTTAATTACATCATCTAATGAATTGAGGACTTTTCACGCCAATCCCAAACTTTCGTTAGGGCCTATAAGAATTGTTATAGTAGTGGACAAGTTTTCAATCATTTTAAGAATTCAAAATTATACACTTATCGTAATTTAGGGAAGAAATGCCGCAGCCTCAAATATTGATATCGTTTTGAAAAAAATCGGCATAATCGCCGCACCCTTCGTAAACGCCGCAGTCAAAAGAAAATATTTTCTCTTATTAAGGATGCGATAACATACCCAAAATATCGCATAAATATGGCAAAAAATGGAATTATTAGACTAATTAAATTATTAAAATAACTAATTGTCAAAAAAATGTAGGAATAGAATATTTATATTACAGAACCGATTTTCCGGAACTTCCGGATCCGGAATTTTTTCCTGAAATTTTTTTGATATGTTGTTTTTCTTACTTTAAATACATACTGTAAAATCTCGAAAACACCGCTCCCAATTTTGAAGATATTTCATTTTTCGAAATGTATATCAGTTTGTAAACCCGCCACCAAAAATATTTTTTTTAACAATAACGAAAAAAAAAAAAAAAAGTCCAAGCACAATTCCTTTCTGCAGGCCCAAACACATTTTACCACTTCTTGAAGTTCGGTGTCGGCTCGTTTGTCGTGGCGTTTTTGATCTTAATGAGTTTTGCAGGAAAGGAGCGGTTGTCCGGTAAAAGAAAAACCTTTCCGTCAAGTAGGGTGGATTGCTTATCTGCCGATTCTTTTGTTAATTCCCCTTGTTCCTATTATGTAGAAACTGCAAGTAGATCCTATACAAAAGGACTTCCACACTTTTTCCAAGGATTCAGTTGAAGGGAAGAGTATTGCAATCTGAACGGAGCCTTATTCCGTTCGTTGACTTTCGAAAAGTCAATGCAGAGCACTTGTTTTTCTTTGGAGTTGCTACGTACTGGACCTTTTTGTAGGATGTTGTAACTTTTGAATTACTTATTATATTTTAATAAAAAATTATTACACACCCTAATTCACTATCATTGCAACTTGCTGAAAATTTGAATGGAATCGGTAAATTATCAGAGAAGATATCGATTTATTTTTAATAATAAAAAGAAACCTTGTTTTGCTTATCGTGTCTTTCTGTTTTTTTTTTTTTTTTTTCCACTTGTTTGCAGCTCATTAATTTCTTTTTCCACACTCAAACATCGCGGTTTTGATGACACATTCACGAGGTCCTTTTTAAATATAAAAGAATATAATTTAAATAATTTCTCACCTTTTTTTCTTTATTAGAAAATTTTTATAAACTTTTGTGGCGACCATCTTGCGCGGTCAGTAAAACGAGTTTCTCGCAGGAAGCGACTGAGGTACCCTTTTGCTCGGCGGATAAGACGCTCGCTTATTGACCGTGGGATCTCCAGTTCGATCCCTGCCCGGGCACCGTCACTTGCATTGGTGACTTCGGACAAACGAACACACTTCACCACCTTCGCTCAAGTCCAACAGATGGCAGCACTGAAAATACCCCCAGCATCCAAAGCCTGCGAAACGCTCGCAGCACGAAAGCCTCTGTAACGCTCAGAGCACACGACCAAAGCCTGTGTAACGCTCACAGCAGCAAAGCCTGCCACGCCGCGCATCATCGATGGGTCACACGTGCAATCGGCGGCAGCACGACAACGACAACGCACCTGGCACGCGCCAGCGCAACACGAGTGCATATCGCTCGTCCAACGTCAACGCGACGTTCTTCTCACTGGGGGTGGAGTACTGTGGCGACCATCTTGCGCGGTCAGTAAAACGAGTTTCTTGCAGGAAGCGACTGAGGTACTTTTTTGCTCGGCGGATAAGACGCTCGCTTATTTACGCCGTGGGATCTCCGGTTCGAACCCTGCCTGGGCACGTCACCTGCACTTTCTTGGAAATTTTTTTTACACGTTTACGGAATATGAATTAAAGTGCATCAATAAATATCTTATCAGTTGTCATAAGAAGGAAATTACAAAATTTCGCTCTTATTATTAGATAAATATATAGATATTTTTTTTAATGTAAATCATCATAAGAATGAGAACTAGAAAATCTTGTACTGATAGGGGATCGAAAATACTGTAGTTTTTGTAACAGAACTAAAATGTACCAACAAAAGAGACATTTCAATTGTGGAATTAAAAAAAACCTTTCCAATCAGCGCCGTGCGAAAGGGGGGGGGGCGATCGCCCCGAGCCTGAAAATTTAAAGGGCGCCAAATTTATACTATCAACTTTATTTTTGGCGTGTCATAAAAAAAAAAAAAGTTGGGAGAAGGAAGCGCCAAAATGCAACTTTGCCCCGTGGGTAGTTTTCTTTTCGCACGCCCTGTTTCCAATACTTTGTTTCTACAACGAAGTGCAATAAAAGCAGGCATCTATTGTCCCTTCCTGTTTACTCCAGTCACCGTATTTCTTGGAAAAGGATGATTCATGCATTGCATTTGTTGATTTACGATCGGTAACATCGCAAACACGGGGAAAAGGGAAAAGAAAAGTGATTTTTTTTTTTTTCTTTTGAAACACTGAATAATTTGCTCAAAATTTTCATAAACGCCGCATACATGAAAATTTTAACTTTTAAACTCGTAAACGCCGCGGCATTTATTCCATAAATTACGGTACCAAAAAAAAAAAAAAAAAAAAAAAAACGCCAGTTAGAAAAATGTCCGGATTTTGGAGAATTCCGGATTTCGGATGTCCGGATTTGAGACTTTGTACTGTAATAGATTTTTATGGCATTCAAAATAAACAATTCAAAATAATCCACTTGTTTCCTTCTTCTATCGATCTTAGTTTTCAAGTTATTTAATTTTTAAAATCAGGGAGTCTTTTTCTGGAAACTCTGTGTATATTATTTTTCAATTACATAACTCATGTTACTGCAAAAAAAAAATAATAAATAAAAAAGGGTAGATAATATAACAAAGCACCTAAAAAAAAAAAAAAAAACTGTAACAAAATATAATTTAATCCTAAAACGATATCTACATTTGTTTTTGTTATAAAATCTTTTACTGGATGAACTCTAAATTCTTAATTGCGAAAACACTTTCCCATCATAAATAATTTCATGCATAAATAATTTTTTAATTTAATTTAGTAGAAAGTAGTAAAAAAAAATAGTTTTCTTTAGCCATATTTGGACATTCAGATCACATTTTTGAAAATTTGGTCTGTTACAAAGTTGTCCACATTACTCAAAAACCATTTAAAAACACTGCATTTTATCATTAAATTATTCATTTATTTTCCTCAAGTCATTAGTTTTATCATGAAGTTAAGAGAATCAGGTCACAGAGAGTGTTGAAAAGAGAGGTATTTCATGGTCATCATGGTATAGTAGTTGGGTTTAAAATATAGGTGCTGGTTCCCAAAATTTTTAAGGAGCCAGTGGCTCCTAAAATTAAATAATCCAATCACCACATTGTGAAAGAAATGCATAAAAGTACTAGCGTTTATATGGGGAAAACAATTTGGGAATTCAAAATAAAAAACAACCTAAAGATATACAAAAAATAAAATAAAACAGACTAATTGAATTAAATGTGTATATTCCATTCAATCAAGCAATTAAAAAAAAATAAAAATTGGATATAAATCAGGTGTAAAATAAATCAAGCTATGTAAAGTCAGAAGACAAATTTCAGCAGGATAGAGATTTTAAAAAATACATATAAGTAATGTTATTTTACACTGTAAAAACCAAAATACAATTCAAACATTTATTTTTTAAGACATGCAAAAGAAAAATTGGGTTTTAAAAGAAAATTCTTATGACAGACTGAGTGGTTCCAATTTTTGAAAATTAAAGGCTTTCCAAATATTCAAAGGTAAAAAGTATGACAGAAACATATTGAGAATTTATTTTAAAAAAATAATATATTTTTGTTAATCGCAAGTAGAAAAAAACATAATTTCATCAAAGAATTGAGAAAAAAGAGGAAAATTTCGCCAAAGGATTGCAAAAAATAATCTAATTTCTTCAAAGGTTTGCAAAAATCCCCCACAAATTTCATCAAAGAATTGTGAATGAACACTAAATTTTTCAATGGATCACAAAAAATCTAATTTTATCAAAGGATCATAGAAGAAATCCTAATTTTGTCAAAGAATCACAGAAAAAATGTGAACATCAAAAGATTGCACAAAAAATGCAAATTTCATCAACAGATTATAGAAAGAATGTAAATATTATCAAATGATCGAAAAAAAAAAACCTGCAAATTTAATTAAAGAATTGAAAGATGTGAATTTTGTCAAAGCATCACAAAAAAATCCATCAATTTTTGTCAGATTATTGTGAGAAAAAGAAAAACGTGATTTTTATCAAAAGATTGCAAAGCGATAATGCAAAATTCACCAAAGAATAGCAATTTGGAGACTGAAAATTAGTTGCCAAAGCAAAAAACTTAGTCACCACGTGGTGATTGGCAACTGTGAATCTGCATCTGCAGTTTAAAAAGAGGAGGATGACAAGCATACAATATCTTATTTAATTGTATGTTTAGCTTTTAATTTTCTAAATGAGCACTTCCAAACTTTTTTCTTTTACATAACCGTTCTCAAACTCTTCATTTCAAAGCACCCCCATTTCTTATAATATGCCTCCCTTTCTCCCATTCTTTCAGCTAGATATAGCAAACATGCTTTTTTTTTTATTAGTAGTCTTCTTATCATAACCATTTAATAAAATGATACAAATAACATTGTCATTTCTAATATTTTTGTTAATTTATAACCTTTTTGCAACTTTATTAACCATTTTTGTGAATTTACTAAGCATTTTTGTGATTTCTGCCATTGCTGGTATTATTTTAATATTGCACAAAACCCCTGTAAATTCAAATTTAATTAATCCTTCTAAAATCCTTCAAAAATTTATTAAATGATTATGTAAATCTTTTAATTTAGTTTAAACAATTTATGTAAAATGCTTTAGAATGTAAAATTTTCACGAATTCATAATGCAATAGATAAAGGGTTAATTCATTTCCTTTTGGAAACACATAAGATTAGCAAGTGTTTTTATTCAGAAACTATGTAACTGAATGGTGTTATCCATTTTTTGATGCAGCAATTTAAGAAAATACTGTCAAAGTTAGCATTTTAAATCGAAGTTCCGGAAGCGACAACATGGGAAGGCATGTGACAAGAATCTGCAACCATGTGACAAGAATCTCTTATATCTCAAAAAGTATGTATGAGTATCTTATTTATCAAAAATAGAAAACACCATTTGATGCCAAATCCCTTCAATAGTCAGTCTTATCAATTTCATATACTTTACAGCTAAAAATTAGTCAAAAGATGTATCAAACTTTGGCATCGTTGAGAAGTGAATTTAAGAGCTACCAAGATGTATATTTCCAAAGATTATGTTAACATAAGTTCTTTATCACAATTAATACTTTTATAAATCATGTCGTCTGCCTTACACATCTTGAGAACAATTAAGTCTGATTCTGGCCTGGCTCAACAATATGTAGAAAAGCAATGCAAGCCTGATCTCAGCCCAGCACGAGTCTGCTAAAAAACTATTAAGCCCGAGTTAGACACAAAGTAACTGTCTGAAGTTGATCTCTATGCTGTACGAGTTATATTTTTGTATTGATGTTATCAAACTAATATTGGCTCATGATGCTCATTTATATTTATTCTCGTTAAAGCAATATTCATTGAAAATAGCTCATATTTTATCATTTTTTTTTCAAATCTTCATAATGGGCTGGCAGGCTAGCAAAATTTCTTTAACAGCCCGACCCATATGGCCTGTTAAATTTTTTTGCCAGCCCGGCCTGTTAATTTTGTTTGTCAGCAGGCCTGGCCCGTTAGAAAATTTGGAACCATTCCATGGGCCTCAGGTTGGGAGACGCTGTTCTAGAAGATAATAAAAAGGTCAGAAATTACATATAAAATCAGAAGTGATTCTTACCTGGCCTTGTTGGCTGTTGTGGAGGTGGTTGGGGATTAGTTGCCTGACCTTTTGGAGAGCCAGACTGGGGTTTTAAACCTTTTCCTATACTAATAGCACATATTAAAGCACTAGTGTCAGCAAGAGAGGATGTTTGAGTGGTACTAGCCCGCTGACCTGCAAAACAATAAGTGTTAAAAAAAAAATGTATATATATGCACTAAGAATGGAAATAAAGTAGTAGTCAAAAGAAAGAATAAGACGAGGAAGAAAAAAATTATACCTTAAAAAATGGTAGGTTAAGAATTTTAAATTTTTAATGGCAACTCCATTTATTTTTTTCCCCTATCATTAAAAAGTATTTTCTTTATATGCACAAAAATTATATTAGCAAGAAATTGATACTGAAAGAACATATTTTTGGAGCTGTAGAAAGTACAGTGAATCACATTGAGCAAATAGTAACAATAACTTTGAGCATCTCCCCCCCCCCCCTCCAGAATAGTATCAATAAAGCCTGATTAATTGATTGAAAATTGATAAAGACAAAGTAAAGTAACCTGATCTTTTTGAAAATGAATTGTTGCATGCTTTTTTTTAGTAAAATACATAGAAATTTTTCAGAATATTAATATCTCTCTTTTTTGTATGAAAATGGAACAAACGTGAAATTTTTGGAGGAAATTTTATTTTTTATTTTGAATAAATGCCATTTCACTCAAAATGCATAATTTTCAGAACCACTACATGCTTCACTAACTTTTGAACTAAATGAACTACTTTTTTTACCTCATTGTTCTATGTGTGAAGTTTCTCGCATTATTTATGGTTTGAGATCGGCATTTTAATTCATTGTCTGATGCAATCTGTTTCATCTCTAGTGCTGTACTGTGTCATCTTTCAAGAATAATTTTTTCAAGAGTGTGGAGCATGCAGCCAATGGTGTCACAGATGACACAGTGCTACATAGAGCATATCAGTTGTATCATGAATGATGTTGTAAATATTAACTGTATTGTGATTGCTATGGATAAGTCATATACGTATAAAGACTTTTTATTTAGATTTTTCTATTTGTAAATTATAAAGAGAAAGTCAGATAATATAGACAAACATGCGAACACTGTTCGCAGAAAATTTTCCAAGTTTGCAGACAGTTTTGATGGATTTTTTACAAATTTCTTAAAATTATCAAGACCCTGGGCAGAGAATCAGTGCAACACACGTCACAGACTTTTGAGAAAGTCTGCAGACTATTTTTCAACTGGAGAAAAAAAAAAGAAGAAATTGCTAGAAATTATTTGCAATGTACCATAGTACTATTTTTGTGGAAGAAGCGCGGCGGTACATACGAATTTAAAACTTAAGTGGGGCACTTATGCCGGAACGGCGTGTACAATGCTTTTTTTTTTTTTCTCCTGACAAGGCCAGTAGCAGAAACAGTGCAACACTGAAGCAGATTATTTTAAGCTTTACAGATTAATTTAACAAATTAAAAATAAATTTTGTGTTAAAAAACAAATATTAAATGTTGATCTCTTTTAAATAAAGTTTTAAATAAAGCTTAGTGGCACTCTATTCGCATACAGCTTTTCATTTTTGCTGTTAGCAGTGATGTAGGACTCAGGAGGGGAGCACAGTTTTTTTTGCAGAAAATTTTTAAGAAATTATTTGAGTTTGCAGAGAGTTTTACATTTTATCTAAGTCTGAAAAAGAGAAGCTCAAACTTCACAGAAAAATATTTTGCGATATACCTGAATCATTTTCCCATGCATCTCTGTTTGCCTTTACAGTATCCAAGACATTAGTCACAATTTTGTTAATAGCAGTAATTTGTTTCTATAAAGATAAGAAAGAAATACAGCAAAATTTACAAATATAACAAAAGTCAATTGCAACAAAATTTTCAGCAAAAATATTTCTCAAGCTTTTATTAACTTTTTAAAAATAGTATTACACACAAAACAACAAAATAATATGTAATTGTTACTAATGAAAATCTTATCAACTGAAAACAAATAAGGTTTCATTTTGTATACTCTAATTAAATTAATAATAATCATACATCTCAATATGATTAAAAGTTTTCGTTTTAGAAAATAAAATTAAAAAAATATATATATTTTCTAATAGGATAAGAAGCATCTTAGATTCAGCTAATAAAAATAGCTGTTCCAGATTATAATTTTTTTTTTATTTTATATGAACTTTTAAAAAAAGTATAACACTAACCTGAGCCATGTCAATGGGAATTGTGCTACTCTTCAACAGATGTTGCTGCTCTCTAGCTTCAACTTCTGGATCGGGCTTTGTTCTTAGTAAATCTGGAACATTTTCATGACTGAAATATGGGATTCTACCTTCAGTCAGTTTCTAAAAGAAAGATTTAGATAATATATAGAGAGAAAATGTTTCACAAAAAGAGCTTAAGAATCCAATACAATCAATGTTAAGTACATTATGTTAATATTTTGCTACTTGGCACTTTTTATTATTTTAGTTTATTTACTTGGTTATCATTAATTTGGTTTGATTTTTTTCTACAACATTTGTCTTTATAACCATTGCTTGTGCAACACAGTGGGCATAAAAATTGATGGACACAACAAAACAGCAAAAGTTAAGAAAAGCTTACTTACAAAAAGAAAAAATAATATATATATAGAGGATTGTATATGTATCATGAAACTAAAGTTAGATTGTTTATTGCTGCTTCTGATTTTTCAGCACAATGTGCTGAACAGGAAAATGTCATGAATAGTATTATTATACCTTCCAACTGCAAGGATAGATATAAATCGCTTAATTCATGAATTGCCAAATAGCAATATTTAAGAGCAAATCATTCTTATAATTTCATAGGCATGAACACTAGCTGTCATATTTATCATTTAAATTCTTGTCAGGTGGATAAATATCAAAGAAGCACAGCACATCAACATTTAATTGAATTTGTTTGGTGTTGTGTTGGATGTAACCAAAAACAGAAATGTTATCTGCTATACTAAATATCAGTTTAAAGTACTTTTATAAGGTTATATTTTTATTTTAGTGCTATACTAATTATTGTATTTATTCACATAATTTTTACACAGCCAACTTTTTTATTCATTTACTTTTCAAATAAATTTTTGGTAAGGGGAAAAAAAAAAGATTCCAATAATTTCAAATCATTAAGTAATGCATTTTGTCTTTCTGTTTATTTTAAACTGACATCATGAAATTAAAAAATGCTATTTTTAAATAGAAATGCATCACAATTTTATTTTTGTATGAGACCAAAAACAATAATAAAAAACCGTGAACACTATTAAACTAGTAAAATGCAAAATACTTACAAGTAATTCTTCATCTTTTTCTGGTGATAATACAAGTGGCAATAACACTTTGTTCCGAAGTAAAGGAGTTTTTTCATTTCTTAATATCTTTAAGACTGTGTTCACTTGACCCGATATAAGTGCAAAATTATCCAAAACATTTGGCCTGCAAGAATAATGTACAAAATACTTATAGAATTTACTTTTATTAAATTTCACAGAATTTTTACAATCTGAAAAATAAATCTGATCAAATTAACATCTTTGGTTTTAGAATTCCCTTCCATAGATGCAAAGTAACTAGTAGTTCCCATTAATAAAAATAATATATAAATGAAGCAAATTTACATGAAATAATTAAATTGGCTATCAAAGAAATCTAAACAAAAGTGATAAAGCTTAAACTCAATATAAATATCTATTAAATCTTAGAGCATAAAAATCAAGGAAAATGCTAATAGTATCCTTTGAAAGGAACATTCCTTTCAAAAGTATGATAGTGCATGTAACGAGCCCAGGAATGTAGCTAGAAGTGAGTAATAGAGGGTCTCAAGAAAATGTAAGGGGGGGGGAGGGGAAATCATATTTTATCTCTCTCTCTCTCTGATGCAGAAAGATAAATTAATGCATATTCACATTTTTGATACTGCATTTCTCATTAAATTGTTTTAATAACTTCATTTTAAGCTAAAAAAAGAATAGGATAATGGAAAATTTGAATGTATAACTAGTGCAATATTAACCCTTTCCGGCACGGGCAAAATCTGTAGTAAAATGCGAAATTATCGACTGACACCGGAATTCACAAATGAACTTTTTAGATATTTTGAATTCCTTATTTTAAGCTTTTATTGTAAATGTAAAATTTTACAAAAATATTACTGGTGCCATTCGCAAGTTTGGAATTAAAATTAAGTATCCCAGACCGGGCACAGTGTGCTGGAAAGGATTAAACATCATGTTAGCTTCATATGTACAAAAAGGATGAGTGAGAGTTGAACACATTTTTGAGATACAATATAGTAATTTTGCAAAACTGTAAAACCCCTCAAAACTAAATTAGATTTTTGAACAGAATTTCATTTGGATTTTTGGAACATAGGTTCATTTAGTGACCTTGGAATCTTTTACAGGGGAAGCTGAAAATGTTTCAGGAAGCACTGAGCTGCTGATAGCACCCCCTTAGCTAAGGCCTCGGCGATGCCATTCTATAATACAATGATGTATAAAGAAATTAGATAAAAATAAATTGCATGTGATATATTCATTTTGGCAATATGGAAAAAAAATAAAACACAACAGGAATTTTCTGATAAAACAGTATTAAAAGACTCGGAAAATAAAACTTGAAGGGAAAATCAAACACGAAAGGGCAAAGACACTTTTTCAAAACAGGAAAACTTCACACATAGGAGGGAAGGGCTTACTTTCAGGTCTTTATGGTATATAACTAGGATATATCCACAAGGGATTTATTAGGACTGAATACAAAAAATGAACTTTTTCTTCTTATTAAGTAATATTAAACAGAACAATATAAGTTGAAAAAAAAAATAGTTTCTTAAATAAGATTATATAATGAATAGAGAATACTGCCCAGTTAAACTGATGGCACTGAGCTCACAGGCTACAAATACTAATTGTACATTAAAGCCTTATATTTTCAAGGGTTAATTCCATTCGAAAAAAAATTAAGAAGGGGAAACAGCTCTCCCCTTTCCTCTTTTTTTATACTTAATCATTGAACCTCCTATACTATCAAAGACATGCTTTATCATATAAAAAAATCTATATCCAAAATTCAGAGCAAATGAGATAATTCTTAATAAAAACCCATTTAGCATTTATATAATTTAAAAAAAGTTATCCCCCTCTTTTATACTTAACCATTAAACTTCCAAAACTATTCAGAGATTTGAACGAAATCTGAAAATTCTGCTTGAAAAACCCATTTATATAAATTAAGGGGGGGGGGCATTAGAACCCCTGTTACCCCTATTTATACTTATTCAATGAACACCTAATAACAGTCACGGAATTGCCTCATCAGAATGATCCTAATCTAAATTTTGAACGAAAACTTAATTCTGCATGAAAATCCCATTTATATCAATTAAGGGGAGGGGCATGAGCCCCCCGTCCCCCCTCTATTGAATGAACTCCAAAAACTAATCAGGGAAGCGCCTTGTCAGGATATACCTACATACAAAATTTCAAGTGGATTGGATATTTTTATCACGAGTTATCGCGTTACGCACGAACGAACGTACATACAGAACGGACGGGCACATAAGCTCTCAGGCTATGATAGCCTGTGAACTAAAAACAATTATTAGTGCATATTGGAGGCCTAAGAGTACTACATTTAATTTTTAATATAAATTATTGTATTTTCAGCTAATTGCTAAAAATAAATTGTTCTTGCTTGTTCATTATAGACCAAGAGAATACAACTACAATATCATCTGCATTCACTATATCTATCAATTTTCTAATCAATTGAGAAAACTTTGAACATTTTCGAAATTTTAGCCACAAATGTTTCAAGATTATTGATATTTTTCGTCCTTACTACAAAAGGAATCTGAAATACATTTAAAGTCCTTGTACAATCTATATCTTAAAGATTACATTTAATTAAAAAATGACAATACAACAACAACACATCAAAAGAGAAACAGTAATCTACATGGGTCAATACAGAGGTGTTTTTTTTTTTTCTTTTTTTCCTTTGGGCCCATTTTGTGAAAAGTAAAAGTCATTTTTGTAAAATTTTTTATAACAACACTTTGTAACAAAAGATGAAATTAAATCACTCACATTCAAACCAAGCATTCATATTTAATAATTTCTTTGCTAAAATTTTCCTTTCTGATTTTTTTTTTTTTTTCTTCAAATTATGCATGTTAAAATCTAGTAAAATTAATGAAAAGTTTGTTTAAAAAAAAATAATAAAAGCTTGATTTAAAATTTTATGAATTAAAACAATTTCAAAAGCACAGATGATTTTTTTAATGTGAAATTGTAAAAAAGTCTTGTTTATCAAAGTGAAAAGGAGCTATCAATAAATGATGTCGCACACTTTTTCGATTTTTGTGACCCCCCCCTTTGTCACAAAATGTCACACTTCACTGCACCCTCCTTATCACATTTCATGCACACTATATTACATATACTTGCAGTTCATAAACAATGCACTATGTAATAGATCATATTTAAAATTTTATTTTTATACTTCAACCTGTATTTTAATAACTTTTGTGAGAATAATAATAAAAATGATTTGTATATTTATTTTGTATGAAATAGAATTCAGATTTACAAAAAAAAATTATAATTAATATACAATAGTAATACAATATTAATATGAAATAGCAGTTGACAACAGTAGCATTTCAGAATTTGAAATGGAATTTTATAGCATATTTGGAGTTAAATTTTATCTTTACTTTATAAACACAAAAATACTTTAATTTCAAAATAACTTCAAAATTTAATTTGCCGATTATTAATGTTTTTATTCTAACCAAAATGTGTGATACACAAACTGTTACAATCTTATGAACCCCCCTCCAAGTACGATATCGTTTATGGACGGCCCCAAATATCTGTGTTAAATAATAAATAAAATTGTTTTAAAATTTAGCTTTTTAATGCCTTTAAACTTTGAAATATAAAAGAATTTGGTCAGCTAAGTAGTAACTATTAGACTGGGCCAATATTCTATATTTATTCTACATTCAGCCTAACATTTATTTAGTTTGCCGAATACTCTGTATTCGGCAAACTAATATTCATTTAGCAAACTAATATTCAATTGTCAATTGAATATTCACTCAATATTTAACCAAAATCCACATTTGATACATCAATTATTAGGTGTCCATATAAAATTATAACAAAAAATAAAATAAAATAAACAGAATACAGATCATTTTCATTTGTATTTAAAAAAACGCAAAAATTTTACCAATTTAAAGATTCAGTTTCTAATTTTAAGATAAAGCCAGTAATAGCATTCTTCAAATCATGAATTCGATTAATTAATGCATCTATTACAACTTCTAAGGCTTTTTCCTCCTTCTGTAATAAAAATAAAACATATATTAGTATCATCACTATACATATTTACATACTATCAATTAAATTTTTACTGCCATAAAAACTAACTTTTTTACTATAGATTTAACTATTATAAATCTAACAATTTGTAAGGTAATTTTTTTTTAAACTTTGTATCAATTTTTTACTCTGTATTAAAAAGTAAAAAAAAAAAAAAAAAAAAAAAAAAATCACTAAAATTCAGTAACTATACTATCGAATATACTCGTGCATAAGTCGATCTATTAACTTTCAAATGCAAATTCTGCAAAGAATTAGAAACCTGCATGTAAGTCGATCCCTTTCATTTTTTATAGGAATTTTACGATAAATCAAACCAATAATTTCCCTTTCCAATGTAAAAATCTAGTAAATGAACAAAAACAAATCATTGAAATGTTTTTTAATGATAAAATTATAATTATTTGTATATTTTATATATTATTTTATTATGCATACACATAAAAAGCCTGAATTTCACAATATTCAAAGTGTTTGATTTTTATTTTTTAATTGGCTCATAAAATTAAACCCCCAAATTTTCTTGATGCAAATTATCCAAAGTGATCCAAAATTACATGCAGAAAAATCTAGCCAATCTCAGCAATAAACCTACATTTCTAGTAACCCAGCAACAAATCATGCCAAATTCCATTTATGACAACCCTAGCCACTCTTTCAGCGAAGAGAGCACAGAGAGATTCTCTTTTGTATTTCTGATCTCATATTATAATGAACCTGCTCTGTTTTCATTTTCTGACTTTAACGCAATTAAACCTGTTTCCTGAACTTCAAATTTCCAATGGCACAGTTTTCCTACTTTTATTTTTTCTTCATTATATCCTCACTTAATCAGTGTTGTAGTCATAAAAAAAAAAAAAAAAAAAAAAAAAAAAAAAAAAAAAAAACAGAGGGTATACGCATTAAGCAGAAGGTATACCCTAGAGTGTATATACCACAGCTTTATTGGGAAACAGAGGATATATGGTGTTTCTTAAAAAATTCTAGAAGGTATATGGCATATACCCTCCACTACATCCTAGCACTTAATGATGGCCGATATAATTTTGTAAGATTCCTTGTAGTATTTCTTAATTGTTTAATTTTTATTTACTTATTTATTTTTTTATGATGGCTTCATGCTTATTTTATGTTTATTGTGATTCAATATTGATTGCAAAGATTGGTATATTGTTTTGACAAGAGCAATTGAAAGGATCTTTGGAATTGGTGTATTTTTTTTTTTACTTTATTTTTGCTACGATTATTTATTTATTTATTCATTTGTTTATATATTCAGGGGTGGGAAAATTTTCAAAAATCTTACCAGCCAAGGATTTATTTCATCAACCCGAAAGATGCAACACAGACACAGTTGAAAATACTTATGACAAAAATAGCACACGATTACAAAAGAAATTACTACTACAATGCATTTTCGTAATTCTTTTTTTCTATAATTGTAATAAAGGTTCTTGGGTATTCATTAATTTAATGGTTAGATACATCATGTGATTTATAAGAAATTACTTCAAAGTTACTTTGTAAACAGTAGAATGGCCACGTGAGACACGTGGTGAAGGTTAAAGTCCCATATGGTGAAAAGTAGCGATAACGGAAATGTGAAATTAGAAAGAGTTTACCTTTGTGTTGAAGACTCATGAAGCAAAGAATAAGAACTTAAAATACTTGATATAACATATGTTTATTGGCAGGCATCAGGGAATAGGGTGATTGTGCTGTCCCGGTGGATCTGAATCTGGCATCATGAGAAAGAGTACAGGTATCCAAAACACGTTTTCAGTGATTAATCTTGATATGAGTACAATAATTATACGAATCTATTGATCTGAACTATTTTTGGTATTGGACTTTTGGTGAATCTATCGGTGGGGGCCTCCATGGTAAAGCCTTAGAAGCGGACATAACGAACTGCGATGAAGATAGCTGCCCGGCGCTGATTAGCTCGACCGAAGCATATGAACACTGCCGATAGACTGACGCTTCCCAAGGAGGTTGTTCAAATGTGCACACCGAAACGGGGTTGCTATAAACGTGCACCGTAGAACAAGTGCCAAAAGTACGCCAAGGTAGAAAGAAGCGCCGATTTAGAATCAGAACAGAATAAACAACTTGTATCCGAAGTAACAGTATGCACAATATAAGATATAAACCTATGCCATTTAAGAAATGGAGAAATTAATAATGCTGAACGAATGAGTATATTATTTAACAGAATAGGTAAGATTAACAAAGGAGCAACATATGTCTCACGACATAATTAAAATTTAAGAAAGATAGGATATTAAAATATGTCACAACATGATAATAATATTAATAAATATATAAAACTAACAAAGGTAAGTTTACTATAAGATAGAACTTAGTACATATTTACACTGTAATAATTTGGAAAGTTAAAATAGCTAGGTTAAAAAAGTGCTTCTGATAATGTCTCTATTGCCTACAATTTTCCAAAAACTAAAAATACACTCGCCTTGCCAGAAAATCCAATCACCACTGGCGAGCAAAATGATGCATTTTCTCACTCTTGTATATATATTTAGGTTTGACATTTTTCATTATCTTTTTATAGTTGTTTTTACCACACACAATATGTATGATTTCCCATAGAATTTTAATTGCTTTACTTTTTTTTTTTTTTTACTCTTTTTTTTTTTTTTTTTTTTTTCTTTTTTCAAAATTTCAAGGAATCTACAGAATGTAAGTACTATGTTTTATCTGTATTTATTCATGCTAAAAACGTGTTTTAAAAATTGATCACAGTTCTGAAATACAAACAAAATTAATTTTCAAAAGATGAAAGCATTAAGCATTAACTGTTTAAAATATCTGGTAAAATTATGTTTTAAATACTATTTTTTAATGAAATATTTGTAGACAAAATTTTTCTTCCAGGACAAAAAAAAAAAAAAAAAAAAAAAAAAAAAAAAAAGTATTGAACTGGAGGATTCAAGCATTTCCCCCTGGCATAGAAATTATCAGTTCTATATTTATTTTCATTATTGGAAAAAAAAAAAAAAAAAAAAAAAAAGTAGATTTTCATGAGTTTTTAGAGCGATAATTATATTTGAAGATGGATTTTTCTCTCAGTTTAAGTTTGGCAATCATTTTCAAAGACAGCATTTTGGTGTGGAAAAAAAAAAATCACCAAGGTTGTGGTGCAGACCACAAACACATCTGCTCCAAATTCTGTCTTAAACCACGGTTCATGATTTTTTTTTTTTTTTTTTTTAATATCACACAATCATTATTGTTTTACATTACTTTTCATTTAATTTACAAAATATGAATTATACATACTCTCACACAAGCATGTTATAAATATTAACAATATGTATTAATAATGTCACACAATTTACATTAAATGATTCAAAGATAAAATTTTAGGTTATGAAAAAATCTTGATTACACAAAATGCATGGAAAACTACAAATAAGGTGTCAAAAATTAATTCAGCCTTCAGTATTTTAGTTAAAATAAAAAGATCTGAAGCACATAAAAATTTTAAACAAATTTGAAAGCAAATCCAATTGTTAACTTTTGTTTTACTTAAGGCGCCACACTTGTCACTGAAAAAGACCTGGATGATAATATAAAGTCTATGGTGGCGTTTTTTTTTTTTTTTTTTTTTTTTTTTTTTTCAAATATCGTATTCAAATTTTAAGATTTTTACATGATTTTTTGGTACTACTTGGTTATCCTGTCGACCGATTTCGCCAAACTAATAGCCAAATTATACATATTGACAGAATTTTTATTTTAAATAATGATAGAACAAAAATATTAGTAGAATTTTAATAAAAATCCTAATAAAAACCACTTAATAATTTTTAAACATGTGTATCATATTTAATATAGTTAAATGTGACATTCATGATCATCCATTATTGGCATTTAATCTTATAATTTGACAATAGTTTTTGGGTCGACGGGATAACAAAGCAGTTTTGAAACTTTTGAAAAATATTGAGTGGGCACAAATATTTTTTCAACAGATACATAAATATTGGGTGGGCTCAATTAATAATAGAAATGGATAGAGAGGTATCAAATTATTGGGTGGGCTCGTGCCCCATGGCGCCATGAGCCCATGCCCATATAAGTTGGCGCCACTGTAACCAAGTAGTACCAATTTTTTTTTTTTCCTAATAGGATAGCTGAGGACAATCCACAACCCAGCTAGTTTTTACATTTTCGATTTTGGTTACAGATTTTTTTTTTTTTTTAATACTTTAACTTTCAGAACCGGTTCTGAAACTGAAATTATCCTAATATAAAAAGAAAACAACCAAAATCAAAAAAGTAAAAACTAGCCCAGTTGTGGATTGTCCTCAGCTATCCTATGAAAAAAAAAAAAATCATTTAAAAATATTAAAATTTGAGCTAGATATTTGAAAAGAATGCCCCCATAGACTTAACATTATCATCTGAGTCTTTTTCAGTGACTAGTGTGGGGTCTTAAGTGCTGGTTCAGAAAAATGAGTTAAGCAGCCTTTATCAGCTGATTTCTAATTTCTAAATGTATCAAACCAAAGGCAGAAAACGCTTGTGCTATTGAAACAGATGAAGTAAAAAAGAAGTTTATCAGAAATTCTATACGATTTTTAGTATCAGCCTTTTTGAAAACTGCAAACAAATACCTTTCACCATTCCAAAAGACTGATATCCACCATATTAAATTCAAACAAAAATTTGGTGAATGGTTCAGATTTTGCTAAAACTTTCATATAATAGGCCACCAAGTCATAAAATTTTATTTTACTTCAACTTGCAAAAGTTTTTCTAAATGCTAATGAATACAGGGCTTGAAATTCAATTTTTCGAAGGAGGGGAGTCTCCCTACCAACATTTATAAATGGAGGGGAGTTTGGCTGTTTGGGAGGGAGAAAAAATGTTTAAAATCCGCCATTATTTTATGTGCTATTTAAAGAATTACCAGAATACAGACATAAAAAAATATCACTGAAGCAATTTTTATCAACAATTCAGAATAATTATGCGAAATGTGTAAAAAAAACTTTTATACTGTTTAGTTTTTACTGGTGGTAAATTCCCTCCCGGTGCTAATTATTTTTGTCACAGGTCCAATTATTATTTTAATAATAATTAATAAAACTTCTAATTAATTTAATAAATTTATATTTATAATTTATAATCAATGATTAATAATTATAAATAATAATGTTATTTTTCTGTATTTTAAATGTGCAAGATACAAATTTAATCATAAAATAATACTTATTTGAGTGTAGAAGATAAGAAGTATCACTATTGTTTGCATTTCTTTAAAAAAGGGGCGAGTCAAATTCATTGAAAAAGATTTTCTTAAAAAATGAATACTTTGTTGAGTAAAGGGATACTTTTTGTTTAATGTATGGCTGCTTTCAGGAATTGCGCTCACTCAGAAAGATTTGGAGCTGTCAGAAACTGATTTTAGAGTAGCAAAGAAAAAAAATACATTGAAGCAGGAAAATTAGTTTGTTGAACAGAAAAATGAACTCCCCGTTATATTATTTTGGGGGGGAGGAAGGAAGGAGAGGTTCCCTTTGACGAAAGTTGCATTTTTTCGCTATCTTTTGATGAAATCTGTCTTTTTTTACGATCTTTTCACGAAATCTGCCACTTTTTCGGGATTTTTTGTCGAAATTTGCCGTTTTTTCGTGAATTTTCTGAGAAAAATTGCCGTTTTTTTGCGATCTTTGGATGAAATCTGATGTTTTATCGCGATTTTTTTAAATGAAAATTGCCGTTTTTCGCGATATTTTCGGGAAATTTGTTGTTTATAGTGAATCTTTTGTCGTTTTTTGCGACATTTTGGTGAAATTTGATGTTTTTCGTGAATTTTCTGAGGAAATTTGCCGTTTTTCGCGATCTTTTGATGAAATCTGATGTTTTATCGCAATTTTTTTTACGAAAATTGCCGTTTTTCGTGATATTTTGGGGAAATTTGTCATTTATAGTGAATCTTTTGTCGAAAATTGTCGTTTTTCGCGAATTTTGGATGAAATTTGACGTTTTTTAGCAACCTTTTTCCCAAAAACTGCTGTTTTACAGAATTCTGTGACGAAATTAGGCATTTTTTCGTGAATCTTTTGACGAAATTTGCCGGAAATTAGTTGTTTTTTCGCGATCTTTTAACAATATTTGCCGTTTTTTAGCAAACTTTTACGAAATCATGCGTCTTGTGAAACGTGTAAGAGCTGTTTCTTTTGTGTGTCATCTCCGATCTTTTGAGTAATTTACGCGCAATAGCGCGTCCGCGCCATCACCGTTTCATAATTTTTGGAATTGAATGCGTTCTTTTTTTTTTTTTTTTGTGGGGGAGGGGGGAGTGGAAATTTCGAACAGAATCACCTCTATTTCGCCGCGGAAAATACAACGAAACTCGTCAAATCATTGCAGGAAAAAAATTGCAAAATTTGTCAATCAGTCGCGGAAAAAATCGTGATTTCCAATGATTTTTCGCTGTAAAAAAACTCGCAAAATGTGTCGATTACTCGCACGAAAATATCATAAAATTCACAAAACGGTCGTGGGAGTTGATCATAGTTTCAAAATGCAAAATTTTTTGGGCGGGAGCCTCCCGTCCACGTTATTCTTTTGGGCGGGATTTCAAAATTTTGGGCGCGAATCCCGCCATCCCACCCTGAAATTCAAGCCCTGGAATAAATATTCAAATATTTAATATATTTCTTGGATTTCTTTACTGTTGTAGGATTGCTTTATCAGAGTTTCCCCCAGGTTTAAAAAAGGGCAGGGCGCTACTGTTCTGAAAAGGGCACTTTTTACATTTTTAAGGGCACTTTTATAGAGTTGAATGTAGAATCTAGCGGTTGAAAAAGACATAAAAAAACAGAAATTTCATCAAAAAATTGAAAAAAAGAAAAAAAAAGTAGATTTTGTTAAAAGATCGCCAAAAAACGGCAAATATTATTAAAAGATCACAAAACCCAGCAAAAGATCGCAAATAATGGCATATTTTGCTAAAAAATGACAAATTTAATGAAAATATCGCAAAAAAAACGCAACTTTTCACAGTATTTTCAGTTTTATTGCATTTTTTAGACGAAATTTGCCTTTTTTTTTGCATATCTTGCAAATCAACGAAATCTGCCATTTTATCGCTATTTTTTGACGATATTTGACAAAATTTTCTGTTTTATCATGATTTTTGGAAGAAATTTGTCTTTTTTCAACAATCTTTTGAGGAAATCTGCCGTTTTTTGAAATTTTGTGACGAAATTAGCCCTTTTTTTGCGAATGTTACCATGTTAGTCGTTATTTTGCGATTTTTAACGAAACTTGCTGTTTTATTTAGTGATTTTTTGACAAAATTACCCGTCCCACGGGATGTGTATGAGGCTATTTTTTGTGTTCAATCGCCGATTTTTTTACGTAATTTACAAGCTATAGCGCATTCGAATCATCGCTGGGGGGCTGCGTTTTTTCAAATGTGGGGCAAGAAAGGCGCTATTTTTTTTGAATGAATGACAAGAGGGGCGCTAGTTTTTGGATGAGGGGCACTATTTTTTAAACTAAAGGGCAGGAGGGGCAGAGCGCCCCCCTGAAACCCTCTGGAGGAAACTCTGACTTTATGATTTGATTCAAATGAAATTTGACAGCATTTTTTTTTTTTCAAAACTTTACATTGTATTTTACTGTTTGACAGCTTTATCTTTCTAAAAACAGCTTGATTATCTGTATTATGTAAAATTGAATTATATTAAAGTACATTATTATGTTTGTTTACATCTTAAATTTATTTAAAAATAACTTAAAAGAAAAACCGATTTAAATCAATGATTTTTCTAATCAATTGATTTAAATTGTGATAAATCATGATTAAAATCTAACTAACTTAAATCAACAAACCCTGTCTTAAACAATTTCCATCTTAACAAGTATAATAAAAGAAATAAATAACATTCTTTTCACAAGAACCAAGGAATTTTCTATTTAAGACATTACCAAAATTTCATTACAGTCAGATTCTATTTTCATTTGTTTTGTGTTATTTATATACTAGCTTGACTTCTCACATTGCTCAGACCTGTTTTTTAACACTAAATACACACTGAATTTTTAACAAATCTGAATGATATTTAGACAATTTTAAAATTTAAATTGCGAGAAAAAGTAAATCAATAAAATACATGCTTAGATTAACTTTTCACCAGTTGTGCAAATTTTCATCACATGAGCAGGCACACGTTGTAAATTGTACAAAAGGAAGTTGTACAATTCAATTATTGCTGTTTTGTTTTCATTTTACAAATAATTTAACGCACAAATATCATATGAGTTTTCTCTGCTCACAATTTATGAAGGTATTCCACAATAATTTTGTTATAATATATTAAAGGAGTCGTGAATTTTGTTTTTAAAAAAAAAGAAAGTGAACGTTGTACTTTTTACAACGACGTGCCTGCCGGAAGCTTAGAGCACATATTATAAATATTTTAAAAATGCCATGATTCAGGTTATTTTTGTTTTTAACACAATTTAATTATCTGCGTAAAATAGATGCTAATTCAGAAAATATATTTACAAGGTTTCATAAATGAATAAAAAATAAAGGTAGTTGATTTGAAGATCAGTAAACCCAGACTTTTAAAAATAAAATTTATAGAAAAAAGATTCTGAATGCTAAGCAAATTTAACATTTTTGGTTGGGAGGCAGAGAATAATAAAACTTCAAAACATCTTCCTTTCATAAGCAGAAAAAGTGGAAGTGAGACCATAAGATATTGGATAGAAATCCATCATGAATTCCTGTAGATTATATCATTTTCATAAAATTTTTGGATGATTCCACTAAGTTAACTACGCTTTATAAACCTTTAGTAGTGGATTTTTTAAAAGATCTTGATGCATTTTATTCTAGGTACCTATTTTGATGTAAATAAAGACACATATTACAGCTCGTTACGTAGGTAAGTAATAACTTTTCAACAATCTGTTTAAAGTCATGCAATACACATCATTCTAGAGAAAATCCTGTTCAAAAAATGAGTTTGCAATTAAAAATTACCTCCATTAGCTAAATATTCAATTCCACGTTGGGAGATTTATTAGAAAAGTAAGCAGTATATTAGTCTACAGTATATAATTTGTTGGTACAAATAAAAACACAATTATTATTAGCAGCAGGCTGAAATAAAAACACAAACTTGATTGACAAATACACAACGAATGAGCGACTCACGATTCATTCAATTAGATTCGTTCTTAAACGCACAACAAATTCATGGAGATTAAACATATGGAGTATAAAATTCGTTGGTTAGTTACCAGGCTGTTAGATGAATTTCATAGAGCACGCGCATGTGACGTCACGCTTCAGCTGCTCGCTTGTTTGGGTGGCAAAAACGATTCCGTTTCCACTGTAATTACCACAGACTTCTCATACAAATATCTTTACTTTGAGATATTAACAAACTTTATTAGAGTTATTAATGTATTTTTTTTGTAGTGTGCTGTAGCAAAACACACGAGGGGGCAGAATTATTATTTTTTGGGTGGGGCGGGAGAAAGGAGATATTTATAGTTATTAGATATGAATGAATACTCTTTTCATTGAAATTTTGAATATTATATGGAGGATATGAGAAGAAAGGGAAACGGAAATTTCAGTAATGGGGATTATTTATATTACTAATTATTTCTCTATTGTCGTTATAGAACAACAAAAAAAAAATATTATTAGTATTAGTATTTTTGTTTACATAGAAATAAAAATAACTTAAAGATTTTAACTTTAAAACCTAAGAAATCACAATTTATGCTTCTCACTCTTTCCTACTAGCATACAAATATATTTGTATCAAAAGGGGGGGGGGCGTAAATGATTGTAGGTTAACGATAATTAAGATTATTTTTCATGTATTAATGACACACAGGTCTGGCATTTTTTAAAATAAATATTTTTAAAAATAAATATTTTTTTAAATCAATATTTTTAAATAACTATTTTTAAATATTTGACAATCAGCAAACCGGGGGAGGGGGGAGGACAAAGAGAAGACTGGATGAGAATTTCAGAAACAGAGTATAAGTTATATGATTAATTATTTTTGCGACTACGGAACAATAAATTGAAAAGATTTTTTTATGTAAAATAAAGATTAAAAAAAAAACTCCTTTGTATTCCGGAAGGGGGGGGGGGACTACATGGAGAAGCCTAAGTTCGGAATGTTAGGAAGTAATTTAATCATTATTTATTTATTCTTATTAGTGAGCAACAAATATATCAGTTTTATTTTCAAATGAAGAATTTCAAAGTTTTAAAATTCATTCTGCTGGGGGGGGGGGGGCAGAGGGAAGAAATTTTTTCGGAATAAAAGAGATGATAAAAAATCGATATATTTGTATTGATATATTTGATTATTTTTTGTCTTTGGAGAGAGAAAAAATAGTAGATTTTTTTTTATAGAAATAAAAAAAAACTTATTTGTATGATGGGAATGGGGGGGGGGGGGGGGCTAAGAATGGAAGCATACATATTTTGGATAAGCTGGAGATAATCTAAATTATTATTTATTTATTGTGATAAGTCAGAAATAAATGCGAGAAATTTTATTTAAACAAAATAAAGAGTTTTAAAAATTTGAAACTGTATATGATCAGAGGAGGGGGGGGGGGAGTGTAATTTTTGACGGAAGAAACCTAATTTGCTTTATTCATTATTGATTTATTATCAGTAGAAAGCCGTAAACGGAACAGAATTTTTAAACTATATAGATCAACAATAAATGTTTATTTTTTTATATATATCGGGGGGGGGGGGGGGCAGAGGGTGAATGAAACATTAGAAAAAGATAAAGCCTAGCCAGACAGGACTATATTTTTCCATAAAATAATCATGATTGTACGAAAAAGTCTTGATATCGGGAAGATTGCTATGGATTTAAACGACGACAAACAAGGAACGGCGAAGTTTCTGCCAACCAAACAGCGAAAATGACAGTTTACTTACAACCGTGCCCGTGCTCTATACTGATTATTCAGACTTTACAAAGCTCCATTATAAATATTGAAAATGCAATTTTTTCTCTGTCATTTCATCAAAGAAAATAACAAAAAATAACAGATTTTTTTTTTTCTAAATAAACATCTAAATAACATTTTTTTTTGTTTTTTTTATTTTTTTGAAAAACTCATAACATTTTTATTCAAAATCTATTTTATTGCGTGTACAATTATTCGCCTTTTCGTTAACTTTATGCACTGTATTTTATTGGTTATTGCTTATAACGTACTTCTGTTATAATGTACCATACTTTCTGGTCTCCTAAAAGTACGTTATAATAGATGTCGATTGTATTTCATTTAAGGGGGGGGGGGAATAGGAATAAACAAAATTATAAAACTTAACGATTCTATATAAAAACAATAATTTATATTTATGCTACATTTTTGAATAAAATAAATAAAAACATTTTTCAGAGTGGGTGTTCTTATTCTTATTACATAAGAAGGTGGCCGGAAATGCAAATGGGCCTCGGGCTTATAAAAGGGGGAGCAACACTGAAAAATAATATTTTATAAAATGTTATATATCTAAACATTTGCTTCAGTGACCTATACTTATAGGATCCGACTAAAACTAGTAAAATAATTTTTATTTATCTTTGAAAATAACCGAAACCCCAATGATTTTCTTGCTGATGGGTCTGTCTGCAAACCTCGATATCGACCGCTGATGGTCGCATATCAATTCCTTGTGTTTCTTCTATCTACCGACACCACAGCTGGGCAGCTTCTAACCTTGTTTAACGCGCACTCATTTCTAGCTTTCATCTACGAAAAATAACTTCTATTAAATTCTATTATAAATAATAGAATTCTTTTATTTGTCAAAGGATTTTTATAGAAAGTTTTAACCCTTTGCGGTTTATTACACCATGGCATTTAATTTTAATTTACAAATGCCACATTGATGCTAGTGTTTTAAGCACATTTTCGATTTCTTACATACACGAAAAATTGCACTTATTTATTTACAAATCATACACGAAAAATTGCACTTATTTATTTACAAATAAATTTTATCTTAAACTTCGGTCTTTTTGTGGCGTTTGAAGATTAAAATTAAATGTAGCCTCTGTGGCGGCATCGACCACAAAAACTTGAAGTGATACAGTGATGTAATGTTCCGTATAGTCTTTTAAAATTTCATTTGCATTCAAAATATTTTAATGTAGTTTTTTTTTTTTTTTTTTTTTTTTAAATTAGTTTTATGGAAAAGGGTTAAGTTTCTTTGCCTTCCACGATGAACTACCTATGAAGTTAGCTAATAAAATTAAAGCATTTGTCCATGTTTATGTCTATCTGTCTGTAGGCAATCCCTATGAAAATATGCTTTATGTAGAGGTCTGGCAATTCAGATGAGGTTAATCCAAGGTAGGTCCGAATGCACCGGCGAGAGGCTCAAATTTCTGATTTTTTTTAATTATCAGAGATAGTAATTAAAAACCGCAATGAATTTAGCAAAATGATGCACTGTCACTATCCTCAAACCAGGGAGAAAACAAAGGGGAAAAAGGCTTTTGTTTTTCGCGTTTTACTAAGCGTACATCGATTTAACTATTTGAAATACGAAAGGATAAAAAATACCAAACTATATCTACGTACTTTTAACTTCTAACAGCGAAACTTGTTAAAAAAATATATTAATATAAACTCTTTCAAAAAAAAAATAAATAAATAAAAATAAATAAAATATTTATTCCGTAGGTTTTTCTTCGTCTTTTTTTATGCGTCGGCTTTAGCTTAATTATTTTAAATGTGTAGAAACAGAAAATATGAAATTATTTTTTAATTCATTCTCAACTGTTTGATACGATGGATTTTTGTATAAAAATGTAAAATCATAGAAATTCGACGGTGTATGCTACCAATGTCAGTGAAGCCAACAATCTTCGATTCGTTTGGATAAATTCTCTGATACGTTTGGGCAGATCTTGAACCCAAAGATTTGAAATAGATACAAAAAAACATGGAGGGCAGGCAGCAGGAAAACACAATGGAAAATCTACCAATTAATCATTGAAATCGGGTTTTCAAGTGTTCTCCCCCCCCCCCCCCCAAAAAAAAAACTTTTGCAGACGAGCTGCATTTTAATATGCGGATCTAGTTTTAATTAATCCTGGAATTTCAGCCGTCAACTCGAATATTAATTAAAATAGAATCACGTGTAAAATAAATAATAAAGAAAATACCAAAAAAAAAAAAAAAGCATAGGAGAGTAAAAAATGTAATTTTCGCATCTTTAGAAAGCACATTGCATCTTCAAAACGTACATTGTATCTTCAACAAGCTTCATAAGCTATAATTCATAGTTAAGATATATTATTTCGTCGATATAGAAACAAGTAAGAAAAATCATGCGTTAAGCATAGATTATGAAGAACTTTCCAACACTTCTTGAAATCTTTAACAAAACTTCGTTATCCAGGGAAATAATGTATTATTTTACATATCCAAATATGTATTCCAATATTTTTGAAAAGCCCTGAATTTGATCTGTAGGTTAATATAACTAATTAACACTAATTAGTCGGTTAAATAAACTAATCATGACAGAACTTTAATTTTCAATAGGATTCGTGCTCGGGTAAACGTCATTAACGTCCGGGTTAGTTACGAGAGTTAGAGCGCAGACAGACGGCCACACAAACCGAATGCATAAGCACTTTTTAACTTTGTTGGAAAGTGGTAAAAATGTAATAAGGAAAGGGCAGCTGACGTCACTGTGGACGAATTACTGTGGATAAGCGAGAAAAACCTGCCCGTTCTTTAACGACTGACACTGCACGGATGAGCTCCGGGAATTTGATTGGTATAAGTTTGCCAATGTATAAGTAAGTATGATATGTTTGGGCTACATTGTCAAGATGATTCCTACAATGATCGCTTTGACAAAAAATGTAGCTGTAGATTGGTTGACAGAAGTGTTTGTTTGTAAACATGCCCTTTCCTTATAGGAACCGGCAAAAAAAGAAGATACTTCCATGCGCCTCTCTAGATTTTGAAGCTCAATTAAATTGTCATTTTCTCTAATTTTTTTTTTTTTTTTTTTTTTGGGGGGGGGATGTAAACTATATTATTTGCATGTGACCCCCCCCCCCAAAAAAAAGAAACAAATAAATAAATAAATGATAAAAATAATATAATATAAGCACTAAAAGAACTAGGAACAAAAGATTTTTTTGGCAATACCATTCTGCCCTCTTGAACTTCTGTGTATGACAATAATCCTTGTTTTTCTTTTATGCTTTGTGTTTGAAAATTCTCTTAAATGGCGGATGAGTATTAAGGGGACAGTGGACCTTTATTTGAGCAAAATCGTCGCAAAAAAGGTCTATTTCTGTGGTATAATAGTACCAAAACAGTTTTTTCTTATTAAAATATCATTTATGAAAGTTTTAAGAAGTAAATAATAAAGGTAAGTGTATAATCTTTAAATCTGTTTTTTTCCAATTACAACTGATTTTCTCCAATGTTTTTCTCCATAATTTTTCAGCTTTTTTGTATTTTTGAAATGCTCCTTGCGAAGAATTTTTTTGATCAATATTTATGAAACTGATAAGGAAGTATCCTGATATTTTTATGTTTAGAAAGAAATTGTGTAAGCTTTTTAAAATTTGTCTTCATTAAGATAGTCAAATTTGATTTCTTACTTATTAAAAGGCAAAATTTTGATGAAATGAAATATTGGATATTCGATATGGAATTTTGAAAAAAATCTGTAAAATATTAACTATTCAAGAGATTAAAAAAAAAAAAAAAAAAAAAAAAAAAAAAAAATTTGTTTATAATAGAGTTTTTAGTGATAAAAATGCAAAAGGAAGAAAATGTTCCAAAAATTAAAATACGTTTAAAAATTTATTTTTTTTTCTTTTAAAAAATTTAATAAGATTGGAATTTTTTTTGAAGGTGTTCTAAATGCTTTTGGGGAAATGTATATATACATAAAATTCCACATTGCTATGATAAAAAAATAAAATAAAATAAAAAATAAAGTCCACCGTTCTTTTAAAAGGAGCAGAGTCCCCCCCCCCCCCCCCCGTCTTCCCTGGCGAAAGAAAAAGAGAAATAGCATTTTCAAACAAGCGTTCAATGTTTCTTTAGATGTTTAACGTTTCTTTGTTTAATTTCTGTATAGCTTTTTCAAAATGTATTTTTTTGTATTCTGTTTAAAAATGTCCTTAAACTCGTGTATTTGGAAAGGTGGTGAAGGGGGGGGGAGGGGGAGATGGTAAGAGAGTAGGTTACTTCTTGACCCGAGTTATACGAGAACCTCCCCTATAAATTGAGTACTTTTGGCTATTTTCCATTCGCATAATCAAAAGAAAAAGAAACATTGTTAGGAATTTATTTTTGGATATTTGATAATTCTTATTTGTTGAATTTCTATGCTGAATTTTATGTTGATATGTTTAAAAAATGTCATTCCCGGGGGATTATAATAAAAAACAAATTTTGGTTTGCTTTGCTTTAAATTTTTATTTATTGAACAACATACATGTGACTCGTGTGCTCGACATGAAAGCCTGGTTCTCAAATTTTTATTTTCCACTTTAAAATACGTGACCTAGACTACGGAGCAAGGTAAACTGTTCCAAACAACACCAAGCCGTCTATATTTTGTCATCTCAATTTCTCAATCTCAAGATAGGTGAATTCCGCTGTCCAAGTCAACTTATTGCAGATAATACCTCATCTTGTTTCCGATAGATGTCAGCACCAAAAAATATAACGAGTCCATTCAGTCCGTTTATTTACATTTCCTTGATGATCCTCTTTTCTTCCATGCTTTTTTGCCTTCAAGGCTGTGAAAATGATCGCTTGGTTGACCTTACCGTAAAGTCGGTTGGAAATCGATTCAAGAAGCAGGAAGGTTATGAGCTGGGGTTCACGAATTCACTCATAAAAGATAGGGAAGTTTTTGGTGGATGTCGTAGACAGAGGATCGCTTAAAACGCTGCATATTGGAAGTAGGTGAGTTATTGATTTTTAATGTTTACTTTTTGCAGTGTGTCGCAGAGAAAGGTGTGAAGGGGGGAGGGGATTGTTACCGGTGTGAATTGCTATATGAGGACATACTAGAGTATCGGTCATCCTGAGCTCTGGCCTGCTGACCCAAAAGTTAAAATAGTGCTTGACAACACATGTTTTTGTTTGAAAATAATTGTTATGAGACACTTCGACTGTGGAACATCTTTCAATATAAAAAATCTTAGTGGAATGGGGTATTTTCTGAATAATCTACGAGTAGTAAATTATAATTTTGAATAAAATGTGTGTTTTATTTAAAATATATCAACTATTTATTTCTTTTTCTTTAAAAATATAAACGTTATGTTTTGCATTACAGTAATTTCCGGCATGAAAAACGGAAAGACCGACGTAGTAGGGAACGAAATCATTGAAAATTCACCAAAGTGTCATCTCGTAATTCGGTGTTTTAGTGGTGAAAGAATGTTCTTTTTTTAAATGTCCGTCTCAAACGCAGGACAATACAGTTATCTCTTAACATTCTCGAGGGTTAGGTTCCCGTAAACATTCACGATTGTCAAAATCGCAAGTGTTGAGACCATCTTCCCGTGCATTATAAAAAAAAAAAAAAAAAAAAAAATGGAAAAGAACAATTAAAGTTTAAAAATATATTTATTGAGCCTTTATGCACTAAAACTATATGCTTTAAATAAATTTAAGTAACTATAAACATATTGTGCACAATTTATTCGCTTGAGTATGGGGGGAAAAATTAGTGATGTGCGATTGTTTGACATGACAGACTTTTGTTTATGAATTTCAATGTAAGGAAAAGTTGCGGCCTCGATTTTTATTTCAAAATTAAGACTCGTCATCAGTGAAGAATCTCATTCTATTGCTCTTTCAGCAACAACTTGTTGATGTTTTAAAATTTTCCCGACAATATTTAAGTAAAATATTTCTCCCATACTAAAAATTTAAAATTTTAGAAAATTTAGAAACTTAAAAAAATCTGGATAAAAAAAAAAAAAAAAAAAAACAAAGGGAATCTATATTTTCCTTTAACACAAGGGCTGAAGTTTTCGCAACGTAAGCCATACAATAATACATTAAGCTTACGGCCGTTGCTATAAGTGAATAATAGAGAGGGGGGGGGGGGGCTTATTTTTCTCTCTCTCTCTGTAACGCCGGAAGATAAGTTAGTGCCTATTCACGCCAGGGACGTAGCTAGAAGTGAACAATAGGGGGGGAGGGGGTAGAGCCGTCCCTAGCAAAGGCGAAGCCGGGTGCGAGAATTTTTGCGAGGCCTTTTCCTTCATATCGAATCAGGGCCATAAATAGGCGGGGGATGCCAAGGGATGGGGGGTTAGCCGCCCTAGGACCAGGCACATAGCACTAACTTCTTGCGGCCAGGCTTCGCGATTTTTGATCTTTCGTGTCGGCGCTTTGATGTATAAATTGCACTTCTAGTGCACTGAATGTGAACTTCAAGCGAGAAATCGAACTCGAATTCAGTTGACAGCTTTACGACTGAAGATGGGGGGAGATAAACTTTCCCTTCCTTTGTCAATTCGGTAGGGTCAGTCCCTCAAAAATCATTTAAAGAGGTTTCACCTTTGTTCCGATCGGAAACAAAGATAGATTGATTGCTCTTTTAGTGTAATAAAAAGTACTGCTGTTTGCCCGCAGCCTGAACATTTTGAGCCTCCTTTCGAAAAGATTCCAAGGTCATTAAAGGAATTTCTGTTCCAAAAATACAAATAAAATTTTGTTAAAAGATAGAATTTAGTTTTGAGGCCCACGTTTTGCAGAAGTACTAAATTGTAGCATTTGTACAAAAAGTGCAAATAAATGTTTCAACACAACACTCGCACCCGTATTTGTACATATGAAATTAAAAGGATGTATAATTTTGCACTAATTATATACCCGAATTTTTCATTCTGCACCATATTCTTTTCTTAGCATAAAATGAAGTTATTACAAACCATTTAATAAGAAACATACACAGGGCCTGTTTACCGAACAGGCCCGTGAAGCCCATGTTTACCTATTGAAACACAAAAGAAGCCCCCAAATACTTTTCAAACCTAATTTTTAGAAGAAAAAACATTCAATCAAAGTAAAAAAAAAAAAAAAAAAAAACTTATAAAACTGTTTTTTTCCTTTACTATATTATAATTAGCAAATCGTAAAACATATTATGAAATTAAAATATTCTCAACTGTAGTTCTACAATGGTAAGTGACAAAATTAATTTGTTATGTATAATTAGGTATATAATAAAATTGTCCTTTATAGATGTAGGTAGTTATTGTTAATTTAATATTAATAGTGTTACAGTTACTCGAAAGTTTCATTATAAAATTTTAAATTATTTTAGCATACAAAAAATGGATAAAAAAAAAAAAGGTTGAGTAATAGGGGACCCCCTGTGTGACATCGGGCTTCCCTTACTTCTATGTCTTAAGCGGGCCCTGAACATACAGCCTAAAACGTGTTTGAGTGTGCATTTGTCAGAGAGAGAGTGAGATAATATGCCCCCCCCCTTTACATTTTCTTGACCCCCCCCCCAATATTTGCACTTCTGGCTACATCCCTGTATCGAATCGGACCAGGTTGACATTAATTTTTAGGGTTTTGTTCATCTGAGTAAACTCTATTAGTATCACTCCTAGGTTTGACTCTCAGAATTCTTTCTCGGGAATTGTGTAAGTTTGAGACTTGTCATTTTGCATACTTATAGCTGAATACCTCCGATCACATGCAAATCATAAAATTTTGAAAAACTCTTACATAATCTTAATTAAATGGATTAATTTAATCTTATCCGACCATTTCTCCGACTTAGATTTTAAAACAAAACCTTAATTTCCGATTTTTTCCCCATTAGCAGATTAGGTGGCCCAGGTAGTACCACATTTGCTTGCTATTCAAAAGGTTCCTGGTTCAAAGCTGGGCACGGAAGTTTGAAAAATCCCCCCCCCCCCTCAATAGATTTAGATTCTTTGTCATTTTAATCTCAAAATTTGACGAAAAATATTTTAGCAATTAGTATTAATTAATAGTACAGAGCCTATTATCGGAATATTCCAATTATCCAAACAGCCTATTTCTCTCTCTCTCTCTAAAAAAAAAAAAAAGAATTAACCGAACTTTTAGCTTTTCTAACAGCCTATTTCTAAGAAAATAAAATTTTAACCGAACTCCCAATTATTCATTGACTTGGAATAGAATTTAAAAGAAATATACGTTTTTGAGGTTTACTTGCAAGTTACTTACTGTATAATAGAAAGCAGATAATATTTAGAGAGACACGCAAAAGATTTCGAATAGTATACGGTATCCAAAGTACTGTATACTATTGCACCAAAATCTAAAAAAATTTAAAACTCCGTTACAGTATGAACGCACCTCATTTGCTACGTTTGACGTGCAATTTCCGACTTGTTAATTATATCCAACATGTAAAAAATTAAAGTGCGGCAAAGAAAGCATTTAGTATTTACAGAGACACACAAAATACTTCGGATACTGTATTGTATCTGAAGTACTATATATTTTAAAAACTTCGTTTTAGTACAAATACGAGCGTGCCTTATTTATTACGTCTGATGGGCAATGTCTCACTTGTTATTGATGATGTATTCTTCGTACGAAAAATTTTCTTTTTCATAGGACAGGACAGTCGGTAAGCTTATAGAGGTCATACAGCAATTTTCATACTGATATTAGATACACTCATATTAAGTGGGTCGCGAGAATTTTTTTAATTAAAGGTGAGTCACACACCAATAAAAGTTGGGAAACGCTGGTATACAGCCTTTAATAATACAAAGTAGCCCAAAAAGGGTGAAACGCGCTTTAATTTTTTACATGTTGGATATAAATAACAAGCCGGAAATTTCACATCAAACGTAGAAAATAAGGTGCGTTCATACTATAACAGAGTTTTAAAATTATTTAGATTTTGGTGCAATTGTATACAGTACTTCGGGTACCGTATACTATTCGAAATCTTTTGTGTGTCTCTGTAAATATTATCTGCTTTCTATTATGCAGTAAGTAACTTGCAAGTAAACCTCAAAAACGTATATCATTTTCATAAAATGAAAATAGTTTAATATAATTAAAATACGCCACAATGTTTCCCCCTATATCATTATGTGATGAAATACTTTTGTGTGGTCCTATAAATTAATAAAAAAATATTCTTTGCATCACAGATTGTACAGAATGTATATTTTAGAATAGACTTTATCGTACTTTATCATTACTCATATCAATTTTATTATGTTCGAAAGAGTGTAACATCCTTAAAATGCACTTGAAACTATTTTTTCCCATTGGCCGTAATGTAATGGAATACTTTCTATTTTTTCTGTAATTGAACTATGCATCCGATTTTCATAAAATTTGGAATGACTCAACAAATTTATGCAACAATCATATATTTTAAATTTTAAACGATTCGGTTGAGTTGTTTTTGCGTTATATCTGGACAGACGGATGGACGGACTGAATGATAACTATTGACATACTACGTATTTATAAAATTACCTAAAAAATTAAAGTTGCAAAAGTATCCAAAATAGTATTGAAAACAAGGTATGTAAATGAAATAGTCCTTTCAAAATTTTTTCAGACAGCTAAACTTTTAAATATTTAATACAACATCTGTAAGACAAAACTGGTTTTCTTTTTACTGCAACGAAATCTTTCGAAAATACTGCATGTCTGAATGTTTAAAATCAAACGCGTTATGCTTAATTGACCGTTGCAAATAGGGATCGCATGTCAAATTTTAAAAATGTAAACGTGTGAGAGATTTCAAAAAAAGGGAAACACGCGATATGTTGAAGTCGATAGAAAGCATACTGAAAATGCTTTGTAAATTGTATATTTAAATCTTAGAAACATGATTAAACAAGTGGGAAAGCAGATCGCACAGAAGATTTCGTTTAATATCTCTTTCAAAACATTTAACCATTAAATTAACAAACGAAAAACGATTTTTCTGTGCTATTTTGGGATTTCTTCGCCAGTCGTGGCAATCAGAGTAGAATATTGAATTCTTCCGCTAAATGCGTCCTTGAACGCTTAGATTTGTTGATTTCTTTATCAGAATCTGCATATTTAGTGAAGGTACGCAAGTAAATAAAATTATGAATGAAAGTAAAATATTGCAAAACTTTGAATAAATTTAAGGGAGACCAAACTGGTCAGCAGAGGTGGCTAGTAGTTTAAATGAATAAGAATTTAATAATAAATAAAATAAAAAAATATTTCACTTCGCGTGTCAAAATGGATGATAAATATGATGTAATGTGATGAAATAAAAATAAATAAGCACGTTTTTCACGTGATTTATTCAATTCATTAAATTATGTTACATACGTAATAATTTTATTTAAACTTGTGTGCAAGAATTGGAATAAATGAGATTTCAATTTTGAAATTTACGCTACTGCAAATTTTTAAACTACTAAATATCGTACATTTTCCACTTTTACACCATGGCATAGCGGAAAAAATATACTTTTAAATGCAATTTGTTTAAAAGTTGTATCTCAATCTATTTTTGAGATATTAATTTTTTTGTAGCTTTTAATACCAATTTTGTAATTGTGACAACAAAAGTGCTCCATTTCTTTTAAAAGTAAAGGGTAATATATATATATATATATATAAACTTGCGTGCAACAATTAGAAGAGAAAAAACAACAAAAAATGAGCTGATGATGATATTAAAAATAATATTTTAATTAAAATAATAGTTTTTTTTTCAAAATTTTTTGATTTGTTGTGTGACAAGAGGTATTCAGCTGCAAGTACACAAAATTTGAACTCTCTGACTTATATAGTTTTTGTGTATGGACTGTGTGACAGGCAGACAATGGACAGAGACCATAAAAACCAATTTACAAATTTCCTTTAATGTATTTTTGTTCATTTCCAGTGCTAGATTTCATTTTTCAAACATTTTGCACAAAAACAAGGAAGCCGATATGGTGGTTTACTTTTAAATCTGCACAATCGTAAACTATGCGAGTAGTTTTTTAAAAACATATCTCAGAAATATTTGACTTGAATGAGCTATAATTTTAAATTCGAATGTTTAAAGCTTCTAAAGATCGATTTCTGTTTAAAATTCATAGAGATAACAAATTAAAAAAAAAAAAAAAAAAAAAAAAAAATCTAAAATTAATTTTAGTTTTTTAAACATGCGTCGTTTTCGAAATAAATTTCGAAACAAATATGAATTGTAATGTATAAGATTTATTAAACAAAAATTGACATTTAGAAGCTTCAAATATGCGAATCCCAAATTATAATTCATTCTGCCAAATAATTTTTAGATAAGTTTAAAAAACTATTTTCATTGCTATCTTTTGTTCAACAATTAAAAAAAAACACCAACAGTTGGAGTTTTAAACAGCAAACCTTCATAATTTCCAAACTGCTTGACCGAATTGCTTCCTTTTGATATTCTAAAGCAAATTTACCTGAAAATCTAAATATCATGCAAAAGTTAAATGTTCGTCGTTCGTGTTTTGAACATATCAGAGTTTGGTACAGTTTCAAATGTGAAGATGGCTCTCTGCTGTTTAACTTAAATCGAAAAAAGACACCTCTATTCAATTGGCTATTTCATTTTTTAGCCCAGTCATTTTAGCAAAAATAGGGGAAAAAATTAGAACAAAGCTGGATTTTTGCATAGGTGCTACACTCTAAAAAATAAATATGTAAATTGGCTAATTTTACACACACATGTGTGTAATTTTCTAAAATTACACACTTGTAATACAATTTACACATTTTTTTCCAAAAAATATCTGTTTTTGTGTGCATTTAGCTTCTGAATTTAAGTGTGTAATTTGTTATCGCTTGATAAACTCAGAAAAGTGTGTAAATTCTGAAAAATGCCTGGATTTACACGGAATGGAGTGTCATTCTAATTTAAGCATAATTATGTGTACACAGAAAAGTGTGTAAGATTCGGAAATCACCCACTTGTCATAAAATTTACACATTTTGTTCAAAACATTAACTGTTTTTATGAGTATTTCGTTTATGACAGTGAGTCTGTCTGTTTTTATCAGTTGATAGACACACAAAAGTGTGTAAATGTAAAATATTACGTGAATTTACACGAATTGGAGTGTTACACATAATTATAAATGTGCAAATCTTAAAGGACAGTGTTTAAGTGTATTAGAAGTCTGCACCGTCTGCAATTTCCAGGCCCGGCGCGACCCGAATGACATCTTTCTTGGCCCAGCGTGGGCAAGTGTAAAAATCATAAGTTCGGCCCGAGACAGGCCCGTTTATATTTTTACAGTTCAAGGTATACTGTATATTAGAGATGATTGCTGGAAGTGCATTTTTAACACTTTCCAACAAATTTAAAAAGTGTTTGCTTTCGGTTTGTCAGTCCGTCTGGCCGCGCTCTAACTCTCGCAAATATACTCGGATTATTATGAATTTTTTTAACGTTATTGACGTTTCCCTAGCACATATTCTATTGAAAATGAAGTTTCTATCATGATTAGTTTATTTACAGGGACAGTTAAAAAATTTCGATTACATTACGGCCTATGGGGAAAAATCGGTTCAAATGAATTTTAAAGGTATTACACCCGGTCAAACATATTCAAAATTATATGCATCTACGAAATGCATTAAAATATGCATTCTGTAATATATGCAGTGAAAAGAATATTTATAATTCATTTACAGAGCATAATTATTTCATTAAAAGACATAATAACTCAGGGGGGAATTGTTTGCGACACATTTTCATTATGGAAAAATATAATCAAATTGATATGTGTTACTGAAGCTGAATTATTTCACGCATAATATGAAATGCATAGCGTTTACAGGGAAACGCAAATATTTTAAATAGTATATTCTATCCGAAGAACTGTATATTACGAATGATGGCTGTAAATGAATGAAATGCATTTTTAATTATGATAAGCGCTTTTAAGTTTTATTAAATGTATGCATATTATAATGCGTTATAAATGCTAAAAGTTACATAATTTAGATAGACAGGGCTACACAAAAGAGCTCGGAATTTACTAAGCTTTGCTCGGGAGGTTACTAAATATGAATGCAATTTACTTAAAAGTTGTTTTTAAATAAGTTATGCATTTTTACGTTGAACTGCATTTAGTTTACTAAGGAATATTTCTAGAATACAGATAAAATGAGTTACAGGGTCACGCAAAAAAATGGATACAGGATCGCCTATGAATAATAATTTTTGGAAATGTGATTTAAGTAGTTTAAAGAGTATTTTTGTAAGAACTTAATTTTAGCAAAATATTGGCGTGTAATAAAGGTACTAGGTAAATTACAGGGCTGAGCAAAATATTCAAGTATGTTTCTATATATTAGCATAAATTGCTAAAAGAAAAATTTCATTAGTTAGGCGTTTTCTTGCTAAACTAAACTTCCCTATTCTATAGTATATCTATTAACCGACAGATCAAATACAGGGCTGTTCAAAAATATTAGAAGCCCGCATTTGCTCCCCTAGTTTTATTAATTATAAATTGCTCTTAATTTCAGAAACGACAAAAAATAATACGCTGGTGGAGAAAATTAAGCTTTCGCTGTGTGTGTGTGTGTGTGGGGGGGGGGGGGGGGGGGGGGTTCTAGTATGCTTTATTATAGTAATGACACATGTATACTTTCAAAAATATTTTCTTTTCTGTTAGTGTTTAACTATTCGACTCTTTAAAAATAAATTTTGCTATTTGTCCCACATTTTTTGAATAAATTTAACATTTTTCATTATAAAATAAGATGTACAAAATGTGTGCTATGACATATGATTCCTAATTTAACTCCCCCCCCCCCCCAAACACGCGCGCACCGAAATAAAAAAAATCTATCTTTAAAAATACATGTAAAAATACCTTAAAAAATAACTTTATTTTTCAGATAACCCATTTTATTTTAAGGAATATACTTTGCATTTATTACATGTGATACAAAAGCGTGTGTCACTTATTATAACTGATGCATTATTGCTCATTAAACTGATTTTATATTTTCTAAAAGTTCACACATTTTTAATTTATGTGTCATATTATGACTAATACAACTTAATAATTTATATAAAAAAAGAAACTTTGAAGTTCATTTTAGCAAGAATTTTTTTTAATTAAATAAAAAAAAAAATGAAGTGCATAAAAAATTCTTCAAACTGAAAATTTTAATCAGAGCCACTCTCATGAAAATATACTTTTAACTTTCAAATCTAGCATTGTATAAATAAGAACATCTGCGCGCAAAATTTCACCTGCCCTGCAGACGATCCCAAGAGTGTGTATTTATTCTCTAGAATAGAAACAGACCAAGGACCAAGAACATTCAAAGTGTTCGAACATATTGTTATGTTATAAACGTATATAGTTCACATGAATTAAAAAAAAATTTCGAGAATGTTACAAGAATTCATCCAAAGGATATTTTACATAACAGTCCGAAAAAGGTACAGTTTCAGTAATGTAGTTAATAGAGCTCATTAATGTCACTGTACTGGATTCGGACATAATTCTACGAATACGAAAGAATCTATTTATTTTTGGATTATCCCAATTTAACACAGAGGAGAGTGATTGATAAGAAATAGGTAAGAAAAAAAAATATTTTCTCATCTTCCTTTTTTAGTTAATAGTTTTAGTTTTACTTAATTGCACATAAACATTTTATAAAAGCAATGATTAACATTAACAATTCAATAAACTTTAATAAGTTTAATTTTTATTTCGTTGAAATAAACGGCCGCATGCCAATGATTCATTCATTTAAATCAGATTTTTTTTTTTTTTTCCTTTTTAAAACTATGTGGTTAAATTTCTTTCGATTTTAAAAGTTTGCGGTTTTAAAAGTAATTTAATCATTAGTTAACATAATTGCTAAACATGTATTATAACATCCCAATAATTTCAACGTTAAACAGAGTTTTTAACTCATAGTATATGAATCATATCACATTATAAAATGTATGAATATGAAATATATGATATGTACATCATGCATATGAGATACATATAGACTAGATGAGAAGGTAATAGACAAGATTCAATATTTTTGGTTAATAAAAATATATTTAGTAACAGTTTAATTTATATATATATTTTCATAACTTCTCTTTACATGATTTAAAAGCTATATTATTTTTTATGCCCCCAATCGATCCAATCAAGATGCCGAAAATAATATTTCAAAGTTCCATCGATTTTCAGTGAAAATTTTAATGAATATGCTAAGAGTTGGCTTCATTTAATAAAGTAATACTGTAATTTTTCTTTCCTTGCAAAATTTGCATATGTTTATGTTTCGTTAGAAAGAAAGCTTTGAATTTTATGTACTTATGACTATTTGCAAATTTCATTTATTTTTAAGATTTTAAGAGGCGTGTGTTATTGAAATGCTTAGTTATTCAGTTTCTAGTACAGAGCAATCCAATGTTGACATAGTTAAAAGGGCAATTACAGTATTGTTCATAGTGAATAAAATCGTTAAATTTAATTGAAAATCTAATTCAATTTAATATTTAAATTGCACTTACTATACCGTAAAAACATAAAAAAATATATATAACTGCTATTAATTAATTTCGTGTGGTTTATAAAATTTTCAATGTTTTAATCGAAAAATATTTTTATTAACTCTACCTTGTATACTGGTTCGGGAGAGGGAGGGGTCGTTCAGTTGCCATTTAAATCTAATAATTCCCATTTAAAGAAAAACAATTATAGAAATAGTTAAAAATTAATTGTATTTTGTATAAACAATTGCATCGGCTGTATCTGTTACCGGTAGCTGAGTAGCGCTCAACGTGTTAACTATTAAAAATAGAGGGAAATAAACGAATTTGTGCTCAAATAACTTTTTTTCATATTTTCTTTTACCTACCCACCTTTCTTTTACCTCCCAATGTATAAATAATTTGATAACTGTAATCATCCGACATTTAGAAGTTTAAACAATGTATCTAAAATAATTAAAAATTTTGATATTGTGATAGCTACAATGATTGATTTAAACAGTGAACAGTTATCAAAATATTTAATTAATTATTGCTATTCTAATTCGTTGAATTTATTTGAAGTAATTATTTTGTTTTATTAGTATGCCTTCATTAAATTTTGGCTCTAATTATTCTTATAAAAATCTATTACTTTTGTGGGGTTCCATTACTGGATTCTTTATTCTTTTTTTATTGTGTCTTATAAAAAATAACCTGTATTTTTAATACACTGATATAAATTTTTCTCCACATTTTATTCTAAAAATTGGATAGTAATAATTCTAATCCCTTGTACTATTTATGATAGTATCGGTGTTATAGTAGCCTTGGCAACAGACATTCAGCCAGAAATTACATCTTTGAAAAAAAAAAAAAAAAACCATAAAAATTTCTCAATATAGGCAAAATAGAGTAGTTGCTGTAAGATATGGACAATTAATGACCGTTTTTTTTTTTTTAATCATGTATCAAAAGTTATTATTGGTTTAAATTTATAATTTCATAAATAAGCATGTAATATCGACAATCTATTATTAAAGTTATTTTTTTAATAATCAAAAAATTGTTTTTAAGTTTTTTTTTTATTGCTTGCAAATCCTTATGTAAAATGAATTAATCCTTTGTGTCATCACGTTGTATATCTGCAAACACAAGGAGAACATAGATTATAGTTTCAGAAAGAAAATAGATGAAGGAAAATAATTCAAGAAAATAGATTATAATAACAGAAATATGATAGATTACAATTTGAGAAGACCCTGTTCCTGTTAAGCGTAAAGGATTCGTGGTCTTGCTTTAAGATTACAAATCTGTTACAAAGAAACAAGTTGGAAATTGCGCGTTAAAAAAGCAAATGAGATTCGTTTCGTACTATAACGAAGTTAAAAAGAAATATTCAGATTTTGGTGCAATAGTACACAGTACTTCGGATACTGTTTAAGTAACCGAAATCTGTTCTTTGTCTTCTTTGTAAACACTATATATCTGCTTTCCATTATAAAATAAGTAATCTTTAGCAAATCTCAGCAACATAAACATCAATTTAATAAAATGTGAAATATTTTAATAAAATTAAAACGCGTCCCAAACAATGTTTCCTTCTTTACCATAATGTAATGGAATATTTCAGTATGGCCCTGTAAATTAATAAAAACTATTCTCTGCACTACAGATTATACAGAATTTATATTGTAGTACATACTTCATAGATGCATGTCAATTTTATTATGTTCGAAAACGTGTAACATTATTAAAAGGCACTTGAAACTATTTTTATACATTGGCCGTTATGCAAGGGAACGCTTTTGACTGTCTCTGTAATTGAATTATGCATCTCATTTTCATAAAAATTGAAATGACTTGATAAAATTATGCAAGAGTTATGTATTTTAAATTTCAAACAATTCGGATAAGTAGTTTTTGCGTTGTTATATGCGAACGGACAGATAGACAGACGGACGGATTGAATGACAACTATAGTTATTACGTATTTACATAATTACGATCGCGTACTTAGAAACAAGTCAAGCATATACGAATTTGTTCTTCATGTAATTTTGTTTTGCTATTTTAAAAACTTTTTTGCAGTTTACACATAAAAGAATAAGGTAAATCTTTGTACACAAAAACCTGTGTATTTTAAATATTACACAAAAATGTGTTTTCCATGTTATGTAGACATATGTGTAAAAACAGAATATTACACAAAAATCTGTGCATTCTGTACATAACACAAAAACATGTGTATTTTGCATATTACACAACATTGTAGGTATTTTCCTATTGCACAAAAATATATGTAAAAAAAGAGTATTACACATATGTATGTGTAAAAATAGTGCTCAGAAATATGTGTATTTCAGTGCAATTCACACATTAAAGTGTGTATTTCAAGAGTTATCAGATAACTTTTACACATTTGGACTTATCATCAAATTACACATTAAAATGTGTATTCTGAAATTTACACATTTGGCGCAATTTACACACAAATTTACACATATAGACATGTCGTTTTTGTATCATCGATTTACACATTTTTGTGTGTAAATTTACACATTTTTTTTTAGAGTGTAGTTAGGGTCTGTAGTTTAACATACTAAAAGTCCCCATCGATCCGATGTGAGCTTTCGCCGCCAGGAGGCGCTAATGAGCTTGAAAATCGGTTTTTTGCAAATATCTCACGAACAATGGCATTTAGAAAAAAAAGTTCAATTACAAAGTTGTAGATAATTTAATTTTCTATAAAAAGTGTCCTTAACATTTGTTTGTCACATCAATGCTTCCCTGTCAAAAATATAAAAAAGTGAACATATTTGAAATTAAAATAAAAATTCGAAAAATCTGCTGCTTAAAAAAAAAAAAAAAAAAAAAATGTAAACATATCTAAAATTCTCGCCTTTGAATGGGGAAAGTGCATATATAATATACATATATCCTTATTTTCCCATTACTCTTGAGGAAAAGTATTTAGCACGTTTTCTTTATTGTGGTTTCCCCCGTAGGCATATTCCTCTTATAGTGAGTGGCTTAATCCAATTTCAGTCGTTTAACTGCTTTAGTAGTTCTTTGCACAACTTCAATTTGTACACACGATTCAGATTCGTCACTATATGTATTTCTTTCTTTCGTTTTTGTGCTGCTTTCAGTATTTTTTGTTTGCCTTTCGATATCATCACTGAATTCAGAAGTAGCGCTTCCCTCTTCCCTTGCAATGGGCAGGATACATGTCAATATCTTCCTGGTCTTCAAATTCAATTTTACATGCATTATGACATGAAACTCCGCAGCAATTTATGCAAATATCAGAACATTTCAATCCAAATTATCGGCATCCACATGCTTTTCTACATCCTTTGGAGCAAGAACAAAAAATTGATTCAATAATATTTTTTGGTATGGGCTGTAAGGTAGCTGGAATTGGAGACAATTAGGTGCATTTTGCCAGCACCAGTTCTCAGGATATAGTTTATTGCCCAACCGGTATTGTACGAATGTGATACTCGTGTTCCTCATGTACTATTATGATAAACACATAAACTGAGCAATCTAGCTGCATTTTCGGTAGGCCACAACGATGAAAGACTTTTTTTTTTTACCAACAACAACTTCTTTCTTGAAACATACATAACGGTGCTTGTCCAGAGAAATTTCTGCTTTACCACCGTTTAAAGCAAGGAAAACAGTTTTTCCTGTCTCGGAAACTTCAAATTGGGATACTTGATCACTTTTTTAAATGCTGCAGCTTGTATGTTATGATCTTCTTCCTTTTTCAAAAAAATTTGCTAACGACATTTTACCTTTCCCAAAAGCATTCCTGATGTCGAGTCACAACCATAAAAAACATGGAGGAAAATACATTATCTTTCAGAACAGCATCATTGTTAACAATGATGCTGTTGTGCAATGAATACAGGATGGTTGCAGTTTGTCCTCTTCCTGGCTTAATAAAAATATCTCTAACGCTGGAAGTGCTAAAGCAGTCAACAATACGAGCAAGTCAACATCATCGCCAACAATAGCAGTAAGCGCACCAGACTTTGCTATTTCAGTAGTTGTTTTAACAATTAGTGTGTATGCATCATCTTCTGCTTGTTTCGCTTCAAAACCATTCTCTATAAATTTCTCCATAAGCATCGATATGAAACATGTCTTATTTTAATGATTAGATTAAAAAAAATTTCTTTTTTGCGATATTTTAGAGCTTTTTTTCCCCTTCTATATAAAAGCTTCGTCTAATGTATCAGAACATAACATTTTTCCTTAAATTCAAACAACGGACTGTCATTTCTCAATTTTTCCTTCAATGGAGTAATTTGTGCGGACATTGATGGTTTTTCTGTAATAGATTTATTGTATGATTTAATAGAATTCTTTCCTGTATAATTTTTTTACACTTTGGGTGAATTATACATTTACTATTGTTTTTAGCCATTTCTTCAAATATTTTTCTACTTATGATCACCTCTTTCCGAACTTGCTATCACAAGGAACTTCAGTCCCTTTTTTCCTATTTTTACATAATCTTTCGAAATGCAATCCTCACCGCATGCAAGACATACGGTATTCTGTCAATCTCCATTTTTTGCTCTCAATCAGCAATTAAGAAAGAGTCATTTTAAACTGTCATAACTATTTAACAACTTTTATAACATGCGTTGAAAATAAAATTATTCCCTTCCTAAAATCTCGCTCAGGAGCATGCGAAGAGAAAACTGCGCCCGGGACAAAGCTTCAATTTGGTGACTCCAACTTTATGTGACAGGCCAAAAATTAGTTGGTAGTATAAATTTGGCGCCCCCTAACTATTCGCGACGGTGGCGACCGCTCCCTTCGCCCCCTCCCCTTTCGTACGGCGCTGATCTTATAAAGAATACTTCGTTCAGTAAATTAGGGTGATTTCATACTAGCGAAATGAGCACCATATGAAAATTAAATATTGGAAAGGTACCTTCACGTGGCACATTTCCACAAATGCAAAGAGAGAGAGTATTGGGCAATTACTATTGCACAAGCGTGCGAAAACGGCATACAGAATACAGACCATGGGGGAAGAGTTGGGGGATCCAATGTTGTTCCGTACCGTACTTGTTCTGCCTCTTCGCCGCTTTATGACTATTCTTCCGCATTTTTTCAATAACGTTTACTTTAACTTTTGGCAGGGATGGGTTGGTGTGAAAAAAAAAAATGTTAATGACACTTTTTGTAGGAAATTAAATTATCTAGATCTTTGTAATTGAACTTTATTTTCTAAATGTTATTGTTCGTGAGATATTTGCAAAAAAACAGATTTTCAAGCTCATTAGCGCTCCCTGGCGGCGAAAGCTCACATCGGATCGATGGGGACTTTTAGTATATTAAACTACATACCCTAACTAGCACCTATGCAAAAATCCAGCTTTGTTCTAATTTTTTCCCCTATTTATAAAAAAAGGTGCTAAAATGACTGGACTATTTGTTTATAGGAACAGTTTGTAAACTAAAATGTATGAAATGTTTTTTTAACCCCCTGTCCCCCACATCACTCTTTCTTTCTCTCTCTTTTTTTGACCGATATTGCACTTTTAAAGTTACCTGAATGTCGCAGTATAGCCACTTTTATAGCTTTATCAACCCTAGCCATTTTCCTTCGAAATGGCACGTTTTCCTTAATAACAACTTCGAAAAATGTGACTTTTATCAAATCAATAATTATTAGAAAAATACTATTTCATCGAGATAGATTATTATTGCTTAGGTGTAGAAGTAGACAAGATAATAATAACAAACAAAGACAGTGCTGAATTACAACCCAGTGACAGTCCTGGCTGTTTGACATTTCAAGTTTCGAAAACCTCAAAATGCATTACGAAATCCACTGGATCCAGTTTTCTGGCCTAAAAGCTTTGCTTGAACAAAAGATGCAATGCCTTTCATTGCTGTAGGAAAACAAAGAAATCCTATCCTTGATTATTTTGCTTCCTTCTGACCTTTAAACTTTTGCAGAGTTAATAATAATAATTTTATTTTCCATTAAAAAAAGAAAACCTTGCTTAATTTTACAAAATGGGAAATCCATGTAATATGTCAGTGATTTTCTTCATTATTAAAATACATTTTTTCTAAAGATCTTATAATGTTATAAACCGGGAGGCGGGAACACAGACAATCACCTTACGAGTTTACGGCTGAAATTCGAGAATTAGTTAAATCTCGATTAAATCGCAGTCGGTCTGCTAAGTCATATCTTGGTGGAAAACACCTGAAAACCCAATTTTAGTGCTTGATTCGTAGGTTTACCGTTGTGTTTTCCTGCTCCCAGTCCTCCATGTTTTCGTGCCTTTGGATGCAAGAAAACATAATGGTAAATCAACAAGTCAAACGCTCAGGGCCTGACTAAGGCAGGGGCATGCGGGGCAATTCTCCCCCCCCCCTCCCCAAGGACAGATATAAGTTTTTCGTTAAAGGAATATCAAATGATAAAAAATGGTCAAAGTGACCAAAATTCTTTTTTTTTTTTTTTTTTTTTTCCATTTTAAGAGTCTCTCTTCTCCTACCCCGGTCTGTTTCCGTACCCATTGCCTGCTTAAGGCTTCACATTTATCCTCATATTCCTGTAATCGGAAAATACCCTATATTCTATAATTTTTTTAAGTTGTTTTTCTTCTGCTATTATGTATATAGATACGTTAACATAATTAAAATACGTTGAACGATTATGTGAATAGTACTTGGTACGAAATTTATGTACACATACAATAGTTATGAATTTCAGTTTTAGTCACTTTAGTATAATTTACGAAAAATTTTAAGATAGAAGGGGTTTCCCCCTACCCCCTAATAATGTTTGCCCCAGGGCCCCGCACTGTCTAAGTCGGGCCCTGCAAACGCTAAAATCGGATTTTCAGGTGTTTTCCGCCAATATATGACTTGACAGACCGACTACGATTTAATCGAGTTTTAACTAATTCTCGAATTCGATGATGTGTTTGTCTGTGCTGCCATCATCCGATCGATTAGTCCATACTATAATTTTTAGGCGACAAAGATTCTTCATGCTTTCAGTCGCTGGAAAAAATTATTTTCAATTATGATAAAAATGCTCCTATTACAAAGCGAGCATGTAAGGCACAGCTAGTGGTAGTATTGTCAGTTATCCCGATTTTCATGTTGCTTAGGGTTGTTCTCAACTGATCTGCTCAATAAGCGCAAAACGTTTTGACACATTATCAAATTCATTTTTTAACAGAAAGATATAAAATTGGAAGGTCTGGCTATGTTAGCACTTTATAATAGAACTCAGTTTTCCATTTTATGATAATTAAATTACCTACCAAGTTATAAGCTATTTTGATCACGTGATCACGCGATTTTCTACCTTTCGTTGATTGGTTTTTCTGCTTTCATGCGGTTCAAAACATCATTATTGACGGCTTGTTCTGAAATATTTATTGCGTTTGCACAAACACAGGAAAATGAGTGCGATTAGATAGTTTCTGAATAACAACACCTGTTAGTTTCATGCATTTCCGAACAAAAATTACTTAAAACTTATGTCACGAAGTTGCCCTTTTTTATTTAAGAATACCCTTAAACACACGTCCCGCCTGCGCGGAACACCCAATGCCCTGATTTTCGATATCACAAAAAAATTTCTAAATTCCTTTTAGTACCATGCTATTCGTAGGTTTATATCAAGTAAAACATTATATATTAACCCTTTCCGGCACACTGTGCCCGGTTCAGGATACCTAATTTTAATTCCAAACTCTCAAACGGCACCAATAATATTTTAATAAAATTTTGCTTTTACAATGAAAGCTTGAATTAAAAGATTTTTAATTTCTGAAAAAACGTTTGTAAATTCCGGTGACAGTCAATAATTTCTTATTTTACTATCAGAATTTGCCTGTGCCTGAAAGAGTTAGAATCTGCGAAAACAAAATTTGTCAATTAGAGGAACTTTTTATATGAGTATATAAAAGCTGGCCTTACAAAATTGAAAATAAGACTGACTTCATGCATTTTTGAATAAGAGTGAAACAGCTATTGCATCAGAATCTGAATATTTATAAAATTATAGTACAAATGCACCTCATTTGCCATGTTTGACGTATAATTTCCGGCTTGCTTTTCCAGTTTTTTTTACATTAAATTGTAAATTTTAACTTAATGTATGCTATAATCAAATAATATTAATTTTAAAAAAGTAAAATAAAAACTAAATGAAGTGGAAGGACATTTTTGATGTTAACATGGTATTTCTTGGAATTGATAAAAGCCTGCAAGGTTGCAAAAAGAAAAGCAAAACCAAGAAATACCAACCAATTATCCACCATGATCTGTTCAAGGTAATATGTCCAAGCTATGAAAGGAACCCAGCATTGTATCGTATAGTTCAAAGTAGGAAGCATTTTTTTTTTCTTTTTTAAGTTATACCTGAACGCTCTACAAACCTCGCAGGTATGTCTATCTCACCGTGATTCGGGTCAAACGTGATTAAGCAAGTTATCGATGCTACCTCTATTTTTCTTCTTTTTTTTTTTCTTTTTTCGTTAAAAAGGAACCTGTTCTTTGTTTTCTTTTCAGTTAATAGACGTTGATCGTATGTTATAGCAGTTGACAACAAAAGAGTCTCAGTGACCTATAAGACTAGAACTGAAAGTTGAATGACATGAACTCCAAATATCAAAACATTTTCAATTTAAAATGACAGATTTTATTTTATTTATTTATTTATTTTTTTTTTTTTAAATAATTGGTATCGTTATTGAATCGCATCTAATATTACGTGGGATTATTCGAAAGAATGAATTGTCTGTCGCATTGCATTAATTGGGTTTAAATGATATTTGGTTATTTAAAACAAACAGGAAAATGTTTGTTGTATCTTTTTGTGTCAAACTATTTATTACATTAATGGGTGAATATCACAAAATATCGGGTTTTGATCATCTGAGGTGTTCAAAGTATCCATTGAAAATAATTCAAAATATCAAGAAATAAGTTTATGAAAGATTTCCTATGTAAATTTGCTAAATTTTGAAGAATTTAAATAAGTTAATTTTTATGCAATCATATGTCATTTCTTGGCGTATGTATGCCAAGATAATGACAATTTCATTCTAAACATTTTTTACTCTTTTTTTTTTTTTTTTCTTTTGGTCCAACATTTTAATTTTGTTTAAAGGAACATGTTTTCATTTTAATAGCTCAAATTCCATGTAATGTTCGATTTTATTTGTTAATTTATGAAAGCCGGGAAAATGACATAATAAAAGTCTACCCAATTTTTACAAAGACTTTAATCGCATTATTTTCAAAGAAATATCTAAAAAATGTTGCTGGTAGCTATGATTTTACTACATGTGATTTGATGTATATGCCAAAAATGAGAATACTCTGCAGCGCCATACTTATATCTGATAAAAAACAAAAATGCATGTCAGGAAAATGACATTCATTTTCAGTGACAGCCATATTTTAATCATGAAAAATTATTTATAAAATGCAGAATTTGTTATCTTTCCTGATATGTTTGTTTTATAAGGTAGAAATATTAATTTGAAATAACAAAAACTAGAAAAAGATACAGTACAGCAGAAGGTCCTTTACTTTGCACTCATCGCAGTGCGACATACCAGGAAATGAAAATTTGAAATTCTAAGTCTTTTAATTGCTTTTTTATTATGTTATTAGAAATGTAATGTCTTTTGAAAATATGTCTAAGGATGCTTTTCATTAGAATGTATCGAAGGAAATTGCATTATATAACTTTTAATAGGTATAGGTGAAAACTGGGAAATTCGATTATAGCCAGTGGCCGGTAGACCCAATTTCATTAATGGCCACTTTTCAAAAGTTAATAGCCACTTTTTAAATATAGGTCAAAATGATCTTTTTCTCTTTATTTAGCGATTAGCGAGTAATAATGTTACAGGTATTTGGTTAAAAATAAAACTGGCATTCCACTGAATGGAAAAATATGAATTAGTAATTAGTACTGCAGATAACATTATAAGTGATAAACTATATTTAAATATATATTAATGCATTGTACAAAAGAAACAAGGAAATTGTATTTTTAAATTTTAAACATTTTAAATTTAAAAATAATTTCACAGCTTTCCTGGATTTTTTATTTTTAACTTAAAAATTTAATAGGATCTTATATTATCAAGATTGGAAAGTGTGGTAATTATTAAGTTTGGTGAGTGTACAGATAAATATAAATATTCTTTGTTTTGGCTGAGATTTCAAAATTCTGGATGCCTTATTAGGGTAATCAGAGAGTGCCAATGTATTGGTGAGGTGGAGAAATTCTGCTTGGTGGCAGAAAAAGTCAGATGCTAAATTTGCAGTATTACTCGCCTAGTGGCGAGTGCTAATTTTGTCCTATATTTTTAAAGTAATTAGCTTTAATGTTTCAATCTTTCTTGGCACCTACATAAACATTAATCATAAATATAAAAAAAAATTGTACCTGCCAACTATTACTGGTACAATTATGAGCATATGGCAAGAATGAAAGATATGAAGTACAGCAATGTCTTTAAAATCTCCTTGCATCCAGAGGTAAAAATGGTATAATTTATTTGAAATGCGAGTGGAATATATGACTATATTTTGTAAGAAAACTATTTTTTGAAAACATAATTCAAATAAAGAGTTCATAATAAAAAGCCAAAATATAGAAAATACAACAAAGTTGCTAAATCTGCTTGCATCCGTTAGAAAGAAAGAATTAACCAATTCACTAATTAGATGTAAACAAAGTAGAAATGCATATATCCATGAAAAAAGCTGCATTTCACAAAGCAAATTAATAATATTTTTTAATCGCCAAGTGGCGAGTAGGGTGGCAATCGATGGCCGATTTTTAATCGCCACTTTTACAACTTTAATCGCCATGTGGCGAGTGGCGACCGTTAATATTACACCTATATTAATAGAACTTTTATTGTGCGGACTGCAAATTTCGTACTTGGGTCATTCCATGGTAACTTACGTTACATTTAGAACTATTTTCAGTAATTTTAGTTGTATATAAAAAAAAAAAAAATATTCAAAATGTAAATTTTACATTGTTTGCAAATTAAACTTATTCAAAGCCCAATTTAGATGAAAATTACCCAAATTTAATGCTATTTCTTAAATTTCGGTAGTTATATTTACTATGGTACCTGCCATTACTGATAAAGAAATACAAATTATAATATAAAATGTAATTTTCATCCTAATTGACTCTTAGATAGGTTTCATTGACAAATCATGTTAATTTTACATTTGAATATTTTTTTAGTGTTATACTACTAAAATTACATCAGTAAATTGTTCTAAATGTAACGTAAGTTACAATGGAATGACCCACTTTTTTATATTCGCCCTAATATTATACAAGTTGTAAGCACTATACCATCTTTCCTGGGTCTACCAATACTCCTTTTCCCATTAATTTTTCAGTATATATTTTCATTTTTCTGTCATCCCTCATTCTGATAAAGTGACCTAGCCATTAAATTTTTCTTATTTTAATAGTACTTATTATAGAGCAAGAGGCCGGCAGCACAGACCATCACATTATCGAGTTCACGGCTAAAATTCCAGAATAAGGTAAAACTCAATCTGCATATTAAAACGCAACCGGTCTGACAAGTCATATCTTGGTGAAAAATACCTGAAAACACAATTTTAGCAGTTGACTCGTAGGTTTACCATTGTGTTTTCCTGCGTCCAATGGTACAGAAACATGAATTGGGAGCAAGAAAACACTATATTAAGAGCACCCACTAGTCACGCGGTAAAAGCCGAACGCTAATGATAAGTCTATGGGCGCAATCTTTTCAAATATCTCGCTGAAATTTTAATATTTTTATATGATTTTTTTTGCACAAGATAGCTGAGGACGATCCACAACCGGCCTAGTTTTTACTTTTTCGATTTTGTTTATACATTTTTTATATTACGACAGTTTCAGTTTCAGAACCGGTTTAAACCGGTTTCGAAAGTTAAGTAATTTTTTTTAAACATCTGAAACCAAAACTGAAAAAGTAAAAACTAGGCCGGTTGTGGATCGTCCTCAGCTATCTTGTGCAAAAAAAAAAAAAAAAAAAAAAAAAAAAAAAAAAATCATGCAAAAATATTAAAATTTCAGCGAGATATTTGAAAAAATTGCGCCCATAGACTTATCATTAGCTTTCTGCTTTTACCGCGTGACTAGTGTGTGTTCTTAAGCCTATGAGTCAACCGATAAAATCGGATTTTCAGGTGTTTTTCACCAAGATATGACTTGGAAGACCGACAGCGTTTTTAATATGAGAATCAAGATTTAATTAACCCTAGATTTTCATCCATGAACTTGATGAGGTGATTGTCTGCGAAGTCGCCTCCCGGTCTATAATGAAACGTATTTTCATTATATTTGTTATTTTAATTATTATTCAATTTATGCATATTGGGATTGCCAACTCTTTTTTTTTACTGATAGTGTTATTCTTCATGCAAAAATTTGCCATTATGTTTTCTTGCAGGCAATGGTACAGAAATATGGAGGACTGGGAGCAGGAAAACACAATAGTAAACCTACGAGTCAACAGCTAAAATCGGGTTTTCAGGTTTTTTTTCACCAAGATATGACTTGGCAGACATGACTTTGCGCTTTAATATGCAAATCGAGTTTTACCTAATTCTGAAATTTCAGCCTTGAACTCGATGAAGTGATGGCCTGTCCCCCCGTCTCTTGATTTATTATGTTTCTTTCGTTATACAGCTGTCCAATCTTCATATTTGATTCGATTTACCATATGTTTTCTTCCTTAATTGGTCCAAAAAATTTGTCTTTCTTTCTCAAATAATCAGTTATTTTTCATATTTTGTGTAATGAACCAGGCTTTTAAGTTCACTAAAATAAACCACTGTAGGTTTTATAAAAGTTTTCTAAATTTTAAATTTAATTGCTTAGGAAATTAAAGATGATTTCAGAATATTTCGAAGAGAAAAATAGCATTTATTTTTCTTATGTAGTTCGAGATTTAATAACTGTTTCCACCATATAGTCTAAGATCCGGCTGCAGAATCAGTGTACCCATCGAGTGTTCTCTGAAAACCAAATTTTTACACATATTTATGATTAGGAGAATTTATATCTACCAGGTTGCCTATCAAAATGTGGCCGCTAGTATTTTTAATTAAATTATTAATAATTCATAATCCGTAAGAAATTTCACTGACTTGTTTTTTCAATAAAATGTCGTCTACTTTACGGCAACATCTATAAAGACTCTGAAAAATCACGGTTGCCTTTGCGCACCTGGCCGCACCTCTTCGCAGCCAGGTATACACAGGTATGATTTTGTTACATTTATACACCCACAACGTACATTCATAATTTATATATCAAATTAAAGCTAATTTTTTTCTGTTTATTATTATATACGGTTGCCTAATTAAATCTGGCCGCAAATAAGGGTTGCCGGCTGTTAAATATAGTAAATATTAAAAGTAGAGTGAAAGAGAGCTAGCGCGTAACACCACTAGTCAGACGAGGATAGCAATTGCCAGCTGTCGGACGGTTTAAAGCCATTGCGCATGCGGCAGATGCTAGTGTTCTCAACGGATCTGTTGCGACTTTTATTCGAAATTTATGAAAAGAATTAAAGGTTTTGACTCAACGCACATTCCACCGTGCTGGAAATCTTTAAAACAAAAATTATTGCGGACAATCTTTGTTAATTCGATGTGGTTAAATGCTACTGAGCCGGATTGCATCAAGTTCAGCGCTGAAAATAATGGCTGGCTGTTTTTAGATGGATTTTTAAAACCAACATGGTTCCTGGGAGACTCAACTCCAGCACAAGTTGAGAGTGTACTGTGTGATTCCACGAACAAGCCTTCCGATAATAACGACGATACCGATATTTGCGATGAAAGTGATAGCTGCGATGATAGTATGACTGAGAGCTCCGATGATTCAGATTTTTAAAAAAGAGTCACGGAAATATAAAATACATTTTAAAAATTTATAATTTGCTTAAATTGATGAATATGTAAAATAGATGCAATACTTGAATAAAATCAAATCTTTTTTCATACAGTACTAGCACAACACAATTTTTTTACATAAATAACCTTGGTTTTATTCATCATCAATATCCATTTTTTTTTTTGTAATTTTTAAATTTGTCATTCATTTTTTAATTTTTTTATTTTGAAAGGAAAGACGTTTCTTTTGGAGTATTTATTATTTTGAGGCGTACCTACTATTGTTTGAATCGGAGGTTGAGAACACTAGCATCTGACGCATGCGCAATGGCTTTAAACCGTCCGACAGCTGGCAATTGCTATCCTCGTCTGACTAGTGGTGTTACGCGCTAGCCCTCTTTCACTCTACTTTTAATATTTACTATATTTAACAGCCGGCAACCCTTATTTGCGGCCAGATTTAATTAGGCAACCGTATATAATAATAAACAGAAAAAAATTAGCTTTAATTTGATATATAAATTATGAATGTACGTTGTGGGTGTATAAATGTAACAAAATCATACCTGTGTATACCTGGCTGCGAAGAGGTGCGGCCAGGTGCGCAAAGGCAACCGTGATTTTTCAGAGTCTTTATAGATGTTGCCGTAAAGTAGACGACATTTTATTGAAAAAACAAGTCAGTGAAATTTCTTACGGATTATGAATTATTAATAATTTAATTAAAAATACTAGCGGCCACATTTTGATAGGCAACCTGGTAGATATAGATTCTCCTAATCATAAATATGTGTAAAAATTTGGTTTTCAGCAAACACTCAATGGGTACACTGATTCTGCAGCCGGATCTCGTACTAATATTATCACAAGTGATCACAGATTTTAAATATTTAAACACCGATATTTCAATAACCCTTTATTGCAAGAATTTTTCTTTTTTTAAGAAAACAAGTTGGAAATTGCACGTGAATCGTAGCAAATGAGGTGCGTTCGTACGATAACGAAGTTTTAAAATATTCAGATCTTGCTGATATAGTAGAGCGTACTTTGGACACAGTATAGTGATCGAAATCTTTGTGTTCCTGTAAATATGCAGGGAGTAAATTTTATTACACTTCATTAACATATATCTTATTCATAAAATATGAAGTAGTTTAATATAATTAAAGCCCGCCCCAAACAATGTTTCCACGTATAACATTATTTAGTGGAATACATTTGTGTGGCCCTGTAATAATAAATATTCTTTGCATCACAAATTGTACAGAATGTATATTTTAGTACATACTTCATAGATTTATGTCAATTCTATTATGTTCAAATGAGGGTAACACCATTAAAATGCATTTGAAACTTTTTTCCCATTGATCGTAATGTAACGGAATATTTTTGATTGTCCCTGTAATTGATATATGCATCCGATTTTCATAAAATTTGAAATGACTCGACAAAATTATGTTATAATTATGTATTTTAAATTTTAAACGATTCGGTTGGGTAGTTTTTGCGTTGTTATATGCGGACAGACAGACGGATGGACTGAGCGACAACAATAGGTGCTACGTATTTACATAATTACGAACGCACTTAAAAATTTGAAATCTATATATCGGTCTAATAACGAGAAAAATAGTTATAATAACAACAACAATAATAATATTTAAGATTTTCAGAAAAAAGAATTCAAAGGCCGTCTACAATATAGAAGTGACTAGATATTTTCCAACTTCAATGACTGCTTGAGTTTCACCTAAGATGCCTTGATCAATAAGAAGGGCTTCTTCGGTCAACAATCGATTATCGAATTTCAATTTGGGTAATTCAATCAATTTGGAAATTTCCTTAAAATATAGCTCGTTTTAAAATAATTTATTTCTCAAAAACTTATAGCACGCATTGTATGAAAATTTCTTTTTAGGCTAATTGCAGAATATAGAGTTCATTTATGCTGCTAGAATTGGGTACTGCTATTGAAAAAAAAAAAAAAAATACCGTTAGGGTTTTTTTAAACATGTATAGATTACCCCCCCCCCCCCCTACGCAAATTTTATATACATCATTTAAAACTACACTTTATTTCCAATCATTTGGTATCAGTAACTTATTTCTACGATAATTTTTTGCAGAGATGGTACGGAATGAGTACATTTTTATTCCCCACGCTAGTACGTATTCGTTAAGTTTCAGAACAAGACAAATGCATTAAATTTCAGTAAACTTAACTTTACGATTTGGATCTTTGGACTTTACTATTGGGACGATCATACGTAAATAGTCCATTTTCATCATAGTGATGAAGAAATATATATATATAGTACAAGTAATATTTTTAAGGATATTTTTATTCAGAAAAATTAAATATACAGCCTTTGATATCAAAAGGCTCTAGAAATTCAAGTTTTTTTTAAAACAATGCCGTATATTGGGTACTCAAACAATGTTCTCCCTATACCATTATGTGATGGAATACTTTTGTGTAGCCCTTAAATTAAAAATTTGTAATTAAAAAACAAAAATTCTTTGTACCACAGATGGTACAGAATGTATATTGCAGCATATACTTCATAGATTCATATCAATTTTATTATGCTCGAAGGATTGTAATACTATTAATATGCACTTAAAACTTTTTTCTCGGCTCACTGTAACGTAACGGAATACTTTTGATTGTCCCTGTAATCGAACTATGCGTCAGATTTTCATAAAATTTCAGATAACTTGACAAAATTATGCAATAATTATATATATTAAATTTCTAACGATTTGGTTGGGTAGTTTTAGAGTTCATATATGCGGACAGATAGACACACGGACTGCAGGATAACTATAGGTGCTAACATATTTACATAATTACGAACGCACCTAAAAATGAACTTCCAACAATCATCCCTAACATACAGTACTTCGGATGCAGTTAGTATCCTAAATCTTTCGTGTGTCCCTGTAAATGTTGTGCGCTTTCTATTATACAGGAAATAGCTTATAGCAATGTATGTCAATTTCAATATATATTAAATATTTTATCATAATTAAAATACGCCCCAAACAAGATTTTTCCTGTACCATTATGTAATGGAAAATTTTTGTGTGGGACTGTAAATGAATAATAAATATTCTTTGCACTACATATTCTGTGAAATGTATATTTTCGTATTATTCATAAATGTATATCAATTTCATTTTGTTCGAAAAAGTGTAACATCATTAAAATGTTTTTGAAACACTTTTTTTTTCCCTTTTGCCGTAACGTAATAGAATATTCAACTGTCCTTGTAATTGAACTATGCATCATCTTTTCATAAAATTTGAAATGAGTCAGCAAAATTATGCAAAAATAAGATATTTCAGCGATTCGATTGAATAGTTTTTATGCTGTTATATGCGGACGGACGGACTCAACCACGACTATAAGTACAAGAACGCGCTTAAAAACAATACATATGTTTTCAAATTATCTTTTCAGGGGACCAAAAAAAAAAAAAAAAATTATTAAATCACAAATTGATAAATTTTTAGAAAATAAATTACTTTTATAAATTTAAATGAGTCAATGATATTATCCTCTTAACATTGGCCCAATCTTTCTATTAAATCATTCCTTACAGACTGAAGTATTTCTTTATGATGACTGAAAATCGTTTTACTTCAAAATCGACCCGCTTCCAAATTGACAGGACTCTTTACAAAATTACTTCCATTGGACGTGACACAGGTTTCACGCGTGCCTTTGATTCACCGTTGGTCAGAGCGCACGTGACCTCATGATTTGCGTTAATGCGAGCTATTGACAAAAAGCGGATGCATGGAATGATTCCACAGATATTTTTCGATTTTCCCCTGCGAACATCCCTGCTGATTGCTAGTTTCTTTTGACAGGAGATTTTTTATTCTACTTTACTTCAAAATGATAACAAGTTGGAAATTGCACGTGAACGTAGCAAATGAGGTGCACGTTTCTGTAAATATGCAGGAAGTAATTTTTATTACACCTCAGCAACGTATATCTTATTCATAAAATGTGAAATAGTTGAATATAATTAAAACACGTACCAAACCATGTTTCCCCGTATAGCATTATATAGTGGAATACTTTTGTGTGGCCCTGTAATTTAATAATAAAAATTCTTTGCATCACAGATTGTACAGAATACATATTTTAGTATATATTTCATAGATTCATGCCAATTCTATTATGTTCGAATGAGTGTAACATCATTAAAATGCATTTGAAATTTTTTCCCCATTGACCGTAATGTAACGGAATCCTTTTTAATGTCCCTGTAATTGATCTATCCATCCGATTTTCATAAAATTTGAAATGACTCGACAAAATTATGTTATAATTATGTATTTTAAATTTCAAACGATTCGGTTGGGTAGTTTTTGCGTTGTTATATGCGGACAGATGGACGGACTGAGCGACAACAATAGGTGCTACGTATTTACATAATTACGAACGCACCTAATATTGAATTATTAACATCATAAGACCGGAGCTTCTCAATGGAAATGTGAAATTTTTTTCGATGATGTGAAGTTAATAAAGTTATGAAGGCCTAAGCTGTCTCATTATTTAGTCATTGAGAAATACCTTATTTTTGTTTTTTCATTCTATTCCCTGTATAATTTTACTTCGTGATCTGTACGAACGTCAACAATGCATGGGCCATCTATAGAATTATGATTCGACTCACGACTGACATGCTGCGCTTAATCTGTAGGAGTTATATAACTTCTAATAATGCATTATTCTACGATTGAATGATTCACAGTAAGCACGCCAATATTTCTGCAATTTTACACGTATAGCTGATATTTTTCATATATAGCCCGAATTTTTTATCTGCTGTATCAGATATTTTCAAAATTTTCAACTTATTGATGGTTATAAATGTTTTCAGACTTAATTAAAATTAGAAACTGAAATAGCATTTAGCATGAAAAGTTTATAATAATACAATATTATAAATGGCTTTATTATCTTCTTTTTTTCCTACTTGTAAAAAAGAAAATTGAACATCAACTCTGAAAACACACACAACCAGTGTTCTCGCTGGCATTTGACCAACGAACGTTAGTAATTTGGCTAATTAAAAATAAAAAACATTCGCCAAATTTAAAAAATATTAGCAAAATACATATATAACCTAGATATATGTTTCAATATGTTCTAAAATAACCTAAGTTTTTATGTGACTTGTTGTTAATTTATTTTCTACTATCCGCTACAAATATAAAATTATGTATACATTAAATATATATATATCTATGCATGTATATGAAAAACGAAAAAGAAAAAAAGAAAAAGCAAAAATTGAGTACTAGCAATTTGGTGAATCTAATCGCTTGTTTACTCGCCAAATGAAGAATTTAGTCGCAATTTGGCGCATTGGCGAGCGACAGCGAGAACACTGCACACAACGTGCTTTTTACACTTATATAACTCCAGGATTTAGTATAAAGATTCAAAGAACCTTGTTTCATGTCACAAAATTTTAAATATAAAATTATTTGTTTTTATTGACTAATTTGAATGTCTGTTTTTTAGGTGCGTTCGTAATTATGTAAATAATCGTCGTCCAGTCCGTTTATCTGTCCGCATACAGCAGAGCAAATACTACCCAATCAAATCATGAAATTTAAAGTAGATAATTGCTGCATAATTTTATCGAGTAATTTCGAATTTAATAAAAATCAGATGCATGGTTTAATTGCAGGGACAATCAAAAGTATTTTGTTACATGACGGCCAATGGGGAAAAAATAGTTTCAAGTGAATTTTAATGATGTTACACTCTTTCGAACATAATAAAACTGATATGCATATATGAAGTATTATACTAAAATATATATCTGTATATTCCGTACAGTCTGTCGTGAAAAGAATATTTGTTATTTATATTTATTTACAGGGCTACACAAAAGTATTCTATTTTATAATGAAGTAAGGAGAAACATTGTTTGAGGCACTTTTAATTATATTAAACTATTTCACATTTTATGAAATTGATATACGTTGCTGGGGTTTAGTCGAAATTACTTTCTGTATAATAAAAAGCAGCTAGTATTTACAGGGACACACAAAATATTTCGGCTACTGTACTGCATCCGAAGTAACTGTATAATACACTATATGGCCAAAGTGATCGGTCACTTGCGATTTTAGACATTTTGTTAAATATCTAGAAAAATACATAAGGAATTTTCCTGAAACTGTAAGTGTGTAAACATAATAGTACAGGTCATACATTTCCGTGAAGATTTTTTTTTTTTCACAAAAACTATAGGGGACCATCAACAAATTGAAAAAGAACGAATATATTTTAGATAATTCTGTCAAAACTAATGCAGCAAAAGCATTCAAACTATAAATTTTGATTAAGTGGCTTACTATAATAAACTGTGTTCATTTTTATGCGGATAGCATATATACTCGTAGAAAAATTAAGGTTTTTATAAAAACAGTCCCAAATTTTTCCAAGTTTTTTGCCTATAATTTGCAGAGTTCTTAATATAAAATTTTCTTTTCCGAAATATGACAAACAACATTGTACACAATACCCTGTAATCAGACTTATAAAAATAATAAAAAGTGCATGAAAAATGAGCAGGTTTTTTAAATAATTTTTCATTGCGCATATATTAACATTATCGAAATCTCATTTGCGTATTTTATAAGCTAAATGGAAGAGCAACTTTTGTGAAAGTCGCTAAAACATAGCTTGGAAATTCTGAAAGTGATCGTCGATAGAATAAGTTCACAATCCGTTGTTCCCAAAATGAAGCAAAAAATGTGAGGAGCTGTATCCAAATATAGTAAGTGCGTTCAATATTGTGTATGGTATATTGACACTAATCAATGGATAAATGAATACAGCTTTTCGTCTTTTGTTTCATCACGGAATTTCATAAAACTTCAGATTCAGTTAGTTTTTGACATGAATTGATGTTTGTTTACGTTTTCGTGTAAATCGCTCGATGTATGGCACTGCTATGCAGCATTATTTAAGATTTCCGCAATTGCTCAATCTCGAGAATTAAAGCACGAATTTTTAGGAAACTTCGGATTAGGTTAGTCCTTGACATGAAATGGCGTTATTTTATATTCTGGTGTAAATCGCTCAAGAAGTGGTGCTGCTATGCTGCATTTTGTGCGATTTAGCTATATCTTTAGATTAATGCACGGAATTTCATCAAACTTCAGATTCAGTTAGTCCTTGACATGAATTGGTATTTTTTTTTTAAAGTTTTGATGTAAATCTCTCAATAGGTTGCGCTTCTATGCTTCATTTTTTAAGTTTTCCACAACAGCTCTATCTCAAGAACGGATGCACGAATTTCCATCAAACTTCAGTTTCAATTCGTCCTTCACAAGAATTGCTGCTGTTTACATTTTTACGTAAATAGCTCTATAGATGGGGCTTCTATACTGCATTTGTTATGATTTTAGTAATAGCTGTATCTCACGAACTTTATCACATACTGTATCTTTAGATTAATGCATGGGTTTCCATCAAATTTCAGATTCAGTAATCCCTAACATTAATCGATTTTGTTTACATTTTGGAGTCAATTGCCCTACAAGTGGCGCTGCTACCCTATAAAAAACAAAAAACGGACGATTTTACGGAAATTGTACTAGTAATCGTGACGCAGTACAATTTACTCTTTTTAACGAAAAAATTTCCGTTGTTTTCAGCTTTTTTCTGGCATTTAAAGATATTTTTCCGTTAAAAAACAGTAAATTGTACTAGCGTCTCGATTACCAGTACAATTTCTGTGAAATCGTCCTTTTTTTTTTTTTTTTTTTTTTTTTTTTTTTCTCAACAGTGTATGCTGAATTTTGTAGGATTTACACGATTTTAGCGATAGTCATATTTCAAGAACGCAATTTTATATCTTTAGAATCCCCTCATGATGCCATTTAATTTTGGCATACTACGATAGCAAATTTCGAAATTGTAATATGCAGTAGAAGAAATTTTCGCGATCGGCATATCTGACTAGTTTTTTTTACTTTCTTTTATTTTTACAAGAAGAAATTATTGGATTCGTGAAATTTTTGAATTCCGTTTTTCGACGGATCTATACGTTTTAAGGGTCAAGAAACATGTTTTTACAAAATGCCTGTATGTGAGTCTGTCTGTTACTCTGTCACTCTATCTGACAAAAATTTTGTGGAATATCTCAAGAACTAATTCATAGAATTTCACAAAACTTTAGATTAAGTTAAATCTTGATATGAACTAGAGCTGATTAGTTTTTGGTGAATATCGCCCAGCAGGTTGTTCTGCTATGCTGTCTTTTTCACGATTTCAAGAACTAATGAACGGAATTTCATAAAACATCGGATTTTATTGCCCGGGATATAATATACGGCTGATTTGTTTTTTTATGTAAATCGCCCAACAGGTGGCGCTGCAGTACAGCATTATTCATGATATTTGTAATAGTTCTATCTTAAGAACAAATGCACGGATTTTTACAAAACTTCAGATTCCGTTAGTACTTGCTATGTGGATTTGCAATGTGGATGATGATTTTTGCAATAGCTCTATTTCGGGAACTAATGAGAGAATTTTCATCTAACTTCAGATTCAGTTAGTTCCTGATGTAAATTAGTATTCTTTAGTTTTTGGAGTAAATCGATCAACAGGTGTCGTTTCTATCCAGATTTTTTCTGCGATTCCTGCAATGATTCTGTCTCAAAAACTAATGAACGGATTTCCATCAAACTTGCTTCATTTTTCGGGAAGTATTAAAGTGTATCAGATAGAAGAAAGTTTTGGGATTGCCACATCCGACTAGTTTTAATTATGCCATAAACAGATATCAACGGTGACGTAAAGCTAAAAACAATAATATAGTATTTGAAAATGCGACAGTTTTTTCTTCTAAGGAAATTTAAAGGTCAGAGCTTGAAAAGCTATTTTAGTTGAAGTGAATATAAACCACTAACTTCCTTATATTTCTGCTTTCTTAAAAATGTAACTAAATATTCTTTAAGATATTAGTTAATCGTAGCTTTGATATAATTTTCCTTACTGTTCAAGGTCACAGGATAATGCAAGCCTAGTTATTCTATTGTATTGTACTTATTTATAGGATAATACACTGTAAAAAAAAAATCTGTAAAGGTACTAAACTTTTTCTTGGAAACTGGGATTCCAAGAAATTTTCCTGTAACGGTAACAGCAAAAATTCAAATTTCAGAATCGGTTACAGGGATTTTTTCTGTTATCGTTACATGAAAAGTTCTTGGAATCCCAGTTTCCTAGAAAATGTGTAGTACCTTTACAGATTTTTTTTTTACAGTGTAGTTGATCTAATGCTTAAATTCTACAAATGAGCTTACAATGAAGACGGGAGTTTTAAAACTCGGCTTACCCAGAAAATCAAATGTTGGAAAATCGCGAAACACCTCTGACTGTATCCAGTGGTTTCCACTGTAAACAAAAATTTTACAATGCCAGAAATACATGATAAAGCTGGTTTTTCAGCAGAATTTAGTTTTTTTCTATGCAGGTTCACTAATAAAATAGAATGATAAAGAAAACTGGATCCCGCATAGTTAATAATGTTCTTTTTCGAAAATATAACAAACAATATTGTATACAATAGCCTGTAATCAGAATTAACACGTTCGCTGCCGCTTACATGAAGATGTGATTATAGTTAATGCCGCACTGTAGAAGTGGGTTTTTCCCAGAATCCGATTTACTTTTTATAAAAAATAATCAGTGAAAGATTTTCCCGCTCCAAAGCGTGACTGGCTATTGGACATCACCCCACATTACGCGCTGGCGCGTGAGTGGCCCCTTAACGTTTACGCCATATCACGCGCTTTCGCGTGAGCGGCAGCGAACGTGTTAAAAATTGTATGAAAAGTGAGACAGATTTACTAAATAATTTTTTATTGTGCATGCGTGCGAGCTATCAAAATTCCATTTGTATATTGTATTATCTAAATGTACAGAGCAACTTTTGTGAATGTCTCAGAAGCATAGCTTGGAAATTCTGAAAGTGATAGTGGATAGAATAAGCTCAAAATCCGTTACTCCCAAAATGAAGCAAAAAAGATGAGAGGCTGTATCCATATATACATTAATTAGTGTCAATATAGAATACATAATATGGCATGTACTACTATATTTGGATACAACCTCTCATTTTTAACACTTTCCAACAAAGTTGAAAAGTGTTTATGCAGTCGGTTTGTCTGGCCGTCTGTCCGCGCTCTAACTCCCGTTAATATACTCGGATTGCTATGAAATTTGTATATGTTATTCGTATTTACCCTAGCACGAACCCTATTGAAAATGAAGTTTCTACCCTGATTAGTTTATTTACAGAGAGTCAAAAGTTTTCCGATACATTACGGTCTATGGGGAAAAAATCCTTTCAAATGAATTTTAAAGGTGTTACACCTGGTCAAACATATTCAAATTTGGATTCTGGAAAATGCACTAAAATATCAGTGAAAATAATAGTTATTATTCATTTACAGGGCCACTCAAAAGAATTCCATTACACAATAATAAAGAAAGGAATTGTTTGCGACATAGTTTAACTATGTTAAACGATTTCAAGTATCATAAAATTCATATACACCGCTGAAACTCAATATTTCACGCATAATATGATGTGCATAGCATTTACAGGGACACACAAAATACTTCAAATCGTATATTCTATCCGAAGTACTGTACACTATCGATGATAGTTGATGGATATATGAAATGCATTTTCAATTGTGATATTCGCTTTTGCATTTTACTAAATGTCTGCATATTATATGGTGTGTATAAATGTTATAGTTGATATACAGGGTTACACAAAAGAGCTCGCAAACTTTACTGGATATGAGAGTAATGTACTTAAAGGTGGTTTATAAATAAGTGATGCATTTTTACATTGAACTGCTTTAAGTTTACAAAGACATGTTTGTAGAATATAAATAAAATGATATGCATGGTAACGCAAAGAATTATCTACGTGGTCACCCATGGATGGTAATTTCTGAAAATGTCACTTAAGTAGTTTTAAAAATGTTTTTGTTTGAACTAAATTTTAACAAAATACTGGCGTGTAATAAAGTTATAAGGTAAACTACATGGTACTACATACTAATAAAAGTAATGAAGTTTTTTTCCATATATTAGTTTAAATTGCTGGAAGAGAAATTTATGCCTGTTAGGCGTTTTTTTGCTAAACTACACTCTAAATAGGAGTGAATAGTCACTCCAGAATAGTGAATACTCACTCTATCGCAGACAAAATATGCCCAACTTCTTTAGAGTGACTATTCACTTTGAGCAAAAAAGGAATCATTGACTCTTTGAAAGAGTGAATACTCACTCCTAGGAAGTGAATATTCACTCTACACAGGGGTTAATAATCACTATTTCTGAGGAGTGACTATTCACTTTTGCTAAAGGAGTGCGTTTTTTCACTCCTAGTAGGAGTGAGTAGTCACTTTTTCATAAAAGTGAATTCTCCCCCCCCCTTTTTTTTTTTTTTTTTTTTTTTCCCCCAATGAATTCTCTTTTTTTATTGCTATTATGGGCATTTTAAAAGAATCGTGTCTTTTAGAACATACAATGAAAATAAATACAAACGTGATAAAGATTGGAATAAAATACTTTATTGACAATATTTATTTTAATCAAAGTATGTAACATTAATTGAACTTTTTAAGAGAAAACGTAATTAAAGTTACACATGAATTAAATTAGATTATTGACAGAAATAAACTATTTTATTCCAATCTTTCTCCTTGTGTTTACTTTCATTGGTAGTCCCATAAATATATGATAGTTTTAAAATGCCCATAAGCGCAAGTTATTAAACAGTTTTAAAATATTAAACATACATTTTTTTTTCAGATACCCATTAAGTTTTACATATTATTTAAATAAATCCATAATGCATGTTATTTTTTTTTTTTTTTTTTTTTATGTGTAATTAAAATCTTATTTCTGAAAAATATATATTAATACAAGCCGTATTTATAAAATGGCATGGTAAGTCATATTTAATTTCAATTTTTTATTTCCGTATATAGAGTAGATGTGCATGTAGTACCTGCCGGCGAAGACACTCACGAGCTAATGCTAATCCTATGGGGAGAGATTTTTCTAATATTTCGTTTGCATTTTGACATTTTATTTATTTATTTATTTTGCATTGAATAGCTGAAGTTCGTTTCTATATCGCATCTTTTTTTACTTTTTCGATTTCGGTCGCAGATATTTTTATAAAGTTTCTTTTACTTTTAAAACCGGTACCAAAAATGAAAGTGTTTTTTAAAAAAATATCTGCAGACAAAATTGAAACAGTTAAAAGAAACAAATATTTAAGAGAGAAAACGTGTTTTCGACGACTTCTGTAACTTAAGTGTTTTTATTTAAATGGTGAACGATTAAGCCCTATAAGCCCCTCTTTTGACTGTGCCCTTAAAATTTTTTTTCGTCTTCATGAGTGGTTTGATTGCCAGATTATAAAATAGTCAAAACATAGTTAGATTCATTTTGAAAAAATAATAATAATAAAATGAAGAGGATATTGAAATTTTATAAATCATATTAAAATAACTTAAAAACAACTATTTATAAAAATTTTGGTGTCATTACATTTTGGTAAGTGCAATTTAAAAATTAAAATTGATTACTTAAGTTTTTAATTAAATTAAAATAATTTATGCACTATAAACATTACCATAATTGCTTTTTTTAACAGTGCCTATATGATGGTGTACATTACTGGAAAATAACTACTTAAGTATTCCAGTAATGGACACTCCTCTCAAAACCTTAAAAATTAATGAAATTTTATAAACGACATTAAATACATAAAATTCAAAGCTTTCTTCAGCTACAAAAACAAAAAGTTGCAAATTTTGCAATAAAATAAGGAATACATAAATTTATTAAATGAAGCCAGCTCTTAGTATGATTTTCAATGAAAACACGATTTTCAATGAAAAACACAGTGAAACTTAAAAACATTATTTTGTGGTTCCTGATTGGTTTAATTAAGAGTGTCAACAATAGTGCTAAATTATAAAATATGCAAGGGCGAGTTACGAAAAAAAAAATAAAAGCTAAATTTTTATTAGTTATTTTTTTTTATAAACCAAAAACATTCAGGTGTGTACACTGCTGCTTCTACCCTATGATACTGCTACATCTACCCTATAGTATTCTATCAATGTGAGTTAAAGTTTTATAAAAAAAATATACTCGTGTAGGAAAAAGAAAAATGAAGAAAATATAAAATAAAAGAAATGACTACATAAGTGTTGAATTAAGACATTTTTCTCCGGAAGTGATATTTCTGGCTCCGGGGGGGGGGGGATATTATAGAGCTCCGGTGAGGGAAATTGCCCATTTTGACCATTGAAGACACAAAATCTCAAAATTTCCGGGGGGGGATTTCAATGCTCCGGCGGAATACCTCCCCCGAGACACCCTCTGAATTCAACACTGCTACATATGTTTTGTTCTTACTGTTGGAAAAACAATTTTAATGAGTTATTTATCTCTAATAAATAAATGTCATCTAATATAAGTCATACTGCAAACTTTTAAAATAAATTTACTAAAGCGTTTTATTCTGCAATCTTTGTGTCAGCGATTTTTCTTTTCTTTTCTTTTTTTTTTCTCCGAGCAGAGATAGAAGACAACTTCCTGTGTAAAGTTTAACTCAACATTCTAGAATTTACTTTCGGAAAATAAAAAGTTGAAATTAAAATTGACTTACCGTTTTTTATGTTAAATATTATCCCTTGTTTGATGAATAATAATCCTTTGTTTGATAAATAAGATATGTGCAGTGCAACATCTTCGTCACTGAGTACTAATGGAGTATTATTGTTTTTTACTGAATTATTTGTTCTCCATTTTTACTCCAGATCAAGAAACTTAATCTATGTGGATTATTTTGAATCAGAAGATATCGGAGTATATCATTCCAAGATCGAAATTTAAACTATTTTTCAGTATTAATAATACAAATTAAAGGTCCACATTTGTAGACCGAGGAAACGAAACCACGGACACGATAAAATGGCGGAAACATTTTTATCATCACAACTGAGAAGACGATTTCTGATTGGCTGATGCGTAATACATATCTAAGTCATTTTTTAAGAGTGACCGTTAACTCTTTCAAAGGAGTGACACTCATTTTTGAAAAAGAGTGCGTTTTAATAGCAAATAAGCGTAATTTTATAGGTTATATTATAAAATGTAGTTTTTGAAAAGTAAGAATTGACATATTTTGGTACTTTTCATTGTTTTACTCCATATATTGGTTCAAAGTTGAGCGGGTATTTTTTCCAAGTGTATAATGCCGGGCTTTTACTCTCTTTAACGGAGTGAGATTTTTCACTACCGACCATGGAGTGAGATATTTCACTCTCGACAACGGAGTGAGATATTTCACTCCTTTTTAGGGAGTCGGAAATTCCACTCTTTAAAGAGTGCATTTGTATAAAGTTCACTCTAAAAAGAGTGAAAATGCAAATCACTCCTACAAAAAGTGAGCTTTTCACTCCTCCCAGTTTTAGATTGTAAACTTCCGCATTATATAGTATATACATCAACCGGCAGATCAAATACAGGGGCGTTCAAAAATATTGAAATACATATTTGGCTATGGACAATAACATCTTATCTATCTAAATAACGAAATTTTGTTAAAGATTTCAGGAAGTGTTGGAAAGTGTTCCATAATCAATGCTTAAGGCATGATTTTTCTTATTTGCTTTTGCTTTATTTTGGGAACAACGGATTTTTAGCTTATTATCAGGGCCTGATTATCAACGGGGCACTCTCCCACCAGAAAAAGTAAATAGAAATTTTTTCCTTATTCATGATAGTAATTTTGACTGAAAAGGGCGTTTAAACAAGGCGAAAATTTCTATGTAATTTTACTGGGGAGAGAGTGCCCCGTTAGTAATCAGGCTCTGCTTATTATATCGACGATCACTAAGAATATTCAAGCTATGTTTTTGAGACTTTTGTGCAAAAGTTGCTCTATACATTTAACTAACACAATATGCAAATAAAATTTTGATAGCCCTCACGCATGCGCAGCAAAAAAATATTTAGTAAACCTGCTCATTTTTCATATTTTTTTATTATTTTTTGATTCTGATTACAAGGTATTGTGTATAATGTGTTTTTTCATATTTTCGGAAAAGAACATTATTTTATATTAAGAACTCTGCAAATTATAAGCAAAATTTGGGACTGTTTTTATAAAAACCTTAATTTCTCTATGAGTATATTTACTAAAAACATAAGGAAAACATAAAAACAGTAAAACATAAAAATGAACACAGTTTATTACAATAAACCACTTAATCATAATCTACCGTTTGAATACTTTTGCTACATTAGTTTTGACAGGGTTAATCCAAATATATATATATATATATATATATATATATATATATATTCGTTCTTTTTGAATTTGTTGACGGTCCCCTAAGCAGGTTCTGGAAAACATCTTCACGGTAATATATGACCTGTACTAGTATGCTTACGTAGCTGGAGTTCTGGAAAATTCCTCATGTATTTTTCTAGATATTTAACAAAATGTCTAAAATTGCCAGTGACCGATCACCTTTGGCCGTATAGTGTATTAAGTTTAAATTCCTCCCAAATTTGTTCCAGTGTTCGAATATTCTTACAAACAATGGCGTAGCTAGAATGGGTGACACCCGGGGCGGAAATAAATGGTGTCATCCCCACTTAGCAGGGTGTCAATCCCACCCCACCCCCACCCTATTGATCGTATTTTTTCAATCGCAATTCTATGTTATTACAGCAAATAACCATTCCGTTCCTTATTTACCTTTTGTTCTCCTGCATAAAAAAAACTCAGGAGCGACTCATCATTCAACATATAATCCGCATAAGGCAATACGGTGTCTATATGTAGAAGATAAGTCTTTCTTTTAAAGTTTGCTATCGATACCCTCTCGATGGTTAGGTTGATTTTTGTTAACTGGCGCATACCTTATTTAGAAAATTTTTACATTCACAAAGAAAAGAAAATGAATTGTGTTGCGTCGTGCGCTAGAATCTTCACTTTATTTTAATTTTTTTTTTCCAAAATCTTATTAGATTATATATATATGTATAGAGATTTTCAAAAAGAGATTGGGTGTCACCCCCTTAGAGGGTGACACCCGGGGCGGACCGCCCCCTCCGCCCCTCGCTTGCTACGCCACTGTTATAAATGCCAGAAAATTGAAGTGAAAAGGATTTAAAAAGCATGTTATATAATTTACTCACTAGAAGTTTCTGGAGTTTCATAGTTAGTCTTTTGAATTCGATGAAGCGTCAGCAAGCGGCACGTGAAAACAATCCATTCAAGCGTGAAAAATAAGGTTGACTATCTGCATCGTAACAAATTAACCTCAATTCAGTGATAGTCCACTTTGGGAGATTATCTGATTTACATGGGAAGTGAATGCATCTGAGATGGGTGCGTTTTCTTCACATTGTCTCGGTTTATTATTAGGCAAAGAAAAATGTTTTTCATCTCGAAATCGCACAGTTTTAGAGAAACGATAAACTGTCATTTCAGATATTTCTTTTAGATAGATTTCGTAAGAAATACTACCTATTACATTTTCCTTCTATGTTGGCTCTACCAGCGGCTGGGAGGTTCTGTTCTCGAAACTGGTTGGTTTAGTTTGCTTTGCTTTATTTTGTGGCGGTCGATTATCTATTCGAGGGATATAAGCCCTGGGGTGAGTGCCCTTCGAGGGAATCTTTCTAAAGGACCCGTATTTACGCAAGGTTCGAAGAAAATCACGAAAATTTCGAACAGCTGGCCGACGGGCGCGAATGGGTTCGAGTCCAGCACCTGCCGTTGCCAGTTTCGGGGGAAGAACCTCTCGGCCACTGGTGGGGCTATCGAAACTGGTAGACGGGAAGTACTGTCAAGGAAGGTCTCCATACGGGCATACTCAGAAAAATCTGAAAAAATTACAGAATGTTCTTCTCATATAGTTATATATGTTTATAAGAAAAATTTCGGCGGAACCTCCTTATAACGCCCGTAAAAAAATAATAAAAATTTCGTTTATTTGGCGATTTATCTCCGGTTGGCGAAAAAATGAAATTTTGAAAAATACGCTTTTATGCTTCGAATACTTTTTAAAGAAAAAACTTTCTATGTTCAATTTATTTAAATAAGTTTAGTTTAAGTAATTTTAGTTTTGCATTTTTACTTTACTTTAAGTGTAATTTTGTCATATACGTTTAAATGTACTTATAACAAAATGAAATTATTATATTTTATCATTTAAAACACAATTTAAATTGATTAAAATTGTTCCAAATTGAAAAATACACTGTTAAAAATCTGCTGCATTTTGTTGCAACGCACTCCCTTGCTTGTATAGAAAACGGTTACTTGGCCGTGAAATGGAGCTTTCTCATTGGTTGGAATAGAGATATTATATACAAGCGGTGGAGTGCGTTTCAACAAAATGCAGCAGATTTTTAACAGTGTATGACACGGTCAATTCACCGTGCTGTGGAGCATTCTCATTGGTCAGAAGAGAGATATTCTATAAAAGTAGTGGAGTGACCTTGCAGTAAATGCTGCAGATTTTTAACAGTGAAGTCAATTAAAATCAATTTTCAGATTCGTTAAAATCGTCAGCTTTTGGCGAGGAAATGCACTGCTCGCCAAATCCCGCGTCGTTTTTAGCTTTTCACGCCAATTATTCCAAACTATTTTATTTTTTTACATATCTAATAATGTAATTCCGCTGCTAATTTTCACTGATCCTTTATTACCTACATGAGTAGTTTAATTTGTATTTTTTTCAAAAAATTCTGAGTATGCCCCCAATGGAGACCTTCCTTGTGAGTTCGAACCCAATCGCGCTCGTCGCGTCGGCTCGTTCGGAGTTTTCCGTGGTTTTCTTCGAGCCTTGGATTGCCTTGCGTAAATATAGGTTAGGTTCCCTTTGAAAGATCCTCACGGAAGGCATTCCCTGTCCCCCTTAAAACATTGAGCCACTTTATCTCGTGTTGATAATCGGCCGTTATAAACAAATCCACACATTCTACGTTAAAATTTCAGAAAACTTTTCGCAGATCTACACCGATTATGAGCCCTGGAACCCAAAACCAATATCCAAGATTTAAAAAAAAACAAAAAAAAAAAAACGTATAATATGTCACTTGTTTATGGACTTGATGATTTTCATAATTCTGCACAAATCTCTTTCAAAATGATACATAAAATCAAGAAGTGGAAAATTTAGGTTAAATTCCATTAAAATGGGCAAAATCAGACCAATAAGGCGGGGAATAAAAAGGGATTTTGTGAAAACCGAAAAATCCCCATAACTTCTTAGTTATAATACATATCAAAACAATTTAAAGTTATTACTACTTGTAGAAAAAGAGCAAAAAATTATGTATGACAGAATTTTGATAAAATTAAAAATAGATTCAAGAAGAGAAAAAATAAGGTTTTAGGAAGAAAAAAATTATAACTTCGTCAATTTTCTAGATATCAAATCCAATTAAATTTATTATAAATATTCTTTTTATTATCTACAACTTTTATATTTGACAAGTCTCTGACCACAAAATAAATAAATAAAATAAAAATGATAACAAAAACAAAAAAAGGGAGAAGAAGAAAAAAAATCATAGCTTTGTCAATTCACAAGATATCCAATCGTTTAAATTTCTTATAAATCTTCTTAATATTATCTAAAACTTTATATTGGCAAGTTTTCAATAAGGCTAATTCTTATAGCAAAAACAAGTTAAACAAAAATAGAACGTACGGGTTGAAGGAAAAAAATATCGTATTAACATGATGTTGATAAAAACAGTACAGAAAAATGAAATTAAAAACTCATCAAAAGCGGTCAGATAAAATTGTTAATCTGGATTTATCTCTATTCTTGATTCAGTTTTTATTGGTGAAAATAATAGGGGAAAATGGGGTACTGTGGATCTAAGTGCACAGTGGACCACCCCTTACATTTTATTTATTTTTAAATTTTTAAAGCTTTTCTTTAAAGCTAATTCATTACAGTACTGAATTGATTACTTATAGCCTTCAAAACACATCGTTTGTTTAGAATGATCCATTTTATCCTGACTGGTTGTTCTGAATTTCTAAAAGCAGAATTTTTCATCATCATACTTTTCTTTATTATTGATTATTAGTTTAGATAAACAAGAAAAAAATAGCTTTTTTTTTTATAAAGGTATAATATTTATTTTTATTTAATATGAAAGTTAATATGCTTAAAATAAAACTAAATAACAATTTTATGAGAAAGTACCCGTAAAGCATGGTGACGTCACTGCAACGTCGTTGTGAAGTCACTTTGTGACTTTGTGATCATCGATTGTCGATGTGAAGTCACAGTGACTAAAATGTGAAGTCGTTATGGCCGTTTTAGAGCTCTTTTGTGACGTTTCACAAAGTGGTCACAATGTGACAAATTTGTGAAAAATGTGTCATTTGTGACTAATTTAACATTAACATTGTGACGAAACTGTGACAAAAGCGACGATATTTAAATTGCCAGAAACATGTTTTTTAAAGTAAATAACATGTTTTGAAGGATATTTATAAATTTCTAAAGATTTTAAAGAAAGTCACATCTCAGTCACAATGTGACGCCACTGAGTGGTGGCATTTCGGTCACAGATGTGATGTGACCAAAGTGATTCACAGTGACGTCACTGTGACCATGCATGCTATTAGGGTATTGAACTTTAACGTAGACCATTACATTGGACCATCCCATGCTAGGGTCAGGGATGTAGTGGAGGGTATACGGGGTATACGCCGTATACCTTCTGGATTTTTTAAAGGAACATCATATACCTTCTGTTTCTCAAGAAATATATAGTATACATACTTTATGGTTGCTTAAAGCGTATATCCTCTGTTATTTTTATGACTACACCCCTGGTTAGAGTACAGTAATCCACAATCCATACACTTACTGTAATGTAGAAATTTCAAAATATTTAATAATAAATTATTCTCTACAAAGAAATATTGTTTTAAAGTAATTATTTAACTGCAAAATAAACGGAACAAAGAAAAATGTCAATTTATTTAACATAAGAAATACTCTGGTTTGTATTTATTGCTTTTAAAAACAATGCTAGTGCAGTAAAACCTCCATAACGGACACTCCCGAATAGCGGGACACCTCTATTTAGCGGACAGTTTTCCAATCCCCACTCTCAAAACTTAAATTTTTGTATGTTTAACCTCTGAATAACAGACATTCCGAATAGCGGACACTTTATTCGGCAATAAAGAATGAAAAAGTATTTTTTTAAACAGAAAAAAAATGAGAAAAAAATTTAAAAAGCCTCTGAATTTATCACGACAACGTGTCACAAATCTGTGATCACAGTTAAATGTAGATAAAGAGCTGCCTCCCCCCCCCCCCCTCCAAACGTTCAGTGCTAAATTCAGGGGGGTTGCCTGGGAGAAATAATCTCCCAGACTATTGAAATGTCATCCAAGAACATTTTGAGATTTTATGCTTTTAAAGATCAAAAAGTGCAGTCCCTCATCATCGCCCGGAACTCTACAATGTCCAATAACATCACACAGAAAAAACAAATTGCATGTAAATCACAAGCAAGAATAAGCTTTTGTAACAGATTTTTTTTTTCACAATAATATAATAAATAGTGGATAAAAGTTTGCACAATTTTATTTCAATTTTATTGCTTAAAAAATAACTTTAATTTCTGATTAATTATATAATATAGATTTTACGACATATAAAAGTAAAGTAGTGAAACACTAAGCATTTTTTAGTGTTTTTTGAATTTCTGAGGTTTTCCCAATAGCGGACACCTCCGAAAAGCGGACAATTTCTGCGGTCCCGAGATGTCCGTTATTTAGAGGTTTTACTGTATCCTATTGACTGTACCCTATTATTACTAAAACAATTTTTGACAAATTCTGAAATTTTATTGGTCATTGCACATGTAAAATACGAGTATGGAATCAAAACTTTATGGCTATTAATCTGTTGTTTGTATTGGTGTTGTCGTATAAGTTATTAAATCAAAGGCCCTCAGATCTAAAAGAATTTCAGGAAAATTTCTGGCTGATAAGTATTTGGAGTTTCATTTTCAAAATTTCATGGCAATGACGTTATTTTACTTAATAACTTTACTTTTAATGCATTTGTTCATGTATCTTAATCTGTTGTTATTTAAAAAATACAATGTTTTGTGGAAAATTTTTCTGTTTAGTTTTTTATAAGTTTTGTTCAAAAATGTCATTCCCAAATTTGCATTATGTTATTTTAGAGATAAAAAGGAAATAGAGAGTATTTTAAATAATAATACTAATAATAATAAATATTCGAATAATACTTAATAATGGACTTCTGTGCCCTGCTTCTGAGGCACACTACTACACTTTATGAATGCATGCAAATAATTAAAAAATAATGTATTTGAAGCTATTTTCTGAAAATATTCTCAGGCATGTAAAAATGCTTAAGGAATGTTGGCAGATTGGACTTTCCATTAAGAGGGCATCTCACTATATATATCCATTAATTGTATTACATTATATGAACCACTGAATTTAATACCTTATACCACATTGAACGTGGAGGAAAAAAAAATAATTAAAATGAATACAAATGGAATTTGTAGAACCAAAGCAGAATATTTGGGCCCCAAATGCTTTGGAACTACAAATGAAGTGTGTGGTTTCATCTTCGTATTTGCCATGAAAAAGCAAAATAATACAAATTTAGGGCTGCCAACACACACACACACACACACATATATATATATTAAAATGTTCTTGGTTCAGTTTATCAGTATCAGATTCAAAATTAACTGATCCCACCACGTGATCACCGTCTCTGAAATGGGTTATTTGTGATTAGTGTTATCATACCCAGTGTGCCACAATTTACACTGGACGTCTTGATTTCAACGGCTTCCAAAACTTGAATCGCGCAACTGCGCGAAAATCTCAGTATTTCATGATGAGCAAATTTCTTTACAATTATTTTCGTACCACCCTATTTGTTAGTCTGCTAGTCTGCATCGAATAATACAGTAAAATCTGCGAAGACAAAATTTGCCTGGAACGGAAATTTTTATAATGCCACACTAATCAGTCTGCGTATTGATAGAAACCCACCTAACGTAATTATTTTGTTGTAAATAGCGATTTAGTCTTCAATTGTTTTACAGTACTTCGTATACAGGAAATCTTGTAAAAAGAAATTTATTTAGCTCTATTTCTACCAGTATCAAGTCACACCTTTTCAAAATTTTGATTTATGTTTATTTTGCTTCCACTTCTAAAGCTAGTAAATATTTAAAGAAAAAGAATATTGCCAAGTTAAATCGATGACATTGAGATTCACACTAATTGTATATTACAGCCTTATTTTGTCAAGGAATAATAGCCATCGAAAAACTAATTAAGGAGGGATTAACTCTCTGATTTCCATCTTTTATACTTAATGATTGACCCCCCCTCCCCCCCCAAAAAAATGCAATCGGTCAGCCAAATCATATCTTGGTGGAAAACACCTGAAAAACCGATTTTAGCCGTTGACTCGTAAGGTTTACCATTGTGTTTTCTTGCATCCAAAGGCATGAAAACACGGAGGTCTGGGAGCAGAGTTCTCGCTGTCGCTCGCCAATGCGCCAAATTGCAACTAAATTCTTCATTTGGCGAGTAAACAAGCAATTAGATTCGCCAAATTGCTAGCGCTCAATTTTTGCTTTTCCTTTTTCGTTTTTCAAGCATATGCATATGTACATATTTTAATATATATATATATATATTTGTAGCGGAAAGTTGAAATTAGATTAATAACAATCATTGTCGCAGTTATGAAAATCTAGGGTATTTTAGAACTTATTTAAAACAAGTTGGAAATTGCACGTGAAGCGTAGCAAATTAGGTGCGTTCGTACGATAACGAAGTTTTAAAAATATTACTTTCATATGTCAATCTCATGAAATTGTAAATAGTGAATTACAATTAAAACGCTCATCAAACAATGTTATTCCTATACCATTATATAATGTAATACTTTTGTGTGGCCTTGTAAATCAATAACAAATGTTCTTTGCACCACAAATTATGTATGATGTATATTATAATATGTACTTTATAGTTGCATATAAATTTTATTAAGTTCGTATGAGTGTAACACGATTAAAATGCATTTGAAACATTTTTCCCATTGACCGTAATGTAACGGAATACTTTTGAGTGTCCCTATAATTGATCTATAAATCCGATTTTCATAAAATTTGAAATAACTCGACAAAATTATGTAATAATTATGTAGTTTAAATTTCAAACGTATAGAATATATTTGAAACTTTTTCCTAATTGACCATAATGTAACTGAATAATTTTGATTGCGCCTGTAATTGATCTATGCACACGATTATCAAAATATTTGAAATAACTCGACAGAATTATGTAATAATTGCGTATTATAAATTTCAAACGATTAAAATGCATTTGAAACTTTTTTCCCCATTGACCGTAATGTAATGGAATACTTTTGATTTCCCCTGTAATTGATCTATGCATCCGATTTTCATATAATTTGAAATAATTCGACAAAATTATGTAATAATTATGTATTTTAAATTTCAAACGTATAGAATATATTTGAAACTTTTTCCTAATTGACCATAATGTAATTGAATACTTTTGATTGCCCCTGTAATTGATCTATGCACACGATTATCAAAATATTTGAAATAACTCGACAGAATTATGTAATAATTGCGTATTATAAATTTCAAACGATTAAAATGCATTTGAAACTTTTTTCCCCATTGACCGTAATGTAATGGAATACTTTTGATTGCCCCTGTAATTGATCTATGCATCCGATTTTCATATAATTTGAAATAACTCGACAAAATTATGTAATAATTATGTATTTTAAATTTCAAACGTATAGAATATATTTGAAACTTTTTCCTAATTGACCATAATGTAATTGAATACTTTTGATTGCCACTGTAATTGATCTATGCACACGATTATCAAAATATTTGAAATAACTCGACAGAATTATGTAATAATTGCGTATTTTAAATTTCAAACGATTAAAATGCATTTGAAACTTTTTTCCCCATTGACCGTAATGTAATGGAATACTTTTGATTGCCCCTGTAATTGATCTATGCATCCGATTTTCATAAAATTTGAAATGACTCGACAAAATTATGTAATAATTATGTATTTTAAATTTCAAACGATTCGGTTGGGTAGTTTTTGCGTTGTTATATGCGGACGGACAGACGGACGGACTGAACGACAACTATAGGTGCTACGTATTATATAATTACGAACGCACCTAAAAAGGGAGTACATTAAAATATTAAAGTTTTTTGTGCGTGTCTGTGTGTTACAGGGCAAATCTATTTTGCTAATACTTTTTTCATTTGGCGAATGTTTCTTATTTTTAATTAGCCAAATTACTAACGTTGGTCAAATGTCAGCGAGAACACTGTCTGGGAGTAGGAAAACACAATGATGAACCTATAAGTCAACCGTTACAATCGGGTTTCTGAGGTGTTTTCCACCAAGATACGACTTGGCAGACCGATTGCGTTTTAATATGAAAATCGAGTTTTAACTAATTCTAGGATTTCAGCCGTGAAATCGATGAGATGATTGTCTTCGTTGCCGCCTCTCGGTCTAATACTTGATATCTCATACCAAACATGATGATCCTAAATAAAGTTTATCAGTTGCATGAGAATCCGAGTTTATTTACAGGAGTTAGAGGACGGGCAGACAATATTTGAATGCATAAGCACTTTTCAACTTTGTTAGAAAGTAATAAAAATTGTTTTTGATTGTTTTGGTACATCGAAAAATTACAAATAAAGACTTTAAAATTTGCCATTTGGCAATATTAGTATATACATAGAATATAAACTGAACTTAAAATTTCATTTTTATTGTTAAAAATTGTTATTGTTATCAGCTCTTAGTATTGTTTGTATCCCTCCTTTTTTTTTTTTTTCTTTAAATTGGTTTTCTATTTTGAGATGTTTGTGCAATGTTGTGGATGTTAGAGAATAATTCTGTGCAAATTAATTTATTAGTAATTTGCCATTTTTAAATTCTCTTTTTGCATGTTACATGTCTGTTAGATTGGGCGTTGACTTTTTTGTTTAATTAAGTAATTTCTTGGCAGCTTTACTCTTCAAGTAATTAGAACAAACAAAATATTGTTACAATACATATTCATATCTATGTTTTCAAATATTACATGAAACTATTACTGTATAGCAAAATAAACCATGATTAGAGAAAACGTGTTCCGATTCACCCCGTAAATCTTAAATCTTTGATGTTACAAGACATTTTTCTCTTTTTCATTATGTAGTTTAGGAATAAGTTGAATTTAATACAGCATATCGTTTACAGGTCTATCATTAATTAAAAATCCCTACCCTTAGGTTTAGAATACAAAAAATACTGCAGTTACATACAAAGTTTTGAAGACGTTGAAAAAATGAGGTTTTTAAGGATCCACTTGCAGATTTTTTTATGTACCCCAATAGCGGTGCCAACAAGGCAAAATTGAATTTCCCAACTCTTAATGTTATTACCTTTTTATAAAAAATATTGGCAACTAAAAATATCATCACACATATTTATAATAAATTTGTTTGTATGACAGGGAAGTTTCGTTCCTATTCACCCCGCTGTTCCTATTCACCCCATTTTACGGTATTACAAAAGTATACCACCTAAATTTTCAAATTAGTTTAAAAATTAATTTTGTAATCCTGCGCTTAAGTTGTCATAACAATTTTTGCTCGGAAAAATGCATGCCAATTTGAAACTCAATATAAATATTAATTCTTCATCTTGTAATCTTTCATATTTATGAAATGAATCATTTCATATTTCTCATTTGTGTTTTAAAATCACGTTCATTTTGCGATATTAAATGTTGAAAGTGGTTTTTTCTGTTAATTTGTTTTCCTGAGAACCCTTAAAACATATTTGAAAACTTAAACAATCACTCCTTGCAAAAAATAAAAAAAAGATAAAAAAAAAGATAAAAAAAAATTATGAAAACAGTTATTTTAATGCAAGCGTCTGGACATCTTTAACAACTTCTTTTTTAAATGCTATAACAGTAATAAGAGAAGCCGTGTCAAAAGTGAACAAGTGGGGTAAAGTGGGGTACTGTGAGAGGAATGGGGCAGTAAATTTTTCTCTTTTTGTATCATTCTAAATATTTCATGAACCACACATTAGATGTTAATCCAAACTTCAGTTGAAGAAGGCAGAGTTGCTCTGCATAAGTTTACAACTGTATAGAGCAGGACTGTCCAACGCGGCGCCCGCGGGCGCCATGGCGCCCTTTGAAGATATTTTTGGCGCCCTTTTGAAGACTTTCTGTTATTATATTTTTTAGAAGTAAAATTCTATTATAAAGAAATTTTCATCAAAATTATTTTTATTTCTATGAAAGATATTTTCAAAACTTGCGAAAACACTGAAAACCAGAAACATACTTTGAAAATGTAATCATGCAAATTTTCATGATTTCTAGTTATTGTTTATAAAGTGCAATTATGATGGTTAAATTTGGTAATAATTGGAAATAGCTATTTTTAATATTTAAGAAGTAACAGAAAACTAAAACTTTTTCATTTCCCAGCGCACCATTTCTTTGAAGATACATATGTGCATGTGTGAATTTTATTTATTTATTTATTTTTTTTTTACCTTGCTGCTGTCACACTGGCCTGGTTGTTTTATACCAGGGATAAAGGAGCTTCTCCTTGATTTTTGAAATTTTAGGTTTTTTTTCTTTTCAATTTGCTTACGAAAATTAATAAAACAGTGCAAAATGATTTCCATTGATGAAAGCACTTCCAGACTATCTCTCTGGAACTAGCTATATGAATTGGTCACTACCGTGCTTGATTTTCTTTCTGTACTTTTTATAAAACGGGATTCACGCCTTCAAAATATGTCAAAACGTATTTTAGCGTCCTAAAAGAAGCCTAGGAATGTCTTTATCTCCATATTTATTCATTTTTATTTTTTTTTTATTATTTTTATTATAGGCATGCTTAACGTTTTTAGTACTTACTTACCCTACAATTATTTTTGAGATAGACCTTACATAGAAGAATGTATAATTTGAAATTAAATACATGTAACTTTAGAACCGTAGGTGTCTTTTGTGTACTACCTTAAGATTCATTCCCACATCTTTGAGATGTGTATGTATACTGATACTGTAAAATAATATTATCACATGTTTTTAATCATATGAAAAATGGCGCCCTTCACTGCGTACCAAGAGCTGAGATGCGCCCCTGCTTACTGAAAGGTTGGACAGCCCTGGTATAGAGGAAAAGATTATTTTAAGAATCAAAAGTAAATTTACTTCATATACTTACGCTTTCTATATAATAATTATTTATGCATAGATGTAACTGTTTCTCTATTTATGGAACATTATGCTGTATATTATTAATAATTTAAACTAAACCTAAAAGCAGCATTATTATTTATACAAGAAGTTTAACATAAAAAAAGGCAGTGGGAAGGGGTGACGCATATCAGTATAATTCTTTCTTTTTAATAAGAATATAAATCGCTAATATGCAAATATTTTTAGAAGATTATATATTAATTAGTATAACATTGATAATACATTAATTTACTTCAAAAAAAATTAATTAAACTGGTGATTTTTTTTAATGTCATCTGTGATTGACGATCCTGAATTTTCCTTCCAATGACGAAGATACTGGAATTTGATATTGTGGTATAGACATCATCAACCTTACAATCTTTGTTAGATTTTATATCTAGCCGACAATAGACTATTTGTACCTTATAACTTTATTCTATAGCTGTCCCATACCTACCTGCTAGTGGAGAGGTAAGGGGCACATTTCGAAGCTTACAATTTCTTTTATTATAAAATAGCTTTTGCAAATTATTTTTCTATATTTTTCAAGGACATTAGAAAATGTTTTATTTTGTATTTTACAAATTGAAAATTTTGTTCTTGTGTCAAAGATGAGATCTTCGATTTTTCTAAAAAGTGACCCATTCCTCCCCTCTCTCCCCTACATATCAGTAATAAAAATTGGATTTTAATTTTGACGCTGTGAAAACAAAATGTAGGAAAATTCACATTTATCGCGAAATTTCATACAGTGCGCTCGCTGGAAGGTTAAAAGTGCACATTTTGGCATTGTAACTTTCTTTTATAAAGTTAATAGTATAAGCTGATTTGTTAAATATAGTAATTAATTCAATTATTATCCGGTAGATAAGAATAGTGTAAGAAAAATAACCAATCTTAAACTGACAAGTAACCTTCAGTTGAGCGGAAAAGAGAGTCTTGGATAATAAACTAATACCTTGAACAATAATTAGCTTATCTCCAAAAAACAGAATTGTAAAGAAATTATCTAGCGGGTTTATTCATTATTTGAATCAAAATAACTTTTCAAACACTGATTTTCTAAACTCATTAGGCATTGAAAAAAAAAGCAAAACTAATAATTTAACAATGGTATTTTCAATAAATACATTATTGAATGCATTGTTATTGAAGTTTTAGGTCATTAATGGTATTTTTCTTGGTCTTATCTAAAAAAACATCGGAAAACAGAATGATAATTCTACTTTCAATCAAAATAATTTTTCAAATGATCTAAACCAACCATACAACTGAATCATATAATCATTAACCCATATTTTTTATATAATTGATTGAGATGAGCAGTGGCGCCAACTTATATGACCCCGTGCGGGGCGCGAGCCCACCCAATAATTTGATACAGTTGATTCTCGTTAATTCGAACTCGTCGGGACCACAAGAAATGTTCGAATTATCCGAAGTTCGAATTATGGAAAATATAAAATAAAAACATGCTTAATATGGTACTATTTTCAAAGAATTGATGTTATAGTGTTTTTAAATATATTTCGTCTGTTATCATTAGAATATGACTTAATAAGAAATTAGAATGTATAAATTCATAGACTAATTAAATGATTAGAAACAAGCACAATGGAAGAAAAATTTGAGGTGTCACTGATGGACAGACGGGACACTAAGAAAGTGGATATCAAATGCACGGGATTATATATAATACTCGTTTGGAACAATTTTCACAAAAATCAAAGAAAGAAAGTTATTCAAATTACCCGAGATCCGTAAGAAAGAAGACTAAAAATGAAAAATCGGAATTCTCGTTAGTTCGAATTAAACGAAGTCGAGAGAAAATGAGTTCGAATTAGTGAAAGTTTTTAACGTTATTCTGCCATTGGAAATTTCGGGACTTCATGTTTAGTTCGAATTAACCGAAGATTCGAATTATCCGATTTCGAATTAACGAGTGTCGACTGTATCTTTATCCACCCATTATGAATTCAGCCCACCCAGTATTTATGTATTTGTTCAAAAGTTTTTGAGCCCACCCAATATTTTTCAAAAGTTGGCGCCACTGGAGATGTGTATAAAAAGGTATTTATGATTTTAAGCTTCATTTTACATATTTTCGTTGGAACATAATTATTACACAACAGGACAGATTTTGAATGAAAATTGTGTTAAAAGTCGTTTCCTTAGTCAAAAGTTCTATTTGCATGTAATCTTATTTATCCTACAGGGACGTGTACATTTCTTCATCTTCAATAATAATAAAACATCATTCTAAATTAAATTTACTCTATATATTTTTAAAATTATTATCATTATTATTTTCATTTAGCGAAGCATGGATTTAAAAGGGAAAGTCGCCTTGGAAATACTGCATTGTTATAATTGTATTTGCATATTTTATTTCTATTATAATGAAATATTATTTTTAGGTTTGAATTTTTGTCTTGTAAAAAATTGGCACCAAAAACATTTTACAGTACTAATTTCAAACAGTAAAGTTTATTATTTGGAAAAACTAACGTTAAATTTTTTTGTGATTTTTTTTTTTTTTTTTTTTTTTTTTTTTTTTTTTTTCGTTACAAATGTTTTACCTTAGTGTTAATATTAACTTTGTTATATTGCTTATGTTGTAATTTTTTTAAAAACCTTTTTATAAATGTGTTGCCGTTCGCTTAAAATCAGAAACTTCTGTTTGCGGCCCACCTAAAATCTTAAACTTATATTTGCGGCTCGCGAGAAAAAAAAAAAAAAAAAAAAAAAAAAATGGTTGATTTAAACTCATTAGCGAAAAAGAAAGAAAGAAAGAAAAATAATAAAAGCCTTTTCGACCAATGCCGGAAGGAAGAGGCAGATTTCACATTTCTTGGTTTTAAAATTTTGCAAGTTTTACACGAAAGCTAATTTTTCTCAAATTTTTAGAAGCTAAAATGCGACGGACCCAATAAGAGAATATTCGTCAATATTGAATTTGAATATGAATTACGCCAAATTAGTAAGCTATAACCAAGTTGGCATCATTTATGGTTATGTATTTTTGATTGCTAAATTTGATGTTATTTCGCCAAGTGTCGCTAAACTTAGAGAGAAATTGAAGCTAATGGATATTAATAATACAGAGCATTGCGCATTGCGTGGTAATGCACTGTGCAAATAGCCGCCATTTTGTAAAAAGATGGCTGATGAAGCTGGCTCGATCGAGACATTGGTAAGTACTGTGTATGCAATCAAACTCGTCTAAATCATCTATAAACACGAGAGTTACAGCATAGATTAGATTGTTAATTAGATTAGAAAATTAGATTGTTTCAAAATTTCAACCATTCTAGAAATTCAAATTGCTATATCTCAACCATTTTTAAGGTAAGACAAAACAAAACATAATTTGGAATCCTTGTATTAAGGTCCTTAATGAGATCCTTGTATTAAGGAATCTTTGTATTAAGGTCCTTAAGAAAAAATAATTTTCAGTTTTTGCTTTATTTGCACCATTTTTTAAATTCTTATTTTATTTTATTTTTTTAACTTCAAATGGCCGCCATTTTGAAACAAGATGGCGGATGAAGCTGGTCAACGAACTCCCTCGAGACATTGGTATGTATTATGCATGCAATTAATCCCATCTAAATCGATTTATAAAAACGAGAGTTATCGCATGACATAAATCATGTATATTTTTAAGTCAACATTTGGACTTTGGGTGGTTTTGGAGTCTGGGAGTCATAATCTTTGAAAATATACTAAAATTTCCCCGAAGTGCTTTTCTTTGGACGGTTGCAATAGGTAGCTTTTTACTTTTTGTAGTGAAAGCTATCTAAAACTAGAAAACAAGAAATTATGTGTTTTCAGAATTTCGTGTCGCCCCGATGAATTATAATGGTTATATATATAGTACAAAACATATTTCAGTTTTAAAACTTAAAACACACGCTTTTATTTTATATAAAATGTCGTTATTCGCATCCGCTTAAGAATTCCACATTTACGATCCAATCTTAAACATCTTATGTAAAGTATGCATGTGACGTCACTATCGCTAAATAATACACAAATCCAGCAAAAAGATTCCGTCATTCAAGAAACTCGACATTAATAGAAAAAAAAATATTGCTATTTAATGGTTGATATGTCTTCATTTGTTTGTAATATTCATATAGATATTTAAAATTAAATATAGTTTATATTAGCTTCATGGTTTATCAGAAATCATTCATTTATATTTTTTCAAAATAGCACGTATTTCAATTGTATTTTTATTTCGGTTGTTATAAGAAAATGGCAACAAAAAATGTAATTACAATTTTACAACTATTTTTCCATTACTTTCTACAGAAATGGTATAGAAATGGTGTAGTTCGGTTACTAAAATTAAGCAAATAATTCTAAAACCTAAAAAAGAAAAAGAAAAATGAGATACACTTTTTAAACAAATTGCAGTTAAGTTTTTTTCTTCGCTATAAAAAAATGAAAATGTTCGATGCTTAAAAGTTTAAAAAGTTACAATACAGATTATCCCGTACAACGATACGCCTGCTTTGTTTTATGGCTGGCTTTTCAAACGGAAACGTTATTTTTTAAGGACGACATTTTAATTGCTGTCCGAAAGAAATAGAATATCGGAGTTAAAAAATTAATAATTTAACAATGGCGTTTTCAATAATTACATTATTCACTACATTATTATTATGGTTCTATGTCGTGATAGCATCTCTCTTTGTCTTATCTAAAGAAATCTGAAAAAAAAATTGTGATAGTATTTAAGGGTTTAAAACATTAGTTAATATATTTCAAGAATATTAAATTGAAGGATTAAAATCCATATCGTATGCGTATATTAAATTTTTGACAAAATCGTGCTTTCTAAGAATCTATTTCTAAGAAATCAAGCACGCAAGTTGTAAAACAATAATTTTGAATGGAGTGACTTCAACAGGAAATTTATAAAATTGACGTCAAGGGTCTTTTTCTTACATTTTTGCACCAATATTTATTTGCTGCAATCCTGTTGATACAGTTTAATAAGAGCAGTCAAGGAGGACACTACTTGTACTGTCGCAGTCGTCAAGTTGTCGACTGCCAAGAAACAAACAAACAACAACAACAAAAAAAAAAAAAAAAAAAAAACAGGTTTAATAAAAACTGAAAATTTGAGACGGTATTTATTATGGCAAACCAGAAAAATAATAGAATAGCTTAGTCAAAGCGGGTATAGAGAAAATACATAAGCTCATTCCCGGTATGAATTTCTGTCCCTTACTTAGTACATTAATTAAAAGATAAAATTAGATCTGAAATTAAGCTTTTACACTTATCTATGAAAAAAATACACAGGGCTACACCTGCTAAAATCTGGGTACAGTCATTGGCAACTTTCCAAAAATTAGAGCTTAATTTTGGAAAATTCCTGCTCTTTGTATCCAGATTTTCGCAGGTAATCCTAATCCTATGTTTTTTAACCTTTAACTCATGTTAGCTGTCTAATAGACCGCTGCTTTTATCAGTTTTTATAGTTTAAATTGTAACTTTTAGTTTAACAACAAACCGTACTGAAAGTTTGTTTCGTTTCGAACTCTAGTACTATCGCCAGAAACTTTTGAATAGGTGAATTTTAATTAGGTCCTGTATATAAAATTGAATGCAGAAACAACAACTGTGAGTTAATCCAGTTTTTTTATACATCTTTCGATCGAGCTAATATCGGAGATCGTTTCACAGTAGCTATGGACAATTTCTGTTACAGCAATAAATTTTAGAATTGGTTTCATCTTTTAGTTAATAAATTAAACATGTGTCCCAAAATAGCTCGGAATTTAGGAGAGTTGCCACTAAATTGCATTGCAATTTCACAGGCAGCTCTATATACTTTACCGAAGATTTTTAAGCTCTACATGGTAGCTTTAATTTTATTTTTTAACCCTTTATCTACTGCATTAAAATCACTGCAATTTAAAAAAAAGTTACTACAATCAAAATTAAAGAATTTATATAAAAAAATTCTAACCCGCGAGAAATACAATTAATATTATATAATATATAGGGTAGATGTGCCAGTAATGGGCCATCTTAAGGAATTTCTCTAAAAAATAATTTTTTATTAATAGTTATAATTATTGTATTCCAATTTTTTTATATTAGATTAATCTTTCAACAATATTTAACTAATCCCACAGTTACATTTCCCAATAGAAATAAAAATTTCATTTTAAATAATAGAAATATGTCTAAACACCCAAATGCCCAGTAATGGGCCACCTATGTTCCAGTAATGGACCGCCTATGTTCCAGTAATGGGCCACCCTACAAAAAATAACAGATAATTATTTTTAGGTGCGTTCGTAATTATGTAAATAGGTAGCACCTATAATTGTCGTTCAGTCCGTCTGTCTGTCCATCTATCTGTCCGTTTGTCTGACAGTCTGTCTATCTGTCCGTCTGTCTGTCCGCATATAACAACGGAAAACTATCCAACCGAATCGTTTGAAATTTAAAATACATAATTATTACATAATTTTGTCGAGTCATTTCAAATTTTATGAAAATCGGATGGATAGATCAATTACAGGGACATTCAAAGGGATTCCGTTACATTACGGTCAATAGGGGAAAAAAGTTTTAAATGCATTTTATTCGTTTGAAATTTAAAACATATAATTATTGCGTAATTTTGTCGAGTCATTTCAAATGCTATGAAAATCGGATGCATAGATCAATTACAGGGACAATCAAAGGATTCCGTTACATTACGGTCAATGGGGAAGAAGTTTCAAATGCATTTTAATGATGTTACACTCATTCGAACATAATAGAATTGGCATGAATCTATGAAATATATACTAAAATATGCATTCTGTACAATCTGTGACGCAAAGAATTTTTATTATTAAATTACAGGGCTACACAAAAGTATTCCACTATATAAAGCTATACGAGGCAACATGGTTTGGTACGTGTTTTAATTGTATTCAACTATTTCACATTTTATGAATAAGATATATGTTGCTGCGGTGTAATAAGAATTACTATTCCTGTATATTTACAGAATTTCAACCAATATACTGTATCCGAAGTACTATTTACTATAAAAGCAAGATCTGAATATTTTTAAAACTTCGTTATCGTACGAACGCACCTCATTTGCTACGTTCACGTGCAATTTCCAACTTGTTCTTTTTATGTCTGCGTAAGTCGCATCTTCTTCTTCCTCAGAATCCACATTATCCTCTTGTATACAAAATTCGGCCTTTTTGAAGCAACTGTAAATTGTTTTTTCTTCAATTACCCCCATTGATCCCGTTCTTATATGTATAACTATTCAATTAACACTGTTTTGAGAAGGATTTTGAAAGGTGTGTGAAAGGAGGGGGTTGATGAATTTGTTGGACTTAAGGAACAAGAAAATTCAAGCAGGGGAGTAATATAAAAAAACTCAGCACTGAACGATAAATTAGGAATAAGAGATGGAAATTTGATTTCATGTGATTTCGAAGTATTTTTTTACAACTGAATAAAGAACATTTTCTGAAAATATTCGTTATATGGAAATAGATATTTCGCTATATAGAGACTGTTTTTAATGTAATCATGGGAAAAGGGGAACATTCCTACTAAAAATTCGTTATATAGAGAAATTCGATGTATGGAGTTTCGTTATAGAGAGACTTGACTGTATTTATAAAGAAATTGTCTTTATTAAATTCTAATAAGTAAAATTTAAGTATTAAATTTGTTTATTTAGTTTTCAGTTAAATCAAAAGATTTTATCACTACTGAAATTACACTTTTAGTATTGGTCACTTGGGTGGCCCATTACTGGCAAATCACGAAATAAGCAATCCAGTAATGGACCACCCCTCCTAAAATCTTAAAAATAAATAAAATTTTGTAAATGGCCATTGGTATATTAAATTCAATGTTTTATATTGCTAACCAAACAAAAACATTCAATTTTTACGGAAAAATAAAAAAGATATAAAACTAAGTAAGTAAAGTCTGCTCTTAGCATGTTCATTAAGATTTTAAGTGAAAAACAGAAAAACTGTGAAACTTTATTTTCTGCTTCCTAATTGTTTTGACGAAAAGTGTAAAAAATTAATCCAGCTTATAAAGCATGCAAGGTAGAGTTCAGAAAAAAATAATAAAAGCTTAACTATTATTTATTATTTTTTTATAAACCAAAAAGTGCGAGGTGGCCCATTACTGGCACATCTACCCTAGTTAGTGTGAATAATCTCTGAGCTCCATGCCATCAGTTTAACTGGGCATTCTATTCCTTCTCAAAGGCTTACAAAGGGTGCCTCAAAAGTAGGTATACAGTTACATATACATAACTGATTATTACGTAACTGATTAAGGATAAGGTTTATTCCAGAAAACTCGTCACTGTACGACAATTGAAAAATTTCATCGATGACGCGCTAATGATATTATAGATAAATGGGTGATTCTACGATAAGAGGTAATTTGTATGGCAATCCGTTTAAAACAGAATTTTTATTCTATATGTTGCTATTTTCTGCAATGAATCGCATCATCTTAATATACTTTATTAAATAACATCACTATTGAATGCCTAATTAAAACATTTTCTGAAATTTATTACAGTCTAAAAAAGTCTCTATTCTGGCATGTCCCCTATTTCAATTTAACTTTCGAACAATACATATATTTTTTCCATCAGATGCTTAGCTAAAGTATGTTTAATTGGTATTTAAGTAATTATACTTACGTATTATAAAATAAAAAATAAAATAATTTTGTTAATTTCAAATAATTTTTAAAATTAACTTTTGTCCCGCTTTTTTTGTGTATCTACCCTGTCAAATTTCGTTTCGCTGAAACAAATATAAATTCAAGGATGGTTATATCGGAAGTAACACTTAAGGACATCATCGGCTTGAAGTTAGCAATACTAAACGCGCAAGCCATTTAAGCGCACCCATTATTATCGTATTTTCGGGTGTATAGCCCGCACCCCGTGTATAACCCGTACCCCTAAATCGACCAGTGCAGTAAAAAAAGTTCGCGTATAACCCGCGGAGATGCATCGGTATATAGTCCGCGGGCTATACACCGTTTACAAACGTATGTTTCGATCAGGGTTCGAAATTAGAAGCCATTAGTCGTAATTTTTAACACAAATTTACCAAATTTTTTCTTGATGCATAATACCTACAGTAATTCGGCTAAAACATTATGATTTTGTAATTTTTGGAAGAAACGCCGCGGCGTTTACGTGTTTTAAGATAAAATTTCAAGCGATGCGGCGTTTATGCGCATTTTTTTTTTTTTTTTCAAACAAGCGTGATTTTTTTTTCTGAATTTTTCCGAAAATTAAAAAAAAAAAAAAAAAATCGGTGATAAATTCAAAATTTCGGACATAAAATGTATACGTATCTTAGGTCATTGGTTCCCAAAAAGATCGAATCCTCGGAATCTGTCTGAAATGCATTGACTCCGAAAAGGAACGATTTCTCGGACTCTATCTGAAATGAAACGACTCCGGAAAAGTTCGATTCCTTTTACTCGTTCCGAAATGAAACAACTCTGTAAAGGAACGATTCTTCGGAAAAGACCGAATGCTCTGAATCGTTCCGAATTGACATAAATCACATACTTTTTTTTTTGTTCTTTGCAACAGGGTAGGGTACCAACTCCGAAAAGGAAGTATTTCTCGGACTCTATCTGAAATGAAACGACTCCGGAAAAGTTCGATTCCTCGAACTCATTGCGAAGTTAAACGACTCTGTAAAGGAATGATTCCTTGGAATCGTTTCGGAAAAGAGCGACTGCTCTGAATCGTTCCGAAATGACATAAATCACGCACTTTCTTTTGTTCTTTGCAACAGGATAGGGTAGATTTTTTGAAAAATGAACTAAATTTTAAATGATCTTAAATTCAGAATCGTCGAGGTTGGAAGGGTTCCGGATGTTGGATTTTGTACTCTACAAACACAATGGGGTGTTGCAGCACCGATTCGCTAGCAAATTATTTTCTGATATTTTATTTATAATTTTTTTTTTTTTTTTTTTTTTTTTTTTTTTTTTTTTTTTTTTTTTTAGTTCTCGTGTATAAGTCAGACCCGCCACTTTGATGTTCTTTTTTTGTCTAAAATTTCACGACCTATACACTAGTATATACGGTAGCTATTTCATATCTATCAGTGCAATACTTGGCGATAATTGCGACAGTTCTTCCAAACCCAGAAATAACTGTATTTAAGCAGTAAAAAAACCCTTTACAAACATGGAAGAACTCTCTAAATTTCGCGGCATAGCGAAAAAAATGTACAAATTTTGATGGTTTTTTTTTTTTTTTTTTTTTTTTTTTTTCAAATTTTTTGATGTTTAAAAGTTGTAGAAAAAATATCACGATTTCCAATTAAAAAAAAAAATCTTTGTATAACCCGCACCGTGTATAAGCCGCAGCGGCTTTTTGGAAGGTTTTTTCCTGTATAAGCCGCGGACTATACACCCGAAAATACGGTAGTTGTTGCGACGCAACCGTGCGGTGTAGTGGTTTCGCACGGTGATCGTGTATCTCCCCTGGTAAGTCATAAAACTTATAATATTCATTTAATTCAATTGCATTTACTGCCCTAATTGAGCAGTACGGTAATAATTAAAGTGAAATACACAATTAACCCAAAAACTAATTCAGTCAGTTAAAAAATTTAAATTTTCCTGAAAATGTCTCTCGCCTGCCGTATTTCCCCTAGCAAGATAATTGCGAGGGGATCGAGTCACTGACCAGAAAAAGTTATAAAATATGTATAAAGTGACTTGCCCTTATATGAAAAAGTAAATAAACGGGACAAAAATCATAATTTAAAGGTTTTTGATCAAACTTTTCTTTTTGGCCGAATCCTCCATGTTTTTGAAACCTCTTATCGTAGAATCACCCATATAATTAAATTTGTGTTGAAAATATTGCTACATAAGTAATTGTATATTTACCACCCTGTACTTAAGTGAATATTTCACAATTGGTTTGTAATGTTCCTTGTATATTTTGAGCGAACATAATAGTTTTGGAACTGAAAATTGTAATAACAGTAATTATGTACACTGTAGGAAAGAGTGTTTTTTAAAAGGTCGTTGCAGAAAAAAGAAGCTTTATCTCGAAGCAAGGTAAACTCACGAATGTATACGGTCAATACGACAATGATTTTGTGACTCTTAAATTGTTAGTATGTTAGGAAAATATGTATTAAAAGCTTGAAGTTACAAACTAAAATGTTTTTTAAAAAGAATAAACAAGTTTTAGACCACCGCAGTGTTATTTTTTTAAAGAAATTAAATGAAAACTAAATGAATTGTACAGAACCATAGCATCTTATTTATACTGACAAGTTTGTGTTGGGATCAACTCTTACAGCAAATGCAAATTTTAAAAATAAAATAAATAGAAGTTGAGGGGCTGTACAAATATAACGTTATCAACTTGTGGGTAATTTTGGAACCCCTCCCTCCCTTTGGATATAATACGTTAACATCCATCGACCCCAACCCCCTCCCTGGTGATGATATTGTTATCAAAGTGTAAACAAAATTATTTTTACAATTTAGTTCTTTTGTTCGGAGTAATATACAAAACTGGTTAATTTTGTTTTCAGCAAAACTTATTGATTCAAATGAAGAGAATTTAATGAAATATCGCTTTATTCAAATAAAACTTTAAAAAAAGTTACTATTTAAAAGTATTTTATAAAAGATTTTTATTACATAGTGCATTCAACAGTAACAAAGTCTTGTTGAACTTGCCCTCCGAACGAAGGAGAAATGAGAGGGGGGGGGGGGACATAGAAATTCTTATCAACAAAACAAATGGACAACGTTCTTTCTCTTTTATTTATAGAAAACACAAGCTTCATTTCAAATAAACTTCACACAAGGTTTCTCGAACCATGATTATATACGCATATAACATATGAAGATGAATAGGAATATCAAATGTTGGGATATACCATATTTTAGAATTAGATAATTTTATAATAATTTAGTGATTTTAATGATAGCTTGGTATTTTCATAACAAGAGAAAACATAATAATAATAAAAAAAGATAATATACTATTTTGAACAAAAGGCCACGTTTCAAATAAAAAGAGATAATTTTGATTGGGTCAAAAAGGATATCGATATCAAAAGGCAAATCCCCTCCCCCTAGAGATATCTTACGATATCATGTGTCAGACCCCACCCCTCCACCCTAAAATGATAGCGTTATATATGCACAGCCCCTGAAGAAAATTTATAGTATTTCTGACTGTATTTAATTGGGCATTGGATAACTAAGGTCCATTCGTACAAAGGCAGTTTTTTAATTTTTCGATTTTGTTCAACTTTTTTTAATATGGATTAATTACATTTACAATTTTTAATGTGAAAAATAACAACTATTTATTCAAAAATAGTTTTGAAAATTTATAAAAACTGTAATTTTCGGTTAGACGAAAGCCAGGGGTCAATGGGAGAAGAAATCAAGATTTCGTTATTTATAGCAGGCTTTCTTATTATAATTATATCAGTATTTAATAGCATAGTTCATCTTAAGGCTACTGGTCACTCATTTTACGGATTCGACTCCGTAATATTAAGTCTATGGGCGTTTGATGCATTTTTATATTCAAAACATTTCCTTATAAAAATGAATATTTTAAACTTTTTTCTTCAGTGTTCACTTCTTTAAGCATGTCTATACAGGGTGAGTCATAAATATCGAAACAATAGGCTATCTCCTCAAATATTGCCCCTAGACCCATACTTCCAATTGCAAAAATTCATAAAAGAAAATTTCTGATAAGATAAGTTGCAACTCCATGGGGGGGGGGGGTCTATTTAAAAAAATACGAAAATTAAATTTTTATCCGGCCCCCGTATGGCAAAATTCCCAATTAGGAAATTATTCCTTATCCATTCCTAAATTGAACAAAACAAATTTCATCTCCGTATCGAAAAATCCCACAGAGATATTAAATCCCAAAATCCTCAAAAATTCCTGACTTACACCACTTTTCCCTGCCTCTAAACCAGGGCATGAAATTTCAGTTGAAAAATTACTCGCCAGACTAAAATGTTTACTCGCCACTATTCTACATTTATTCAGACAACAACGTCAGCCACCAAATTTGCCCAGAATAAGAACCATTTATGACAAAATGAATTTCACCATTGTTAGAAGGAGCTCTCAGTTAAATACAAAATATTTCGCATTCATGAAACTTTTTTTTAAATCTTAACATATATGTTTGACGAACTTTCTGGTGTACGAAATCATAAAAGAATTTGAAAATGAAAAATCAAAGCCAATTTACTACAAAAGAAAAAAAAATACATCAATAAAATGGGTAAAATACCAATATTATTTTTCATTGCTATACATTGTTAAAGCATCCACATTTAATTTCCTAGCTAAGCACAAAAGAACTACAAGATTCGCGTGTCGCAGGAATAATGCACGATTATTTGAGCGTTATATAGTTTGATGTGAAGTTTTTAAAACGAGAAACTAACTCGCCAATAGTAAATATTTGCTCGCCAGTGGCGAGATGGCGAGTGGAAATTTCGCGCCCTGCTCTAAACTGTGATTTCTTGGCTCAATTTCAACGCTTGTTAGGGAACATTCACAAATTGCAATTTAATAAAAATCGGTTTAAGATACCGCTTTTTCTTCGGACATAAAATAGCAGCGTATAGTTTTTACGCTAAATTGGTATACTAGACGTATGTCCGAGTCAAAATGTCGCCGAGTCGTAATGTATTTAAATAGATTATATTTTATTTTTTTTCTTTCCTCGATGGTGTAAAATCTAAAGTTGTGCTATAATTAAAACAGAAAAAAAAAAAAAATTATTGGTCAGAATTAGGAGTGCAGTCTCGGAGTCGGACACTTTTTTGAGTAAAAGAGTTTGAGTCGCTAAAAACAAGCCGACTCCGACTACAGGTTTTTTTGTTAGACAGTTTGAAGAGAAATTAAACCAGTTGTATGTAATTTTAAATCCATAAAAGGAATTATTATTATTTTTAGATTATATCGGGCTACCCGAGTTAAAGATTCTCAATGTACTGCTAGGTGAACACATTAGATGAAAACTGTTTTTAATTAAAAACTCTAATAGGTCTCGAATTATTCCCGAACTAGTAAAATTTTCATCTTTATTTTGTTTTTCATTTCCATCAATTTTTTTCTGCTTTGGAGGACACGAATTGACATCAAAATTGTAAAGATTTTAACTTTATAAGTACACGGATCCGAAATAGTAAAAGTTTTGTTTTGTTTTCTTTATTAGCTGGATATTTCGAACTTCGATAGCTGGATTCTTCGAGTTTGTGGGATGCAAAATTGAAAAATTAGTAAAACGGAATATATTTTTTCTTTTTAAGCTCTAAGAACTGAATAATACCGAAATAGTGAAATTTTCGCCATATTTTTCTTACGTTCCCTCATAATTTTAACCAACAGCAACTCTAGTATATTAGCCAGCCAGGAGTCGGAGTCGGAGCCTTTAGATTTTCCGGAGTCAGAGTCTGAGTCGGCCATTTTCTCCACCGACTCCGCAGCCCTGGTCAGAACAGAACATTATCTTCGCCTATATAACGTCAGTGTTTCAACGGGTATGCTTTATACATGCATGCTACTTCTCTTCGTTGCAAGGAAAAGAAAATCAAGGTGCCCATACTACGGCTTCGCCGGCCCATGTTTAATGGCTTCGCCCTTGATCATAAATGTATTTTATTGCTATGACTTCAGTCTCAATTCACCCTCAGGTTATTTCTGCAGAATTCAAAGAAAAAAAATCTAAATATAACTTTCACTTAAAAAATATTGCATTAATTTACAATATGTGATAGATGAAGGTCGACAACTAATTCAGTTTTTTATAAAAAAAACGTTCGGTTGCTGTCAAAAAGAAAGAAAAAAAAGTTAATATATTTTTGTGGTATTTCATTAACGAAAGGTCGTAAAACTGAGTTAGTTTTACTTTTAAGAAATGTCGCTTTTCATCTCTTGTAATCAACATCGTTTATACGAGTGTTTTGTACGAGTGGTGGTTTATGTTGCAATAAAAAATATATATTTTCCAAAAATTGTTTCATAGATACAATACGTATTTCCTATCCCAGGAATTAAATTGTATACTTTTGAAGCTGGGGTGAGTAATTTTAAGCATTTTGAAAATCAGTAGCTAATTAGCAATAAGAGATCAAAAGAAAAATTTTGAAGAAATTTTGACCTTGCAATTTCTAATAAAGACTTAAAATTAGTACTTGTATTATTCATTGATGAATAATGTTTCAAAAACAGTTTAATCACAACCACGGATCATTAATCTTTATATGCCAAATTATAAATTAAACTAGTCAGATGTGGTAATGCCAAAACTTTCTTCTATCTCCCCTGTTAGGTGGTTTAAATCAAAATCTAATCAGCAACAACTTATGTCTACTTATAACTGAATCTAAAGTTTGATGAAAATCCGTGCATTAGTTTTTGATAATAAGATAAAATATTATGCTTAATTTAATCCTGTGGAAAAACGCGTAATGTATTTGAAAACCCAATTTCATCTGCTTGCATATACAATAGTAAAATTAATCGATTTTTTTGAGTAGCCATGTATATGATCTATGAACTACATACACACTAACATATAGTTCATTTAAGGAATACATACACCTCGGTTCAAAATTCCTCCTCAGCAATTTCTGCTGTTAAGGAGAATGGTACGTGAATTCTTTTGTGCAGCCCTGTATATCAGATACAAAATTTGTTGACAACGAGTAACCTGCAAAATATTATTTAAATTTTAAAGCGCTTACCGAAGTTTAAAACGCACTTCTAGCAATAGTTATTCCAAGGCAATTTTGTAACCAATTTCTTTTGTGTGACCCTGATAAATAAACAACAAATGCTAAGAATGCCTTATTTTATTGTGGCCATCTTGTAGTGAAATTCAGTGATTTATATAATTTTCAATACATTTGAAATAGCGTAATATCATTAAAATATTGTGCAAACGATTTTTCCTTAATATACCTAGAGATGGGAATGCTCGGAAAAAAAGCGGAAAAATTAAGAAAAAAACCGGTTTTTTTCGGTTTTCTTCCGAAGGCTTATTTTTCAATTTTTCCGAACTGGAAAAATTGAAATTTCATTTATGAAATAATATAGTGAAAATTTTGTAACAATTCATTCTCATACTTTTTATTTTATTTATTTTTATGTTGAGTGTCCCACATGAAAACTTTAAAATGTGGGTAATCTGATCTCTGAGCAGAAATCTGTTTGAGAAGACTTGAAAGGATCCTTCACGTTTTTTTTCTTGTTTGAAACACAAGACCCTTCGCAAAATTTCTCTTGAAAATAGACATTTCAGAAAAAAGTTTAACCTACAAATTGAATCTTTCGCAAATGCAGTGATTGAAGAAAAAAAAATCTCATACCACATAGCAGCTGAATCTTATCAAGTTGTATGTGTGCAAAAATAACCTTATTAAAAATGTCTAAATAGGACTCTAAAAATAGTAATAATTTCTTATTCACAGATTCTGAATATATTTTGTATAAGTATATATACAAGAAATTCACAATTTCACAAAAACAGGATTACATGAAAAAAATCTAGATGTATAATTAAATGCAACTTCTCTTTTTAAAAATTAATTCATGTGCAAAATTATTTCAATAATATGCCAATTAATAAAAATGGTAAAATTAAAAATTTAACATAAAATTTGAAGCATGCATTTATTACTTTTTTCTATCTTTTCAAGAAGTAAGTATTGAATTCGTGAAAATTTTGACTTCCAGTTTTTGGTGTATTTAAACGTTTTAGAAGGTTCTGAACACGATTTGATAGTTTTTGGGACAAAAATTGTCTGTATGGGACAAAAATTTTATGGGCACTTGATCTCAAGAACTGATGTACATAATTTCACAAAATTTTAGATTCAGTTACACCCTGATATAAACTCGAGATGTTTAGTTATTAGTGTATATCGCCCAACTGATGGCGCTGCTATGCTGCATTATTCATAATTTCCACAATAGTTCTATCTCAAGAATTAATGTATGTATTTCCATAAAGCTTCAGATTAAGTTAATCTTTGATATAACTATGCACATTCCTTTTTGGTGTAAATCGCTCAACAGATGACGCTGCTATGCTGCATTATTCATGATTATCGCAATAGCTCTATCTCAAGGACTAAAGGACGATTTTTTATCAAACTACAGATTCAGACAGTTCCTGATATTTATTAATGTTGTTTAGTTTTTGGTGTAAATTGCCCTATAGGTGGCACTACTAGGCTGTATTTTTCAAGATTTCGTTATAGCTGATTAATTGAATGTTTTTTCAAGGTACTGAATCTAAAATTGACCTCCATAATGTACAGTAATGTTGCAAAAACATGGTCAGTTTGCATTAGAAAAGTACAACTGCGATGAAAAAAAACCCCATATTTTATTACAAGTAAATACATTCCAAATTATACTTTCCTTCTTGATTAAACTTTGAATTTGAGTAGTTTTGTAAAGCATAGTAGAAGTTTATCTCACTGTGTAACTGCTTTTTGGTATTTCCTCTCAAATAGCAAGCATTTTCTGTTTGTAGTGTTCTGTTTTCATAACTTTTGAGTTCCATTCTTAGAAATATGAAATTACCATATGGAAACATATTGAATATGGTTTCTTACTCAAGAATAGAATACCAGATTTCAGGATAAAAAGAAAAAAAATTACTTTTAATTAAACTTAAACTTAAAAAAAAAAAAAAAAACTTGTTTTAGTGAGTAAAAATCTAACAGTCAATAAATCCTATGCTATTTTTTAAATTGCAGACCTGAGTAAGCTAAACTAAAACTTAAACTTTGAGTTGAGATTGGAAAGCTATACCAAAACTAAACATATCTTTTAAAGGAAATAAAATTATATTTGTAAGAAAAAAGTGTAATAATGTAAAAATATACATTTTTTTTAAACAAAAAATGGAATTTTTTTTAAATACTGATATTGATAATAATGGCAAAACTGCAACAATTTTTTTAAAATTAGTATCATTTACTTAAAAACTATACTTATGTAAATGGAATGCATAATTTATTTCATTCCAAACTGCAGACATATTGGCTCTGGTTCTTACATTAGGTCAATTGGTAGTTAAACATGTAACTGAAAAATCATTTCAACAGAGATATGATATAACAAAAAATATTGTGTTAAAAATTCTTAGGCTGTGGGAAAAAAAACTAAACTTTTAAAAGCAGGCTTTGCTACTTTCTTTTTATTTTGTAATATAAAGTGAAAATAATTTTCATTTAATACAAATAAATGGGAAAAAATGTTTATTATTTAATATTCTCTAAGAAAATATAATTTATTTGGGAGAAACAGTCATGAAAAATCAATTTTTCCATTTTTTTTTCCGAAAAAAACCCAGTAAAAAACCAGTTTTTTCCGCCACTTATATTTTTCCAGAAAATTTACATCTCTATATATACCACAGTCTTATAGAACACTTCTGAGTGGCCCTGTAAATGAATTAGTAATCCCACATGTACTTTATTGGCAATTATGCCTTGGTGACCCTGAACAAAGTTTATTAATTGCATGCGAATCCGTGTATAGTTACGGAAGCAAGAGCGTGGACAGGCGGACAGACAACTGAAATACGTAGCATTTTGTAACCATTGCTTCTTTACAGCTATGTTCATGAAAATAAGTCCCTGAGAGAAAAATATCCAAATAACAAGAGAAGTTAAAATGTTTGACATTAAATTTATGTAAAAAACAATTGAACTACCCTGACAATCATCTATGCACTGGAAGCAATTTAATAGTTCAATCTAATAGTAGTAAACGTACCCACTTACTAACCGAATAACTGATTGTGTTTATTTTCTGTATTTTTAGATTCAGCTGATGAGTAGAATGACTAGTAGATGACTGAAATATTAGATAGTTGCTGACAGAAGTATCGGGCATCATGAGTGGATACTTGGGAGATCTCAGTCCTAGCCAAGAGGAGGCTCTTAAAGAGGTAATAACAGAATAAAACAACAACGACAACGAAAATAAAAAAACTTATTTAGCTTAACATTTACTTTGCGAAAGATGCCTGGTGAGTCTAATAAATTCACTGGAATTTTTAACTTTTAATTCCTGCCTGTTTCGAGTGTACTGATTACATGCACCTTAAAAGAATAATTTTTCTGCTTTGATCTTGTGGTGTGAGTATAGTACGTGCTTTCCTGCATATAAAAAGTATTATTTTCTGCATTAAAATGTAAGAGATTTGTACATAACCATGATGGCATTCTGGAATGCCATATCTATTGCCAATCCTCTTCGGTCTATTAGTACTTGTTCGGGAACCTCTGTTTTTTGACTTGTAGAAACTAAAATGTCTGATTTTTTTTAACATTTTTACATCACTTTTTAATAGCTGAATGTTTTTGCGTTGAACGCAAACGAATAAATGCCTGCAGTTTAACTGAATCGCTCGAAAAGTAAATGTTATTTTCTTCAGAGTTTTCAAAATGCCTAAAAGTGTTCGAAAGACAGTGTGACCAACAAAGTGATCAACTTTCACAAGCATTTAATTTAAATCTTTTTTTATTATTTTTTTTTTTTTTTAAAGGATTTGTAGATTATTTACTTGTTTAAAGCTCTTAAATTTGAGATTCCGTTAATTTCGGTTAATGGCTGTTAAATTGATGCTTTAAGGGGGTTTGTAGTTTTAAATACATATTTTTGAACCTAAATTATTATTAAGTGCCTAGAGGATCAATTTCGGAAAAAATATTTTTTCTGTCATTTACAATATCACTTTATTTGGAAAAACTAATGAATAAGCATTTGCATTATCATTTTAGATTCGGAACTGAAGAGGTTAAAAGAAGGATTTTTCTGCTTTGTTCTTGTGATGCGTGTACGTGCTTTCCTGTAATATAAAAAGCATTATTTTCTGCATTAAAATGTAAGAAATTGTCACATAACCATGATGTCATATTGGGGTGCCATATGCATTGCCTATAGGTAATCGATATACAGGGTGATTCCAAATTTTTTTTACAATAAAAGAGGGGTGATAGTACACATCAAGACAAACAATATTAAATAGGAGACTAAGGGTCCCAAACGTTTTCCAAAGGTGATAGCCGCCATTAAAGTTTAGGGTCCAAAATTTCAAATAAACATAAAAAATGGAAAAATCGGTCGATTGATTTGCGGTTTTCACTAAAATTATTCTTTATGTCGGCATTTTCTTGAAATTAAATTATAAAGATAAATTTCAAAAAATGCCGATAGAGGGCGCTTTAGACTTTGGAGTAACGAAAAACTATTTTTTGCCGGTATTTTTTGCATCTCATTAAATGTTTTCGTAAGCTTAGACTCAAACTTAAATTTTGAGCTCAAAATCTGAAAGTGGGAGTGGATAAGTAGCACAAACTGAACTGTGTTCAGATGGTTCAAATTTCAAATGATTATAAAAAAAACGGCAAAATTGGTTCATTGATTTGCGGTTTTCATTAAAACTATTCTTTATGTCGGTATTTTCTTAAAAATAAATTATAAAGATAAATTTTTAAAAATGTCGATAGAGGGCGCTTTAGACTTTGGAGTAAGGAACAACTAATTTTTGCCGTTATTTTTTGCATCTCATTAAATGTTTTCGGAAGCTTAGACTTAAACTTTGAGCTCAAAATCTGAATAGTAGGGAGTAGTTAAGTAGCACAAACTTAACTGTGTTTAAGGGGTGGGGGAGGGTGTTCAAAATTAAAATAATTATAGAAAATGGAAAAATTTGTCCATTCGTTTGCGGTTTAAAATAAAACTTTTCTTTAAGTCAGTATCTTCTTGAAAATAAATTTTAAAGATAAATTTCAAAAAATTCCATTAGAGGGCAGGGCACCTTAAACTTCAGAGTAACCAACAATCAATTTTAACCATTATTTTTTTTGTTCTAATTAAATGCTTGCAAAAACTTATTAAATGTTTTCGGAAGCTTAGAATTAAACTTAAATTTTGAGCTCAAAATCTGGATAATTAGGAGTAGTTAAGTAGCGCAAATTGAAGTGTCTTCAGGAGTTGAAATTTAACCCTCCCCCCTCCTCGAACACAATTCAATTTTTCGCTACTTAAACACTTCAAACGGTTCAGAATTTGAGCCTAAAATTTAAGTTTATGCGTTTGAAAGCATTTAATGAGATTAAAAAAAATAACAGTTAAAAATAGTTGTAAGCTACTCCAAAATCTAAGCCGCCCTCTATCGGCATTTTGTGAAATTTATCTTTAAAATTTATTTTCGAGAAAATGCTCATTTGAAAATTAGTTTTAGCGAAAACCGCAAACGAATCGATCAATTTTTCCGTTTTTTATAATCATTTGAAATTTGAACCCTCTGAACACAGTTCAGTTTGTCTACATAACCACTCCCAACTATTCAGATTTCGAGCTCAAAATTTAAGTTTAAGTCTAAGCTTACGAAAGCATTTAATGAGATGCAAAAAATAACGCCAAAGAAGAGTTGTTCGTTACTCCAAAGTCAAAAGCGCCCTCTATCGGCATTTTTTGAAAATTATCTTTATAATTTATTTTTAAGAAAATACCGACATAAAGAATAGTTTTAGTGAAAACCGCAAATCAATGAACCAATTTTGCGGGGTTTTTTTATAATCGTTTGAAATTTGAACCCTCTGAACACAATTCAGTTTGTGCTACTTAACCACTTCCACTTTCAGATTTTGAACTCAAAATTTAAGTTTGAGTCTAAGCTTACGAAAACATTTAATGTGATGCAAAAAATACCGGCAAAAAATAGTTTTTCGTTACTCCAAAGTCTAAAGCGCCCTCTATCGGCATTTTTTGAAATTTATCTTTATAATTTAATTTCAAGAAAATGCCGACATAAAGAATAATTTTAGTGAAAACCGCAAATAAATCGACCGATTTTTCCATTTTTTATGTTTATTTAAAATTTTGGACCCTAAACTTTAATGGCGGCTATCTCTTTTGGAAAACGTTTGGGACCCTTAGTCTCCTATTTAATATTGTTTGTCTTGATGTGTACTATCACCCCTCTTTTATTGTAAAAAAAATTTGGAATCACCCTGTATATATATTGACAGTGAAATTTTAATTTCTGTTATTCATACTTCCGAATTTTATGTGCTATCGATTGGATAGCTTCATCATGAAACAATTGATTGTGTTCGATAGGCGACTTTAAAAATTTAATGAATGTTGACAATGAAGCAATTAATTTTTTATTAACTCATTTATGCCTAGCGTCTCACTTTTGAGACGCTTCGAATTTTAATTAATTTGTAAAATTTTCTTATTTATAAAGGAAAATTTTCAGAAACATTTATCTATAAATGTCTTTATCTGTTATTGAGAGATAAATAAGATTGATATTTATTTGCTTAAAGGAAGTCTTTTTTTTTTTTTTTTTTTTTTTTTTTTTTTTTTTCAGCAATCACCCCTTTAGTAGAGGGGCACACCTTTCAACATTTTAATCTCCTTTTAAAAAAGAGCTCAATTTAAGAATGCTTCTAGAATGCTACTTTATATTTTTAAATTTTTTTCTTGCTTTCTAATTGTTCTTTTGATCAAATCGCCATTGATAAATATGAAATCAAGCATATTCTTCATAATCCTGAAGTTCCCGAAAAATCTGATAACTATATCTTTAAACATTTGACAAAATATCTAAAATTGAAAGTGTCCGGTGATTAATGACTATTTATACTGTTCGGGCTGCACGAAAGCACTCGTAAGAGTGAAGAAGAGATTGAAAGTGTCCAGTGATTATTGGCTATATAGAGTATATTATTTCTAGAATTTATACACGTCACATTGTATAATAAAATCTATTTAAACACAAAACTATTTAAACCGCAACTAAACATGCTCTTCCGGGAATTGGGCGTACGTGTAACCGAATATTTGTGTATGTCTCTGTAAATGAACTACAAAAGCTACAGACTCCTTAATCTTATATTGCATTATTATTTTTTTTTCCAATGGAAAAAATTCGGCAGTAAACATCAATCACATATACCAGTGTCTTGAAAATCCAAATATATAATTACGTGAGTTAGAGCGCAGACAAGCAAAATCATAAACATTTTTCATTTATGTTAAAAAGGTTTAAAAAGAGCAAAATCTAACACAAATGTTACGGGGTTTCTTTTTTTCTTTCTTTTTTTTCAAAATAATGGATAATTAAAAAAAAAAAAAAAGCAATATTTGGTATAATAAAGATGATAGTGAATTTCCTTGAAAACAGAAATTTGCTGATTGAAACTTTTGAGAAATCAATTGTCTATGGATATAAAGGGTATTAAGAGTTGAATATAACGGAATGGTCGTTTATGGGAGGTACTGACGTTTGGCATCGTCTATCTCTTAGTATTAATGATTTAAACTTATTACTTTAATCAATTAACTAATTTTATTTTGCAGTTTCGCCAGGCCCTCTCCGATGTCCTGAAACCGAAGCACGATGACCATCTTCTATTGCAATTTCTCAGAGGTAAGAATTATACATTTTCTGGTAGAAAGATTGACGACTAAATAAAGTCTGGATCATTTTCAAAAGGAATTATATATATTTTTGAAAAGATTATTCTTTTATATCACGCAGTGAGATAAAAATTCATATGAACTTGTCCCATAGAAAATATTTTTTAATGCGAAAACTCAAGGTACTATTTTACTCGGTTATTTAATATCGATTTTTCTTGACACATAAATGTGAGACTACCCAAAGATTGTGTTTCAAAGATTAAGTTTTCTCTCTTTTAATGAATAACAATAGACCACTTGCACATGACGTCACATGCTTTATCTCGCGCCCAAATTTAAGGCAAATGGGGTGTTTTCGCATTTGTAAACATAATGATTTGCGGTTCATTTTTTAAACACTTAGAAAAATAATGCAAGAATAAGAAAAATCAAAATTAAACAGAAAGACCACGCGTGCTTTAAATAGAAAACTCGAAGTTATAAAGTTTTGTGTGGGCTCCAGATGTGTACCAGATTAGAGTATCAATCGTTACTCTGATGTCAATGCAAGGGGTCTATATTCGTGATAGGCCGGTTGACAGAGCATCGGACTTGTGGTCGAAAGTTTCTGGGTTCGAGACTGGATGATAACAAGTCTCCGTGTACACTGATGGCAATTGTTATGTGCTAAATCTGTCTGAATGCTATGTCTCCAGGGCGTGAATTGTCATTCTCTGGGTCCATGGTATCTAACCAGACTAGGGTCCCATTGTCTGACAGGCGACTAGACCCTGGCCGTCCACATAACGCAAGTCCTCTCTGATTGGCCCGTAAAACTGACCTTTTCTATAAAAAAAATCTAAGCAATTCTAGCTCAATGAGCATGCGCTGTGGCAAAACAACTTTGCTCTCTTGCAACATTGGATCATTGGAACGTATTTGCTTACTGAATGCTGCGTGCTCTGTATTCAAAAACAGTTACTGGATAGAAATTGAAATTCGAAGTTAAAAGTTTTTACTGCAAATGCAACTGGGTGTTTAGAAATTTCTTATTAGATTTTTTGATAGAAATGCACTATCTTACGGTCCAATCAAAATAGACTTGCGTTATGTGGACGGCCAGGGTTTAGTCGCCTGTCATCGACTGGCCCACGATCCAAATTACAGGGCTGCTTTGGATGTCCGATCTTTCTTAATAACCCAAGAGCCGACCGCACAAAACCTTAAGTCATCGAGCACAAGAAAAAAATCATTTATTTTATGGAAGAGTGGTAATAAAGGAATCTAATGATCCATGTCTGCCAAAACCGAAGAGGTGCATAAACCAAAAAATTAATATTACTAGTGGTAGACTCGTAGGATTAGCATTGTGTTTTCCTGCACCCAGTTTTCCATGTTTTCATACTTTTGATTGTACGGCAAAGACAATGCTAAACCTACGAATCAACCATTAGTGGTATCAATTTTTGGCTTATGCACCACTTCGCGTCCGGCAGACATGGATCATTAGATTCCTCTATGACTACTCTTCCATAAAATAAAGGATTTTTTCTTATGCTCGATGACTTAGGGCTTTGTGCGATCGGCTCTTGGACTATAAGATTCTGACAATCTTCTTCCGCGGAAAGAGCCGTGGATGTTATTGGGCACCCGATAACAACGAAAAATAAAAGCGTAGTTTTAAAAATATATATTATTCTTTATTTTAGGGTTCTATACTTAAAAAGTAATAAGTCGGAAATTACATGTCAAACGTAACAAATGAGGTGCGTTCGTACTATAATAAAGTTTTAAAAATATTCACATCTAGATGTAATAGTATGCAGTACTTTGGATACAGTATAGTATCTGAAATCTTTTATGTGTTTGTGTAAATATCTGCTTTCTATTACAGAGGAAGCAACTTGTAGTTAATCTCATAAACGTATATCAATTTCATAAAATGGAAATAGTTTAATATAATTAAAGCATGCCCCAAACAATATTTCCCTCTTACCATTATGTAATGGAATAATTTTTGTGTGGCCCTGTAAATTAATAATGAATATTCTTTGCACAACAGATTGTACAGAATGTATTTTTTAGTATATAGGGTAACACCCCCAGTAATTGGCATGCACCAGTGATTGGCACATTTTACAAACATGTCCTAAAAAAAGATTTATATCCAGTCTTTTAAAAATTCAAGACCATATATCAGTTATATGCTCATTTACGTTAAAGATTATAACTTTGATTTATTTTACAAGATGACAATAGAGCCTAGGAAAGAGAAACAAGTATGGCTTGTATCAAATTAGCCATTTTGTTGCAAATTCTTGTTCTTTGGCTTAAGGAAGGCATGCTTTTCAATTCATTATTATCTGATTCATAATATAGTTTAAATTTTAATTGACAACATTTTTGTTTAGTTAAAAAGGGTTACTTTAATTGTGTAAAAGTATTTTCGACACAAATATTTGGATTTCTGAATTAATGGTAGTTGCCAATCAATGGTGCTTCAATTTTGCTAGTTCCTAGTAATTGGCACCTATTCCAATTACAAGGAATTCGCAAGGAATTTGAGATTAAACCATTTATTTTGGAAGTACTTTTAAAATTATAGACTAATTTTGTTTATCATTTGTTTTTATTTGAAAATATTAATTTTATCAATAATTGGAATCCATTAAATCTTCATATGACAATTACTGGGGACAGCATGACAATTACTGGGTATTAATGTAAATATATTGTATAGTTTTAAAGTGTTCACATTTCAGACTAATATGCTGATTTCTTGCTCTCAAAAACCTGAAATATGGCATCTTCATCTACAGTAAATTAATTTAAAGCGATTAAACCCAATTCAAAATGTAAAGTTTTTTTTTTTTTATATAAACATATGCCAATTACTGGATCACAAGGTGTCATACATTGGTGCTCTAGGTGCCAATTACTGGTGATTTCAGCAACTTTTTATAAATATATTTTTATAAAAATACTTTTTAATTTTATTTTGCTTTTAGTGGGCAATAGAGATGCACACACATGCATTCTTTGATTTAAAAATATTTCCAAGTAAATATCTTATTTCTTTGTAATGAAAATTGAAATAAGTTTAAAGACAAATTCTTAAAGTGCCAATTACTGGGGATGTCACCCTACTTCATAGGTGCATATCAATTTTATTTTATTTTTTTTTATTTTTTTTGTTCGAAACAGTGTAGAAACATCATTAAAATATGCTTGAAACTATTTGTTCCAATTGGCCTTTATACAACAGAATACTTCTGATTGTCCCCGTAATTGAACAGTACATCTGATTTTCATACAATTTGAAATGACTCGCCAAAATTGTGAGACAATTATATATTTAATTTTTCAAACGACTCGCTTGGGCAGTTTTTGCGTTGCTGTATGCGAACAGACGGACTGAACGACGACTGTTTAGGTGCTACATATTTACATAATTACAAACGCACATAAAAATGGAACCATTATACAATCACTCCTGTGTTTGTCTGTCACAACCATTTTACTCGTAAACTGTGGAACATGGGAACTTTAAATTAAGGGAAGTAATAAAGACTAATTGATCCATATATTTACATATTATTAAATATTCACAAATAGGGAAAATGTATAGGGGCTAATTAAGTTATGAAAAAAATCTGTTCTTTGTATATCGCATGGGATGTTGTGTGAAAGCTATCGTTGCACCGAACTCAAAAATACATTTCTTTTAAATTTAGGTATTATATTTTTAGAGATATCGTCGAAAATGTAGTACAAAGAAATTGAGCAAGAAATTAAGTAGGTCTTTTTTCGGTAGTCGTGGGGGGGAGGGGGGGGGGTTGCTAAAAAATCAATGTAGCAAGTCTCATGTATTTTTGCTTGTGAATGTTCAAGTTAACTAAATATTATACTGATATTTACAAGGTTTCGAATGTCCGATTTTTTCCCCTGTAATGCTATCTTGAATTTATCACCCATAGGTGATAATTACTTTTTGATAAATAGGTGTTTTATTATCTTTTAACTATACATTAGACTGAATGAATTTAGAAACAAGTAAGAAAAATCATCGTTAAGCATAGATTATGAAACACTTTCCAACACTTCCTAAAATCTTTAACAAAACTTCGTTATTTAGGGAAATAAGGTGTTACTGTCCATAGCCAAATATGTATTCCAATATTTTTGAACAGCCCTGCATTTGATCTGTCTGTTGATCTATGTACTATATAATGGGAAAATTTAGTTTAGCAAGAAAACGCCTAACTGGCTGAAATTTCTTTTTCAGCAATTCATACTAATAGATGGAAATATACTTTAATACTTTTGTTCAGCCCTGTAATTTACCTAGTATTTTTCCTACACGCCAGTATTTTGCAAAAATTTAGTTCAAACTAAAACATTCTCAAAACTACTTAAATCACATTTCCAGAAATTATCATCCATGGGTGACCAAGTAGCCAATACTTTGCGTGACTCTGTGTATCATTTTTACTATATTCTACAAACATTTCTTAGTAAACTGAAAGCAGTTCAACGTAAAAATGCATAACTCATTTAAAAATCACCATTAAGTAACGCCACTACGCTCATATTTAACAACTTTTACGAGCTCCTTTGTGTAACCCTGTAGATCAACTATAGCATTTATACACGCCATATAATATGCATGCAATTACCAGAATATCAATTTGATTATACATGAAATCTTTAACATAATTAAAATCTGTCGCAAACAATCCCCTCTCCATTTATTATTGCGTAATGGAATTCTTTTATGTGATCCTGTAAATGAATAACTATTATTTTCACTGCATATTTTACAGAATGTATATTTTACGGCACTTCGCAAATGCATATAAATTTGAATATGTTTGGCAGGGTGTAACACCTTTTTAAAGTTCATTTGAAGCGATTTTTTCCCATTGGTCGTAATGTAAAGGAAAACTTTTGACTATCCCTGTAATTAAACTAATTATGGAAGAAACTTCATTTTCAGTTGGGTTCGTGCTAGGGTAAACGTCAATAACATCTAAAAACTTCATGGCAAACCATGTATATTTACGAGAGTTAGAATGCGGACAGACGACCAGACAAACCGAATGCATAAACACTTTTCAACTTTGTTGGAAAGTATTAAAAATATGACATGAATGTTTTTATAACATATGAATTTAGAAAAAAAAAACATATTTGTAAGTCAACTTTGTTGGAAAGTGTTAAAAAATACGACATGAATGTTTTTATAATATAATATATTATTATATGAATTTTTGAAAAAATAATATGCATATCATATAAGTTTATTCATGGTCATTGGAGAGTTTAGGGTCTGTTGAAAGACGGCTAAAAAGTGATTTACTATACTTACACTTTGTCGAAACATTTTATTATTATTATTATTATTATTATTATTATTATTATTATTATTATTTTAACAGTTTCAGTATGTTACTTTAAAAAAGAATAAAAGGGAAAAAATACAGGTTCATCATGCTTTTCTGATAATTTGATTAAAATCTAATAAAGCATTTATAAGCTATATTATAACATTTCTAACTTTTTTTTTTCTTCTTGCAGCGAGGAGATTCGACTTGAAAAAATCTGAAGAAATGTTTCGAAGGGTAATTATATACATTTTGTTTGTTGATTTTTAATGAAATTTGTAAGTAAAAATTAATGAGGGACCAATATATACTATGGATACAAATTAGTTAATCTGAAGAATTGTTTCTAAGAGTAATTATTTACATTTTGTCTGTTGGTTTGTTTTGTCTGTTGTGGGTTTTGTCTATAGAAAATTTGCAAAGAGAATCTAATGAGACAAATAGAGGAAGTAGAGGTCTGTACGGGTCGAAATTTCCAGGCTCGTAATCAAAGGTGTGAAATGATTTTAAGACAAACACAATGATAAACTTATACGAGTAAACCAATAGTGGTATTAATATTTGGCTTATGCACCATTTCACTTCTGGCAGACATGGATCATTAGATTCCTCTATTACTACCTTCATAGCATGCATAGTCACAGTGACGTCACAATGACGTCACTGTGAGTCACTTTGGTCACATCACATCTCTGACCAAAATGCCACCACTCAGTGACGTCACACTGTGACTGAGATGTGACTTTTTAAAAAATCCTTAGAAAATTACAAAAATTCTTCAAAACATGTTATTTACTTTAAAAAACATGTTTCTGGCAATTTGAATATCGTCACTTTTTTCACAGTTTCGTCACAATGTTAATGTCAAAGTAGTCACAAATGACACATTTTTCACAAATTTGTCACATTGTGACCACTTTGTGAAGTGGTCACAAAAGAGCTCTAACGACTTCACATTTCAGTCACTGTGACTTCACATCGACGATCGGTGGTCACAAAGCCACAATGTGACTTCACAACGACGTCGCAGTGACGTCACCATGCCTTACGGGTACTCTTCCATAAAAATAAAGGGTTTTTTCTTCTGCTCGATACCTTAGGTTTTTGTGCTATCGGGACTTGGAGAATTGCGTGCAACTTTTGTTAAATAACTGCCTCATGTTTTTATTTTTCCGCCTTTTACTGTCATTTATTCGCTAGATTTTCGGAGTATGTTACACCTGAAGGGAGTTCTCACGCTTGGAATAAAAAAAATTAATAATAAAAATTCCTGCCGGCTCGACCTATAGGTGGAAGTAGATTTCGAAGTTAAATACTAATTTCATCAACAAAAACCAAATCAATATTATAGATAAGACAGTTCAACAACTTTATCTTGCCGCTTTTGACGAGTTTTTAGTTTCATTTTACTGTAATAGTTGGTTTTATCAGAATCAGGTATTCAAATTTTTAACTTTCTCTATTTCCACCTCACTAATCGTGACACTGAAAAACACTGTACCCTCAAAAAACGGCCACTTTGACGACGAGAGGTCTGGCCAGTCAGATTTCTCGAAGTTGTAAAACTTGGTTGAAAAAAATCAAAATACGTATCTGTTGAATTTTGTCGATTATATCCTTGACCAACGAGGATACGGAAAAAATGTTAAATACAAAAATTACGTATTTTTGTCCATAAAATCTGAAGTTGCAATGAAAAATAAGGATTATCATTCAAGATTTCGAAATTGATCCCCTTTGTGATACATATTTTATTTCAATTGTTCTCCGACCGTTTCCAGACTTTTTGGACCCCTGTATACACACACACATACATATATATATATAACCATTATAAACTAATACAAATGATTACATATACAATATAATATATAATTAAAATCAAATCGCAAATATATGAACAAATTGGTAAGATTCTAAAGATGAACAAAATACGAACATTGGAAATCACTAATGTATAATCACTTTTGAATAACTTATGACCTAATAAAACTATGAATAACCTATATAATCATCAGAGGAACTTGCAAGTTTAATCCAGAAAAAATGTTATTTCATCCAATTTTGACGGAATTAGACCTAGAATGACAAAATTTAGCTCCTTATTAAAAATTTTCAAAATAAATGATAAAAATCTAAGATATCCAAAAAATGAAATAGTACACATAAGACATTGAAAAATAAACCGAACATATTACTACAATGGCAGATAAAAATATAAAATACAAGAAATTTGACTTATCAAAGTAGAATATGCAAAGATGGAGTCAGATTTAAGATTATGAAAGCGTCTGATTATTAAACAGATAGTTAAAAATGTACTGTTGTCCTATGGTGTGAAAATATTAAACCAATATTAACTAGATTTTTAACAAAATATTTTAATACTGACATCTGTACTTATAGAGAAGTGGAAACTAAAATAAGAAATAACTTGAATAAATTAAAATGTACCGATGACTATAATATATCTCTATTTGGATCAGTATGTAGCTTGAAAAAATAATCCGAATGGAATCAAAATCGGAGTACTTACTACTCGAAAAAGAGAAGAACAATGGAACATTAAAAAAATACTAGTAATGACTGCCACCAGGTGTCGCTATGGGTCCGGTCGGTTAACACCATTTTAATCATCAGAAAAATTAAGGAGCGATCATTTCTGCCAGTAACGTTGTACAAGATGCTCTAAGTTTGCCAGATCGCGTTTTAATTTTAAAACTATTATATGTAATGAGAAAAATGACCAATAGAAATTAATGGTTCTTGATTTTGCTGATGGTCACAACAGCGTTTGCATCTACAGGAAATGTAGCATTATCTGTTGGCAGTTATTGCATTTTTTTTTTCCATTCTTCTTCTTTCTTCTCGAAAACTATATGCATTGATTTTGATTTCATTCGAGTTGATCCTTTTAGCAACGGAGAGCTCCAAATAGAGATACTTAAATTATAAGCACGTTGTACTATAAAATTTAAAAATAAATAAAAATAGAATACACAAAACATTTATTTTCATTTTTTTTTATCTATTCGTATTTATCATTTCTAAATGTGTTTTTTCCACTCTGTAACTTGATTCTTCCATTCTTCTTCCTAGCACTTGGAATTTCGCAAAAAGTTTGATGAAGAATATTTACTAAATGAGTATAAGCCACCCGAGGTAATTATTTCGTTTTCAGACTTACTTTTTATGAATTATGCTGAAAAATGCTTTATTTTTATTATTTTACAATTGTGCTTGTTTCAGCCTGTAAACATAAATTAGTATTTACTTTCGTCTAGTATATTTATAGCATATTAATGCATTAAACTTTCTTACAGCTTTTGGTACAATACTTACTTCCGGCATTTTTGGGATACGACAAAGGTGGCTCCCCTCTCAGGCTGGTATATGTCGGACCCTGCGACCTTAAAGGTAAACAAAAAGAAATCTTATCCATGGCTATAAAATAACTCTATAGTATAAATCTCGTTACACCATAATGTGATGTATATTAGTTTTTTCATTTTTATCTGTTGTTAAGACTTCCTGAAAAACTTTTTATTAGAGATCGAAAAAACACTCGGTTTTGTTTTTGTTCCAAAATCTGAATCGCCGAAAATTTATTCTCGGCAAAAATATTACTGAAAATTCAGCCGGACCGAAACTCGACCTAATCTATCTACATTCCAAAAATCTCCTTTCTTCTTTCGGAAATTTTGAACATTACTCATTGATTGGAGCTGTATCGGCTCGAATGAGACATTATATATTTATTGGTATGAACTTAGCTATTTAATATAATTATTAGTCATGACTTACTCAAGACATTAGTGCAACTTTTAAAGCAAGCAATGCTTATAAGACTAAACTCTGATAATGCTTTTCACACGTTCATTAAAAGCTGAAGTCTTGACAATAATAGGATAACTTTCGGTTTGAAATCGCAGGAGTGTTTCAAATACTTTTTGAGAATGTTCTAGTTTAGTATAACTCATGACCACTTACAAAAATCGTTACAAGAAATAAACTGAGGTAGATATACGTAAACCATTTTTTATTTAAATGAAATTCGTATAATTAAGAAATCACTCTATGTCATAAAGGAATTAATTACATTTTGTTTTATATGAAAAAAAAATCAGAGTCACAGAAAACCATTTTAGGCCATATGTATAATTAATTGATAATAATTCTGCACATTTAGGTATGTGTTAATTACTTAAAATTCTTTTTGTAAATTTTCGTTTTTGTTTTCTGCCGAACATAGGAAAATTATCTAAATTCGATTTCAGTTCGGTTTCGGTCAATCCTTACTTTTTATTTTAAAAAATTGTTAAGGTGGAAAAATATTTAAGTGATAAATATATGAGTGAAGTCATAAGTGAATATGAAGTTTTCATTGAATTTATGTAAACCTTTCTTCGATATTAGGAAAAAATATTTTTTTACAGTTAAAATTGTTCTATATTTTCTGTATTTAAAAACAGTGTTGTGCAAAAAACATAATTTATTTTTTTCTCCTTCGTTTATACAGGTTTAGTCAGCTGTTATCGAAGAGAAGATCTCAGAAAATGCATTACTTGGTTCCTAGATAAGGATAAGGAAGAAATGAAGAAGAGGAGCAAAGAGGTATGTCTGGCCTCTATTTTTTGCAGTCACGAAATGTCTGACCAAATTTTGCAGGATGGTAGAAGGATATAAAATAATCTTTCTGCTTGAGAAAGAAAACGTTTCTTATGACACATTGAATAAGTTTAAAAATATGACTCGACTGTTTTTCATGTAAAAAAAACCCCCTCTTTTTACTTGTTAAAATAAATTAAATATTTATTCAACGTGTATCCAATCGGAAGCTACAACATTCTTACATCTGCCAGGTAATAAACGAATTCCGCAATGGAAGAAGTATATTTATTTTGAAACAAAAATTAAACTATCAAAGGAATTTTCGATTTCTGCAAAAGAAATGAACTGCTGCTGCAAATTTTCACCTGTACATGGGACGAAACAAATGGTGAAACAGAAAAATTATCGTAAATACAGCAGGTAGAAAATATATCCCAATAAAAGGCTTCTAGAGTTTCCGTGATTGGCTCTGTCCTAGGTGAATGTAAACTTGACGATCATGTTAGAAATAACACTGGCGTTTCTTTTCACGTATTCTATATATTTTTACTTCAATGTTTCGTTCAATACGGATTAATTACTAGCTTCTAACATTCACCCTTGATTGTCGGACGTGATTGTATGTAACAGTACATGGTAGAGTTCTCCTTATTCCTTCTACCAAATGCTCGTCCTTGCCAGCGATGTAGTGGAGGGTATACGGCGGTATACGCCGTATACTCTCTGGATTTTTTAAGGAACACCGTATACCCTCTGTTTCTCAAAAAGCTATAGTATATACATTCTAGGGTATACCCCCTGTTTTGAGCGTATACACTCTGTTTTGAGCGTATACCCTTTGCTTAAAGTGTATACCCTCTGATTTTTTTACGACTACACCACTGGTCCTTGCATTGCAAAACCACTTAAATAAAACTCTTGAAACATTTCACTGGGATGTCTTACTCAATCCACTGTATATTTCTCTTTCAAATTAACGTTTGTTTTGCTCCATGCAAAGCGCTATTTCTGGAAAGCGGTTCAATTACTATGCACACCGATATCAAAAATCGGCCTAATGACTGGACAGCTTCAATCTTTTTCATTTGCGAACTGCTTATTGCCTGACAGATGGACTTATGATGAAGCTCCCTCATTGAATATATATCTTGAATAAACTGAATTACGTGAATTTTTACTCACATTGTTAACAAGGCGTAAAACCAACAGTGAAAAAGTATCCAGACCAGAATTCGAAGCTAGGATTTTGGTTAGTCGCACCAACGCTCTCCCAACTAAACCACCTGGAACTAGGCATCCATCCTGGCACCCCCCCCCCCCCCACTCTCGTTGGTGCGCTGAGCCAAAGACCCACGTTCGAACCCTGGCCTTGATATTTTTTCAACTTTGTTGGTTTTAAGCCTTGTTAGCAATGTGAATAGAAATTCACGTAATTCAATTTAGATTTGTCAGGCATAAATCAGCATTTAACCACTTAAGGACGAGCGATCGGTATACATGCCACTTAAGGTACTCAGAATCCTTCATTATTCTCACCAATAATTTTTTTATTGCTAATTTGCCTTATTTAAATGGATATTTTTCGCGATTCAAGTACAAATAAATAAATAAAAATAAATCTCTTTTGAAAAACCGCTGGTCAAAGATCAAAAATTAAGCAAAAGGCTTTCGTCGCGAAGGGATAAAAAAATTATTATAAATTGAATAATCCTTTCTTTTTGACAAAAAATAAATGTCTTTATTTTTATTCGAAAAAGGATGGGGTGATATTATAATATTTAGTAAAGAGCGCCATTTAAGTTAGTCAATGTCGAAAATGTAATTGAAATGAGATAATAAAAAGAGGATGTCGCTGCTGGATGGCATCCCCTACTAGTGAAGTGAAATGAAGTGAGATCGCTTCAATGTGTTTATGATTAAAACCACCAATTAACGTGCGTTCTAAAATTGTAATGCGACCAACAATACAATATATTAAGATTTTATTAAACAATGTATTAAGAAACAAGAAACTAATAAATCCTCTATTGCAAAACATTGCTGGGATATAAATCATACATCATACTTTTAACTTCATTTCGGTTAAAATAATTTTTATATCTTCTTTTATTAATAAAGTTAATTTTCTTGAAACATTTCATATTTATGAAAATTTTGATAATATTGTTAATTCGTCATTTTCTCGTTATCAAAATGCTGGAAATATTACATAAAAACCTATTTTTCTTAATCTCTAACCCGCCACCCCCTCCCCCGCTCTGCGCATTTCTCACCATTTCGGTCCAATTTCCCTTCCAATTATCTATTGACTGTCATTTGCAATAATCTGTTCTCCTATTGGTTATCTTCAACTTGAATCCCCCATTTCTCCAATCTATCTATCTATCTATCTATCTATCTATATATATATATATATTAATAGCGATTTTTCGCCATCCTCGGTAAATTATATTCTACCGAAACCGGTATGCTTCTAATTTAAAATAATTGGTTCTTTTAACGTTTCTACTTTTACATTCCTATAACTTTCCATGTTCAGGGCTTGATTACTCATCTCTGATAGCACAATTTGTTCAGATTTTCATTAATTTAATAACTGTAATAACTATAAAATTATATTTTTAATCTATTAAAAGAATTAATAATAATTAATATAATTTACTTCTAAAATAATTGCAATAATGATTTTATGGTGACGTCATTATAATTAATTTGAACGATTAATTATTCTCATGAATATTTTAATAATTATTGGTTATTTTAATTCTTTATTGGTTATTTGAACAGCACTGTTAGTCCAATAGCCGACAGCACAAAACTCTATGTCATCGAGCACAAGAAAAAAATCCTTTATTTTATGGAAGAGTAGCAATAGGGGAATTTAATGATTCATGTCTGCTGGAAGCGAAGTGGTGCATAAGCCAAAAATTGATACCATTACTGTTGACTCATAGGTTTGGCATTGTGTTTGCTGCACAATCAAAGGTATGAAAACATGGAAAATTGGGTGCAGGAAAACACAATGCTAATCCTTCGAGTCAACCACTAGTGGTATTAATTTTTGGCTTATGCACTACTTCGCTTCCAGCAGACATGAATCATTAAATTTCTATGTTACTACTCTTCCATAAAATAAAGGATTTTCTCTTGTGCTCGATGACATAGGTTTTTGTGCAGTCGACTCTTGGACTATATGTACTCCCATAATCTTTGAATTGCTACGCTAATGAAATCTTTTGAAGAAGATTTGATCAGTTGATGTGACGAGGTCAAATGATACGATTTAATGAAGTTTCTGCATTTATCTATTAAATTTTAAATTGTTGATTTTTCCTGCGATTTTACCTGGGTAAAATTTTGATTACACTACATTACGATTAATGGAAAACCATCGGCAAGGGTGAAGGTCAGGAGAGTTGTTGTCCTTCCCTGAACATTAAAATCTAATTAACTGTATTTTTTTTCTTTTTTTCTTTTTACAACGATTTTTAAAAAAATATATTTTTCACTAATGACTTAAGATGATTAAATATTTTTAGAAAGAGGAATTAAGTAATTTCCTCCATTTCCCGCCATGGAGGTCAATAAATTAGTTACGATGGGAATCTGAAAATAAGCTTCCCCTATCGACTGTGATCAGAGTTGTGTATGAAAGTCAAAAAATATAATGAGACATTAAAGATAAAGGCATATCTTTATTTTTAACATAATTACCATATGCATTGAAACATTTGTCATACCGCTTATCATAACCTTCAAAAAACCTTCCTGGAAAAACTCAGGGCTTTGCATACGAAAGAAGCATTTAACGACTTGTCCGTATGCAAAACCCTGATGTTTTCCTGAAGAGCTTTTTTACAGTTTATCAAGAGGTGTGACAAATGTCTCAACGTATTTGGTATTTATGTTGACAAATAAATTTGTGTCGTATCTTTCATGTCCAGTGGTGTAGTAGTTAAAAAAAAACCCATAGGGTATACGTTCTAAGCAGACGGCATACGCTCTAAGCAGAGAGTATACCCTACTAGCATATACTAAAGCTTTTTTGGGAAACAGAGGACAGTGTTCTGGCTGTCATTCGCCATTTCGCCAAATTGCGACTAAATTCTTCATTTGGCGAGTTAACAAGCGATTAGATTCGCCTAATTGCTAGTGCTCAGTTTTTAATTTGTCTTTCTTTTATTTTTTTCTTTTATTTATTTATTTATTTATTTATTTATTTATTTATTTATTTTGTGTGTGTGTGCTTTTCTTATCATGTTCAATTGCACCGTATTGTCGGAACGGAAACTATTTAAAAGTTTCTTAAACTCCCTTTGCAAAACAATGAATTTAGCAGATACCATTGACTTCATCTATAAAAACGATCTGCGACACTTGATTTTTCAGGTTCATTATGTGTAATATGATAAAATTCTGAATTAACCTAGGAAGTTTTACTTCATAACATTTTAATGAGTTAAATCGGTTTTAGATTTTTTTTTTCTTGATTGCGTAAGATATTTAGAATATACATATTTTTAATAAATTTGTAACGAATAGTTGGATTTAGATTAATAACAATCGTTGTCGCAGTTATAAAAGCTTATTTTAGAAAAAAAAATGGCGTACATTAAAGGATTGAAGATATTTTTTTAGTGATACACGGCGAATCTATTTGGCTAATACTTTTTTCATTGGGCGAATGTTTTTTTATTTTTAATTAGCCAGATTACTAACGTTGGTCAAATGTCAGCGAGAACACTGACAGAGGGTATACGGTGTTCCTTGAAAAAATACAGAAGGTATACGGCGTATACCCCCGTATACCCTCCACTACATTCCTGTTCATGTCTCATTCTAAAGTTTGACTTTAGTACGCACCTCTGTCCACAGACACCAGGGGAAACTTATTTTCAGACTACCCCTCGTATGTATATTTTTTTAAGTTTATGTTTTTTAAATTCATCTTAAAGTTTCAGTTAGGGTCAGAAATTCTACCCTTAAACTAAAAGAAAAGTTATTTTTCCATCTTTTTATGTTAATAAAAATATATTTTTTAATTGTTACATTTCTGTATTGCTTTTTGTGTTGATATGTTTTAAAAATTGTCTCGTACTGAGTTAATTTTTTGTTGTTGTCGTTGAATTTATCTCATGTTTATCTTCTTCATTTGAAAAAATATTACCAAGTCTTCGGACCATATTCGCGTTTGAAATGAAATAGACGCCCTCACGCGGACAAAGTCTGAAACGAAATAAAACTGATACCGTGAGCATCTTCCGCTGAAATCGTGTTTAAAAGGCCGATAAATAAATAAACAGTTCTATAATAAATAAATAAATAAACAGTTCTATAACGCATGCAACATTGGGTTCTTTGTATTAAAGTTATCTAAAATCAAAATTTTATACACAAAGTTTAGATCTATGATATAAAAAAGTACATTTGACTTACTCATGGTAAAATAACATGACAGCAACACAATGCTTGCATGATTCGCTTGCTCCAGCTTTGCAAGAGCAAGAAAAAATTTTTATTTTCAAATTTTTGTTTTCCTTTACTATCAAACCTGAAATAATATGGGGATTTCCTTTTGTTTGGCTTATTTGTAAACACGAGCCTACAATCTCTATTTCTTCTTTGCATTCTTTAATGCCGCACATTACTAATCTCTTTGAATCAATAATTGCTTCAGCTTCTCTAAAGCAATTACTAGATTTTCCAGCATCTAAAAATTCTAAAATTGTCGATATTTGTAATTTATCTCCCATAATTAAATAAAAAAGATAAAAAACTGCACTTTAAATAGCTCTTTAAACGGGTTTCGCTATGCTACAGCATGGAACAAACAGCGCTACGTAAACAAACGATTATCAGGTCTATACAGCGCTACCTTTCGGTCATTACAAACGCGAATTAATATTTGTATTATGTCTGTTCCAAAATATTGCACACTCTGCACTTATTTCTGTCGACGTGTACATGAACTATATTCTTTAATTTTATGTTCTCCATTCCCCGGAGCAAATGGAAGAAGCTCTGAGAAGCTCTGATATTTATTATTAATTTCATTATTATTATTATTATTTTGATTTAATGTGCTGAATCATGTATGTGTAACAGGTGTATTTATATTTCTCCTTTTGTTCTTCCACTTGCAGACGGGCATCCATGTGGAGACCAGATCTTTTATCTTCGATTTGAATGGTTTGAGCCTCAGACAAATCTACCACAGGGATGGTAAGGTTCATGTTTCTAAATAACATATCTTTAAAAATTAGATTGATTTTCTTTACATGGTAAAGTTAATAAATGCAGGTGCATTTATCAGCGTTAATAAGCACATCAAAAAGAATGTATCTTTTCTCTTTCACATTGCAAACCGTGTCATGAAAGTTTGCCTATCTCTATTAGAAAGGACAAACGTATCCATGCAATGCTGACGTCATTGTGACCGTAACAACACTATTAAATGTAACTTTTATCGCAATTTTTAATTTTCTAAACATCGCACATTTTCAATTTTACCGTAGTCGCGTCGTGTAAAGAATAAATTGCACTTTCATATGCATGCTTGAGAACTATCAAAATTTGTTTGAAAACTGTACTGCATTTTTTATTATTTTTAAAACGATTTAAAAAAAAAAAAAAAAAAAAAAAAAAAACAGTTTAAACTACTTTTTTAGGAGCACTAAATTGCTTTGTCAGCATCTAATCATAATTTAGGTAATGTAGAATTAGTAATAAATTAAAGCATATTTAATTTTTTTTTTCATTTTGCACTTCTTTATATTAAAATACAGTGACCCCCCCCCCCCTTCCTTGTGCGACTACTTCTCTGAACGACCATTTTTTAATGGAACGAAATTTATTCCCGTAGGCTCAATACTAATTTTATCTTCATTCACAGACTATATCAGTTGATTTCTCTCTATGAGCGATCAATATCTTTGAAGAAAATGAAACAAATTATGTTTTTTGCTTGGTCGCATGAAAAAGGTTGTATTAGAAAAATAATTTCGGAGAGCGCATTATTCATCAAATTTCTAAACTAAGTTTATTATTATTACTATTTATTCCGTTAACTTTTAAGTATTTAAACCGCTTTCTAACTTTTTAGGCAACGAATTTAAACTCTGATGACAAATTAAGAATTGTGGTCAATAAAGTCCCCCGCCATAGGCGTAGCTTGGGCTCTAAAACTAGGGGGGCAAAATTTTGAATTACTTTTTTAGAAAATTATACTCCCCCCCACACTCCAGTCATTGTGTTTTCGCATATACACTTAAATATTTGAAAAAACTAATATTTAAAAAAAAATTAAATGTTCAGTCATATACGAAAAAATAAGGGGAAATCCGAAATTTGTAATATTATGTCTTTAAAAAGATTTTTTTTAATATCGAATGCACAACCATTTATCTCTTATGTTTGATGCACTGTTCAACCGGGGAAAAGTTCAAACAAACTTAATAAAAATTTGTCGCAGCCTTCTAGATATCTGCACGGGCTGGAAATTCTGACCCCGGGCTGGTCCGAACGAGTTTTTTTGGTCCGGCCCAACACGTACAGAAATCAGTGAAAGCAGGCTCTGCTTGAACTGGCCCGAATCGATTTTTACAAAAAATTTGGATTCTACTTCACATACAATAAAGATTCTTTTAGAAGATACTGAATACATATTTATGGGATAAATCGACAGTATATTTTAAATTTTTTATGTGTAAGACAGCTAATACACAATAGCAACAATAACGATTACTTAAATTCTTTAGGCGTTTCAACATTTAAATAAGGTGTATTTATGGAGTTATGTATGACGGCCGATTATCTGCACGTATGGCACCTAGAGGAAGTGCCCTTCGTCAAGGTCTTTCTAAGAGAACCTAATCCGTATTTACGCAAGGTTCAAAGGAAACCACAAAAACGCCGAACGATTAGACCGACGGGCCCGATTGGGATCGAATCCAGCACCTCCCGTCCACCAACTTTGAGAGCAGAAACTCTCAGCCACTGGTGGGCCCATTTAAATAAGGATTCGTAAAAAATAATGTAGTTTAGAATAACAGCAGAAAAGGCGGGTTTAAAATACCGTAATTTTTGAAGCTATATAATAAAAAATAGATTTGTGGAAATATTTATCTGATTTGAGAAAATATTCCATTTATTAAGGATATTCTCAAATCCAATAAAGCTAATTTCAGACACATTTCTGAATTCATTACTTTTCGGACACTCGTAAGATTGGCTGGTGTTCTTATTCAGAAATTGTGTAATCAAATGGCATTATCCATTTTTTTTATAAAGACAATGTATCTTTGAGATTATAGTAATAAAATTTTGAATCGAATTTTCAGAAGCGACTTCACTGGAAATTGTAAAAACCTGGAGCCGTAACAAATCTCTCTATTGCCGACAAGTAATTTATTAATCAAAAATGGAAACGCTAATTGATTCCGAATCCCTTCAATAGTCAAGCTTCTCAATTTTAAACCTTTGCTATTAGAAGTTAGTCAGAAAATGTGTTAAAACTTCGCATTATGGAGCAGTGAATTTGAGAACCATGTTAAGATATATTTCCAAAGATTACGTTAACAGAATTTCATTATCGCTATTATATTTTTTACAAAATATATTACTTGCCCTATACTTCCTAAGAATAATTAAGTTCAGCTTCGGCTCGGCTCAACTCGACTGTGTAGGGAAAACAAGCAAGCTTGATGTCAGCACGGCGTAAATCTTCTGAAGATAAATAAATAAATAAATAAAAATAAGATAAAATAAACTTTCTCAGACACCATGTCCGATGTTGGTCTCTAGGGTGGACATGTTATATTTTTGAATGCGTTATTGATGTTGTCGAACTACCATCGGTTCGTGACGCACATTTGTACTTATTCTCGCAAAAGTCTTATTCAATGAAAGTAGCTGATATTTTATCGGCTTTGCGTAAACTTTTGTAATTTTTTTCTTCTCCCAGCCTTAGCCTAGTTGGTCCGCTTGTTTTTTTTTTTGCCGACCCATTGGAAAATTTGTCCCCACTCCGCCAGCCCGATCCGCGAATGTCGTGCTGTGTGGGAGAAAAAAAACCTCCAAAAACAACAAAATATATGTACACCCTGTTATATACATATAGTACAGGGAAAATAACTGTAGATTATTTTTCGAAACAGACTGACAAAAGTGAAGTTGCTATTCCATAGTAAAAATCCCCCTGACTTTTAAAGATTTTCCCCTTAATTTTTCTAAAAATTCAGCTTATATTGTTGTAAAACTCTCCATAATGAACAACTTTAATTTAAATGAATGCTAAAAAAAGTATACGCTGTATAAATTTCTTTTTTCAATATTGTTAATCAATATTATCTATCTATCTATTTATTGTCGTAAAATTTGCCTGAATTTTAAGTAAAAATTTTAGATTGGATGACTAATTAATTCAAAAATTTTCTCATATACTATGATAATTTATATTCTGATGCAAAGTAGTGCATCAAAAATTTCTCGATCTTTCCCCGACTTTCTGCCTAAACTTCCGAATTTTCCTGACTTGTGACCCTCGAAAGTATTTTCTCCCGTGACAAATTGAAAAAATTCGCAATTTTTTCAATATATAATCGACTAAATTCGCAAGAATGATTTTGAGTAAAAAAAAAAAAAAAAATGTGAAATTTACTGCAAATTTTCTGAAAGGTTACAGAAAAGAGGTTGGGAGAAATTTCATTTCCCGATGCTAATGGACCCTATTCTTGTGACGTCAAAGTCACGTGGTTTGGGGAAACAATCTCCCACATCATAGTTGTTAATTATGCAACGACTCGTTTCCCAACTCATTGTTGTATGCCGTAGAATAGTAACGGAGCATATTTTTGAGACGTGGGGTCACGTGTTTTGGGGAAATATTGCCGAAATACAGCCCCGAACTCAAACGGAGAATAGAGTCCATTATGCGTATTTTCCGCAACTTTTTGACGAAATTAATCTTTCTTTTCCGCTATCCGTCGACAAAATTTGTATTTTTTCGCGATACTTTGACGAGATTATGCTTTTTTTCGCGATAATTTAGCAGAATTTTGTGGGTTTTTTTTTTTTACAATCCTGGAACGAAATTCACGTTTTTACCGCGATCTTTTGACAGAAATTTGCGGTTTTGCGCGATACTTTGGCAAAATTAGTGTTATTACTGCGATTCTTTGATTAAATTCGCCTATCTTTCAGAAATCCTTTCACGAATTTCCTCTTCTTTTTTTTGCAGTTCTTTAAAAAAAAATGTGTTTTTTTGCGATTTTTTAACGAATTTCTCATTTTTCCAAGATTTTTTGATGGAAATCGCTTTTTTCTTGATCCTTTGACGAACTTTTCGTTATTTTTCGATTCTTTGACGAAATGCGAGTTTTTTCTGCGACCTTTTGATGAGATTTGCATTTTATCCGTGATTTTGTGACGAAATTCGTGTTTTTTCAGCTATTCTTTGGCGACATTATCATTTTGTATGCGAACCATTAACAAAATTTATATTTTTTCCCCTACCATTTATCGAAATTCGCGATACTTTACCTTAAAGTTGTTTTATGCCCGAATTTTTAGTCTCATGACAAATTTTTTTCTTTTTCTTTTTCACCGAATGTTTTAAATTTTTGGAAAACTTGGTACAAATCATTTGGAGATTCATGAATTTTTTTCCTATCCTATTGATGAAGCTCGCTATTTTAAACTTAAAGGACTATTACATTTTTGGAAACTTTCTATCGCTTTTCATTCCTTGAAAATGAATACTTTTTATTCCAGCATTTCTCCTATTTTTTCAATAGCGAACGAACTTACGAACCATGATCATGAAATCGGTTTCTGTGCATTTGCGAGCGCTGGGAGGGAAAAAGATGAGTCTGATGAGTTTTTTCTGATTTTTAATTAATAACTTAACTTTTTATCAGAAATTTAAAATTAAGAGTCTCAGCTACATAAGCAGAGATTTTGAAATATCTTCATTAAATTTTCAGATTTACATGCGATAAATTTTTTTAGCCATCCCATGCACACAGAGCGAAACTGTATTTTATTGGTATAAACATGTTTGTTCGTTTATGAATTTTAAAATGACACAAATCCAAACGATCATTGAAGAACTGAATTAGATAGCAAATTTTTCTATTTCCCTTTTAAATAATTACTCTATGGCTACTTAATTGCAATTTACACATCCATCCCCTACATATGCATACAAACAACTCTAAAATGAAAAAAAAGGCTCTTATGTTCAACATTTTTGGAGGAGAAAAAGCAGCAGAGGAAATACTTTTTATTGAACATAAACTGTGGCAAAAAATTACTAAGATACATAATAGAAATTACTGATATAAACATAAAGATGTTACTGTTGGTCATTTGGAATTATCCAGTATTTATTCTAGTTTGCATTCAAAATATAGCACATAAATGCTTAAATGAGAAAGAAGAGAAAATCGAAATCTAAAATTGGCCCTTAACTACAGAATAATACAAAAAACTGGAGGTGCAAAAGAAGGTTTTGCCCTTGCTCCTGGAAAACTATGGGGATATATGTCCCCTCCCCCTTGTCCCTGCCAAATTACGACCTGCTCATTTTTTTTCTTTTCTATGCAATTCCGTCTTAGGGGATTTTACTGTGTACCATTTTTCAGAATTTTAAAACTTCTATACAATGAATATGGATTAAAAAAAAACAATAATAACTAAAAATTTGCATACAAAAAATAGAAATTAATATCGCAGCCTGCGGCTCTTCTAAAAAAATGAAGATTATAAACATGAAAAAAAAAGTTAAGATAAATATTTTTGGTCACAACTCCTCGTACGAGGCAAATTTTTAGCCAAATGGATGTAAAAATCAATGTTTTGTCGAAATTCAGTCAGGCCGGGCTCGGACCTTAGATTTTAATTTTTTTCCGGGTCGGGCAGAGCTTTAAATTTTAGTATCGGACCGGGTCTAATTTTTATTTCTAACAGTCTGGTCGGGATCCAGGCGCGAAAATTTCGGTTCGTGCAGACCTCTACTTGGTCGTCGAAGACTCTAGTTCCTATATGTTTGTAAACGTGCGGAGCAGAGTGTGTTCAGATTAGAGCTACCAGGTGTCTTGTTTTACGTACGATGTCCCGATTTTCAAGTGCTGCAAGACCTGTCCCTTGAACCCCTGAGAGTTCCGATTTTTCATGATCCATAAATTCTTTTAAATTCGGTTTATTACCATACTATTCGTTATTCGTTGGTCTATATCGAATGAAACTTAATACAGTAGAAACTGCGAAATCTACTAAACCTGTCTATAAAGCAATATTTTTATTATAATGCCGAAAGGAAAAACAAACAAATTACAAATCTACCTGTTGAAACGGAGTATGTTTCAGTTACTTTATGGATGTATTTATAGCTGTAAAACCTATGTATTTTGATAATTAAAACTTGTAAAATCTGTACTTGTGTACAATAGAATCTTATGTTAGAAGCGTAAAAATTTCATAGTTCTACATAATAGCATACAGTTATAAGTGCTCCTCCGGAAATTTTCTATAAACGGATTTTTTTTCAGTCCTTAGTGATCCCGCTTATACGCATTTTACTATATAAGATTACTGTTTCTTTAAAGTACTGTTTCAGTAAAATGCTATAATATGGAATTTCAAGTGTAAGTGACCAAGGAAAAAATCAGTTTTAGACAAGTTTCTTTCTTATCAGGTATATTTGTATAATATTTATTTCGTAAGAAATATTAATATTTTCCGTTATAAACAGATACATTTGCATATGAATTATTGTAATTTTTATCTTCCGATTTAGATGCTACTGTTCCTAATTTACAGTCTCCCTGTCTCACTTTTTGTGATAATGGGCAACAAAACAAGGTTCAGAATCAGACACCCCAGACAATTTCTTCAGACGTGTTGGCGCTATGGGTGTATTCAAGAAAAGCTCGATATACTCGAGAGAACTGGGGGGGGGGGGGGTCAGGAAGTTAAAATGTCATGTTATATTATCCTAAGGAAAAGGACAATGATCAAAGTCAAGACACAGTAATCATGATATCTTCTCTCACGCTTGTATCCAAACAAACACCCCTGCTAGATAAAAAGGGGAAATAAAATCTTTCTACTTTGTACGAAGAGAAAAAAAAGGAGAGGAAGAATATTTTTACTGCAAATGTTACTATGACAGGAAGTTTTAAATAGAACTTACTTATGTAAACACAACAAACATTATTTCTGACTTTAAAAAAAAAAAAAAATATGCAAGATAGTATAGAAATTATTAAATTATAGGGTGAAAAAAAGGAAAAAATAAATACAAAAATGTTTTTTAACTAGAAAAGAAGACAAAAAAGTGGAGGGGCAAAACCCATATCTTGCCCCTGCACTTAAAAAACTGGGGGGGGCATATGCCCCCCCTTGCCCCCGCCAGATTACGCCTATGTCCCCCGCCCTATTATGTCAGGAAACTCTCAAAGAACTACAGTGTTGAAAAAAATTATAAAGCCGATAGAAAAATTTACAAAAATCAAAAAGTAATGGAATTATTGATATCGCAAATTTTATTTACATTTGCATGATCAACATCGCAATAATACGCATAAACTTTGTTTAAAAAAACGGAAGAGGGAGCGTAAATTATGCTGATTTCCTAAACCAATGAAAAACAACTTGGAAAAAATTATAAAGCCGATGGTTCTAGCCTCATTTGGCAAGATGCCAAACTTGAGAAAGCAGATCTCCAGTAAAGTTTAGGCAAATGTAAATGTGTTACGTGCATTCATTTTGTATTTGGTGTGTTTAATACAATGCCAAGAGGAAAAAAAATATCCAATGGTGAACAAATTAAAATATTAACTTTAAATGAAGCTGGAATGTCTGGTTCTAATATTGCAAGAAAAATAGGAAGGTCCAAGGCTGCAGTAAACAGTTTTCTCAGAAATCCCGAAAATTACGGCAGTAAGAAGCGTACAGGAAGACCGAAATCCCTATAAGGCAATCAAGACAAATCCGGAAGCTAGCTTGCGCAGAAAAAATGTCGTCAGCTCAAATTCAAGAACAGTTACAATTACCTTGTACAAGCCGAACGGTAAGAAATGTTTTAAGTAACAATCCCATAGTTCAATTTAAAAAATTTAAAGGAAAACCTCCTCTTTCTAAGCACCACAAAAATGCTCGCTTAGACTTTGCACGAAAACATTTAACTGAAGGCACAAATTGGAGAGATGTTGTCTTTTCCGATGAAAAGAAATTTAATTTAGATGGACCCGACGGCTATAAATTTTTTTGGCATGATTTACGACAGGAACCTCATATTTTTTCAAAGCGTCAGTTTGGAGGTGGTTCGGTAATGGTTTGGGCTGCATTTGCTGCCTGTGGAACCACTCCAATTGTCTTCATACATAACAAAATGAATTCAGTTATGTATCAAGATATGTTAGGAGATAATTTATTACCCATTGCTCCTCTTATAACTTCAGGAGACTGGACATTTCAGCAGGACAACGCTTCCGTTCATGTTTCGAAGTCAACTAAATCTTGGCTGGAAGCTAATCAGGTGAAATGCCTTCAATGGCCAGCTCGTAGCCCCGATCTGAACGTAATAGAAAATTTCTGGGGAATTTTAGCCCGAAATGTTTACAAAAATGGACGACAATTCAATTCAAAGTTAGATTTGATGAATGCTATTAAAAACTGCTGGAACAATATTGATGCAAGTACTTTGTGTGGTCTGATAAATTCAATGAACAAGAGACTAGTCAAAGTCATCGAAAAAAAGGGTCTCACATCGATTATTGATGAAATACATGTATCGACTTTATAATTGTTTCCAACTTTCTTTGTACAGAAAATTTTCTTGTCTATTAACCTTTTATTAATGTAGTTAATAATGAATTTCTTTTTTCTTTACTTCCTTGTAGCATATAATGTATATGTATGAATTTTCACAAATATTCCATCTTTTGTTTTTTAATTATATCATATTTTCAAGTGGCTTTATAATTTTTTCCACCACTGTAGATAAAGTAATAAAATCGTCATTATTTGTTCCCGGCAATAAAAAAAAATAAAAAAAAAATATTTATCGAAGTTTGAAAGGACTTGGGAATAAAAGTTATAAAGGATAAAACCATAAAATAAAGCAAACGTCAACATATTCATTTTTTAAATTCTGCAGTGATTAACTTATGTAATTAACTTTTATTTTGATACTCAAATTTTTATAATTTTACTTACCCATCATACGTAGTATAGGGTAAATCTTGCAATCGTTTTGAAAATCGAAAAAATTTTTGACGGATTTACACGTTTTAGATAGTGGAGATTCCGAAAAACATATTTTTAGAAAAAAAATTTTGCCGTCCGTCTGTCTGTCTGTCTGTCTGTCTGTCTGTAAACGTTCTATCTCCCGAACAAATTAAGATAGACACTTGAAATTTTGTATGTAGTTAGTATGTAAGAATGGAACGAAGCCTATTTAATATCAGCAACCTCGATTATCCGGAACTATTTTTTTCGGACTCTCGAAAAATTCGTTCTGATGAAAGGTATATAAAAATTTTCGAATTTTTTTGTTCTAAGTAATGGACGTAAAAGGCAATAAAGTAACACACATTTTGCATATAGAACGAAATCGATCGCATTATTATTTGCCGAGATATTTGTAATCCTATTTTCCACATTCTTCGATTTTTCATGACCCTGTATTTCAATCAAATTTCAATTCAGAGGTATATTTTAATTGAAAACGAGACGCTTAATCCGACGCAGTTAATTGTTAGTTAATAGAATTATTATTTTTGGAGTTGTAAGGATGTTTCTTTTACGCAGTTCGGTACTACTTGAGTAGTTTGGCGTTTTATATAATTTGTCGAAATTTGTACATCAGCAGTTCTTTAATATAGCATTACTATGTATATGAACAATATTTAAATTTTGTTTATGAATTGCAATGCATTGTATAAATAGTTTTCACATGTTTTATTTTCATATACATATCCATGATGGGTAAGTATTACGGTGGCCCCCAGCGACTAGTTTCCTAATGTAAAAAATTTTAGTAACATTAACTGTTACCTTTATTTCAATAATTAAAATCTAGATTTAAACATGACCTCCATTTAGATTTTTATTACGGAGCGTGGTCGCTTTAGAGAAGATTTATTGTATTTCGGTTATTGCAGATTCACAAACAGTTGGCTTGTTTTGGCGAAATAGATTTGGTGCATCATTAAATTAATTGTTTTTGTAACTCGTGGGCGCTTGTAACCATTAAAAAAATATTTGGCGATTGATCATTGGAAAATTGCCCTAAAATTAATTTATTTCTAAATTCTAAAAATACTAAAATATTTTATTGTCACCGGGAAACTTGAGTACATAATTTTCATAATTCTAACCTATCAGGAAGTGAGTGAAAAATTTAGTAGAAAATTCTGACTTTACATTTAAATGAAAGAGTATAATAAGTTTTTTTAGTGAATTAATTTTTACTTTCTTCTATCTTCAATAGAAGAAAGTACTGTAATCGACATTTTTTTCGACTTCCGGTTTTCGACGGATTTACACGTTTTAGGGGTCAGCTATACCAAAAAACATGTTTTTACAAAATGTCTGTCTGTGTGTCCGTATGCCGCCATTCTACCATAAAAAAAATGTATGAAGATATGCATAGAATTGAACCAAACTTTTTGTGAATGTTTTTGACTGTGGCAAGCAAGTTCTCCTTCAATTTTGAAACATTCTGCCGGAAGGAGGCGCTGCAATAACGATTTTTGTGCCATTTTCAATATTGTACCGACTAAAAATGTATCAAGTTATGCATTGAACTGAATGAAATTTTTTGTATAAGTGTTTGGGTATGGTCAGCAGACCCTCCTTGAATTTGAAAAAAATCCGCCGAAAGGAGGCGCTATAATTGCGATGTTTGTGCTATTTTTATTATTTTACCATCAAAAAGTGTTTGAAGTTATGCATAGAGCTGAACTAATTTTTTTGTGTATGTTTTTTTTTTTTTTTTTTTTTTTTTTTTTTTGAGTATGGCGAGTAGATCCTTCCTGAATTTGAAAAAAAAATCTGCCTATCGTTCTATTGTCCATCGGCTCGTACAGAGACGGAATCTCGTTTTTACTCCGATTAATTGATAGAAGCATAAATTTAAGATGAAAATCGTAGTTGGTATAGCATTGAATTAATAATATTAACAGCATTAACATGTGTAATTAAATTTTGAAATATTAATATGCACGTATGAGATAGAAGAAAGTTTGGGATTGCACATCCAAGTAGTTTACTTATCGTAAGGTATTTGTCTTCCTTCAAAGCACTTAAATGAAATTTTAATAAGACACATGTGTTTTTGGATAAAAGACGAAGTAAAACTATGAATTCATATAAATTTTTAATGGATAAACTTTTAATTCACTCTTCAAATTTAGGCAATATTTAGTCAAATTTTACTAAAGAACTGAATTTACGCCAAAGCTCCCGTAACAGAATCTGTTCAATATATTTCACCTTTTTTTTCAACACTACATTAGCAAATTTAGACACCGGAATTTGAAAACAACTTTATCTGTAAATAAGAGAACGCTATATATCACGCATTCAATAAACCGTAATTTTTTTAAACAAAATTCCGGTGCCAATGTGGCGTTTGGGAATTAAATTTAAGTGATATATCTATGAAACCACCGCGCCGCAAAGGGTTAAACGGTCACTTCCGGTTTCGGAAAGTTTATTTCCGGTTTAAATTTTCAGCTATAACTTTGCTTCGCTGAACCAAAAGTAAGGCATTTTTGGAATCCCAAATGTCTGAACTTTAAATTAACCCTTTCGGGTCCGATTTTTTTTTTCTCAATTTTTAGAAAAAAATACTTTTACGTTAATAATATTAACACTAGCTGTCCAAATAGATTAATTAGTGTTTAACGAATATTTCATTGTCTGAAAGATAACGAATGTTATTGTTTTGCGTACTATTCAATTAACATTTATATGACAATAGACTGAGGATGAATTTTTGGAGATGCCTAGAAAACATTGTATTACAAAAAGATTTAATTGATGTTACAACTTTTTAATATTTTTTGCGCTTTATTATACATGATTCTTTCAGGAAAGTAATTTTAATTTTAAATTTAAAGAGTGAAATATATGTTTAAAATAAAAGATTCGCAAACAGTGCAAAGAGAATTTACAAATAATAATAATAATTGATGTTACTAAATGTTTAAACATAAATGAAGTCATATAGTAATTAGTATAGACGTATACTAATTTTACTACATGTAAATAAAGTAGAACCCCACTAATTTGGACCCCGTTAATCCGGATCTCCGGATAATTCGGATTGGTTTGATCAATTTTTTTTTTCAAGTTTAAGAAGCGATTGGCTAATTTCCATAACATTAACTTGTTTCATCGTCGTATTCTGAATTTAAAAAAAAATTCTGAAATTTTTTCGGAAGAATACTTTAAGCTTTCTTATTTTAACTCTTTGTTGTTATCTTTCAAAGAATCAACAATGGCAATTCCAATTTTCTCAATCTTCGATTTAAACCACTTAGAAATGTCATTAAAAAGACTCTACACAGTAAATTTTTACTTAGAGCATTTCAAGAACTCAATTTAAAATAATATGTAAAATAATATGTTCCTATAATGGTTTATTTTGAACGTCAGGTGGAGACTACACCCAACGAATTCCTTATGCTCTAGCGGATGCGTAACCGTACGGCTCGCAAAAGGTATAGAAAACTGGAACAGCAGAAAATTACAAATTTTTTTATTAAAATGTAAACATTTTTACTGTCTGTAAATATTCAATAAGTTTAACATAAAGGTGATTTTCTGTAAGTAATGTTTATTTAATTTCATTTTTTTTTTCTAATTCTCCGGATAATTCGGATTGGATCTGGTTCCAATTAATCAGAATTATCGGGGTTTTACTGTAGTAGCAAAAGTATTTCTTAAAACAAAGTTATACTCCATAAAAAGACATGTACTATTAATAATACACCAGACCCGAAAGGGTTAAAATATTGAAATTTTTCACAAAAACAGCAATTTGAGGGTAGGTACATCCTTACTTCCTGCTTCATTTATTATGCAGGGTTCATCATGTTAGGGGATTTTTTCAGGAGAACTAACTACCAGTATGTTTTTACAGAAAGAGAAGTCCAGGTTAATCCTTTTCAGCGCACCTAATTTTAATTTCAAACTTGCAAACGGCACCAGTAATATTTTAATAAAATTTTGCTTTTACAATGAAAGCTTAAATTAAGGAGATTTTAATTTCTAAAAAAGGCTTTTTTAATTTCGGTGGCAGTTGAATATTATTTATTTTACCAGCAGAATTTGTCCGTTCCGGAAACGGTTAAAGGGGTCCGGGACACAAGATTCTTCAAATTTTCTAAAAAAAAAAAAAAAAAAAAAAAAAAAAGGTTGCATTAAAAATTTCTCTCCTTTTTTATGCTTAAAATGACGTTTAAATAATGTTTTCTATTTTAATTAGAAGAGGAAATATTATTTTTTCATTTTAATTTGTTTTCAAAATCTAGCTTTCAAGCAATAGTTGTCATAAGATGACTTCTTGTGAAAATGTGTTTTTCTTCATGATGGGTTTTTTCACAATTTCTCAGATTTAAATAATTGTAATTCAAGAACAGCAAAAATATAAATGCTTCAAATTTGTAACATCTCTTTTTAGATTGTTTTACTTTAATTTGATTCAGCAAATTAAAAAAATATATATTTACTTTTGAAAATATGTTTTTTTAAATACGAGTCACACCATTTTTTTTTCAAATTTTTACTTCAAATATTTTAATTATGCTGAATCAAAATTAAAATTTAGATATTTCTGTTTATTTAATTCTAAAAAAATTGAAATTCTACAAATAATATTTTGAGTTATGATGATTTTAAATAAATTTTAAAATTTAAAACTAAAAAAAAAAACTATGGTAAGTTTTATTAAATGATTTTGTTTACAAATTTGTTTAACTATCACAAAAAAAATTCAAAATTTTAATTGAATAAATAAAAATTAATTTAAAATGTGTCTCGGACGAGCGAAATTTCGCCCTATCTTAGGTAGAAATTTTCTATAAGAAATATCGGTACCGAAGAATTTCATGATCTGCAAAATTCCAGAGTCGTATGAACTCTGTTTTACTGCATTATCATTAAAACATATATAGCACAGAAATCGATATTAATAACTTCGATATCGATTGAAATTTTCCATCGAATTTAATTAACCCTTTCGAGTCTGGTGTACTATTGATAGTAAATGTCTTTTCATCGGATGTTACTTTGCCTTCTACATAGAGAAATGATAGTATATGTCTATGCCTTTCTTATTATGACTTAATTTATGTTTTGACATTTAGTATTAACAATGATAACACTAGTTTACAATACATCTGTTGCCGAAAAAATTTTAGCTGTTGCTGACTACATATGATATGCTATTTTCAAAAACATAATTAGAATATTTTAATCAGCTCTAGTTTCTGAGTTTTAGCTATGCAGGTATTAAACAGAAAAAACATGTATTTACTAAGAAAAACTTAACTAAAAAAAAATAATTTATCATCGAGTTCTAAAAAACTTCGTTTTAAAAGCTCTTCTCTGATGTGTAGACTTTGGAAAAAGACGTATCAGAGACCAACAATAGTCAAACATCATATTCGTATCCCAGAAACCCTGATAGAACTCTTCCAATGACGCGTAAGTCCTGATGTATATGTTCTCCCTGCTCTTCGGTCATATCTCCTAAATTTTCCGGAAATCTGTCCAGGTGTCTAATAAGGAAGTGGAGTTTTATGCTCATATTGCACCCCATATTTTTTTAATTCCCCATATTTTTTTAAGAAAGTCTTCTACAAGTTCACTATAATTTTCAGATTTTTTTATTTCCGAAAAACTTATTTTAGTATTTGAGGAAAGCATTTTTTTTTTTCTTTTAGTCTTGATGTTAATAATGCTGAAGCTTATTTAAAAAGATTTAAATCTCTTACAAGATCATCTAATTCATTTTGGGAAAAACATTTTGGCTCATTTGACATACCTTCAAAATCCGCAACATTTTGTGATGAGTTTGGTCCTTCAATCTCTTGTTCTAATGGTTCAGATATATTTTTAGATTCTGAAGAGTAAGGTAAACGCTGCACTGGACGTTAAACACAACTAGTACTTGTGTACTGCCATTTAGCTCGATTTTTAGTGTTTAAACCGTATATGCTCACGCTACAAAAATAAGCGTCTTCGAGATGATTTCGTGGTTCTCGCCAAATAGTCGGTGTTCCAAATTTAAAGGCACGTATCTTAAATATTCCACATACAATTTACAAACACAATTGTGAGTCTAAGACTTCTCATTTTTATCCAAAAGCATTCCAAAATACTCAAAATGGGTATTTTTTACTAACTCTGATGTAACTTTTCTATAATTCTTAAATACATATTTACCGCATATATAGCAAAAATGATCTGGATTGTTTAAACAACGTATTCTTGAATTACTCGTGACGCAAAAACTTGAGAAACTAATCGTAAAACAGTAAAATACGCCTGTTATCGATCAATATATATGCTTAAATGATAAAAATAAAAAACAAAGTAACTCGAGCTGCTCAAAAGATTTTTCGGTTAGATTTGACAAAAACAAGTCACAAGTGAACATTATCAACCACAGAATTCGCGGCAACAGACAAAAATTTAATTTTGTAAACTAGTGTAATATATGTTTTTAAAATTCTCTTTGCACCGCTGTCGATTCCTTTATTTCGTACATATATTTCAGTCTTTAAATTAAAAATATAGGTTACTTTTCTGAACGAATCATGTATAATAAAGCGCAAAAAGCATTAGAAAGTTGTAATAACTTCCCAAATCCTGTTATAATACGTTATTTTCCAAACGTCTCCAAAAACTCTTCCTTAACCTATTTTCATATTAAAATGCATTAAATAGTACACAAAATAAATACATTTGTTAGATTTCAGACAGTGAAATTATCTCTAAACTTCAATAAGTTTACTTCAATAGCTACGATTATCGTTATTAAAATAAAAGTAATTTTTTCCTCAAAATGGAAAAAAAATTGGACCCGAAAGGGTTATATTAGAAGCGCGTCAAATACCTCTTTTATTATTTAAACTATCTTTTTGGAATTTAATATAAATAATAAGTAAAGCTGTTTAAATTAAAATAGTTTGAAAAATTGATACTTTCGTTTTAAATGATTTAGCCCCAGAAAATGACGGTACAAAACTCCACCTTTAAAATTTATATTACGATAATTTATGCAGAAAAATAATTTGATATTATTTTTGAATGTTCTGTACATACTAAGCAAAAGTATGATTTTGATAAGAAACATCAAATTGAATTTGTTCTACAGACGATTCGAAACCTATAATTTATTTACATGACACAATTTTTCTTACATGAAGCATACTTGCTATGCGTCATTTGAGGCATTTTTTGCCATACATTTGTCCCATTGTCACACTTGAATAGCTCTAATTGCTTAAGCTCCTGTCCCTGGCCGAAAAAACGCTCGCGAGCTAATGCTATTTCTATGAGGAGATTATTTTCTAATATCTGGTTTGCATTTTGCCATTTTTAAATTATATATATAAAACCCCTCCGTGTATAACAATTCCGGAGTCAACCTATCCACTAGAAAAAGAAACTCATTCATCAATAAAAACGTTTCATATTCGTAATGGAGCGTTCTCATTGGTCAAATTTACAGTGGGAGCTATAAATGACGTCACTACATTTTACTTCGCTTTGAAATCTTTCCACGATTTCAAAAAGTGCACTGTTAAAAATTTGACCCATTTGCTGCAGCGGCACTCCACAACTTTTATAGAATATCTCTTTTATGACCAATGAGAATGCTCCATAACACAGTAAAGTAACCGTTTTGTATAAAAGCGGTGGAGTGACGCTGTAGCAAATGAGTCAAATTTTTTACAGTGTATATTTAATTAAAACTTTTTATTAAAGGAAAGCGAAGGTGCATTTTAAATGCAAAATTGTTAAAATTTTTATATTCGGGTTGCTTTAATTTTTTTTCTTTACAGCCGTGAATGACTCTTGAGAATTTCAAATCTATAAAAAACATTGTGAAAAGTTACCTCCGATTTTAAAGGCAATCTATTTTCTGACAAATAAAACCGTTCCATAGTCGTAATGGAGCGTTCTCAATGGTCAGATTTACAGTGGGAACTGTAAATGACGTCACTACATTTAACTTCGCTTTGAAATTTTTTCACGATTCCAAAAACACTATTTAATTAAAACTTTTTATTTAAGCAAACCACGGGTGCGTTTTAAATTTCATTATAATCCCCACCCTCATCTACCAGATACTTTTGCTATAGTTTTAAATGCAGATTTCTGTTGATTTTTTTTTTCGTTAGATTTTTTCCTTTCCAAGTTTAATCTCTGTATTTATCAAAATTGTTTCAGTCTAAAGTGGCTATGATTGACCACAGTTGTTGCAATTTTTTATCATCCTTTAAAAATGCAAACACGTCATTTTGACGGGCTATCTTCTAGTATATATATATATATATATATATATATATATATATATATATATATATATTGCATTGGATAGTTGAAGTACATGCCGACATCGCTCTTTTTTTAATTCTTTCGATTTTGAATGCAGGTATTTTTTATAAAGTTAGTTTCACTTTCAAAGCCGGTTCCGAAAATGAAAGGTGTCATTAAAAAATATAGCTGCCCAAAAATAACTTCTCTATATGAATAGCATTAATTCACGAGTGCTTCGTCGACCAGGGACAGGAGCCTTAAATGTGCCATGAATGAGCATGATTGCATAAAAGCAAAATTTAAAAGGGGAAATAATAGGTTTTGCGGTTTATATCGTATCGGTTTAAATCGTTATTATTATTTAATCTGGGGTTATTTAGTTTAAGTGACTTTTTAATAATAACCAATATTATGATTAATAAGAATGTATTTATTAAAATACAGCACATTGCTCAGTGGTCCACAAAACAGGAATTTTAATATACACTTGTACAATTAAAATAAAATAAAACTATCAACGTTTCGCGCCGTCTTCTGCGGGCGTCTTCAGGAAAATACGATATCGAAAGGACCAAGTTTGCATCTTGATCGAGAGATAATATTTCTAATAAATTAAAATTTAAATGAATTAATATTTTAAAAATGTTGCCACTTACACGTGAGTAAAAATTAAAATATTGCAACGAAATAAAATTTTAAGATTTTATGATGTTTCCGCATCCACCCTATGATGATCCGGCCGCAGAAGACGGCGCGAAACGTTGATAGTTTTATTAACCGACTTCAAAGAGGAGGTTATGATTTCGACCTGTATGTATTTGTTGTTCACGCATAACTTTTGCAAATATGAACCGATTTTGATAATTCTTTTTTTGTTTGAAAGCGTATGAGGCCATTGTGGTCCCATTCGAATTTCATAAAAATCTGATTATTAGAACTTTAAAAAAAAAAACTTTAAATTTCAAATTCATTTTGAAGCAATCGACCATTTAGAAGTGTTCATTTTGCATGCTTTTATGTTACACTTACATAGACACACGATCTTTTCATTGTTAAAAGTTTGAAGTTTTTGCTGCGTCGTCACTCCACCGCTTTTATGGAATATCTCTATTTTGACCAATGAGAATTCACCATAATATAATGAAGTAATCATTTTCTATAAAAGCGATGGATTGACGATAAAGTAAAAGTTTCAAATTTTTAACAGTATTCATAGTGCAAAATCTTAACTGGATGAGGGCCAGGATTCACATAAATTTTGCGCTGTTTGCGAAAGGAGATTTATTAACAAGAAAATTTATTTAAAACATTGAAAAATTTGCTAAAATTCAGACTTTTGATTCGTTAATCTGGTTTCGCTAACAGCGGAAATTCTACCTGGATTCCGGACAAGTTCTCTTATGCAAGAAACCGGAAATATAGCATCTAGGGGATATAGTGTGGAAATCGGCTATCTCAGGGCGTGTTCAGAGCGCGAAATTTTAAAATATAGGGCTAAAACCACAGTCCGGTGAAATCCAAGCGCATTATTGGCCATTGAGCCGCGTCCTTTTCAGAGAATAATCTCTTAGCGGTAGGGGAAATGTCGCCTTACTCCTTTTTCCGAGAAAAAATCGTAGCGGCAGTTTCGAAGTAAATCTGATCTGTTTTCATTTATAACCAAAATTTTTCACTCTCGTTCTATAAAATGTCATCAAAATATCTTAACTGAGTTAATTTCGATGGTTTATCGTAAATAAGAACAGACGGTAACAATCGCTTGAAAATTACATTACCCCTCCTTCTTTTTCAAATGGAGAAACAAATTCGTGACACCCTTTCCACACGACCAATGAGGTGTCTGGATTTTACTACTTGACTGTGAATTTGGCCCTCCATTTCAAAATTTCGCGTTCAGAGCAACTTACAAAAGTAACCATTGTTACCGACCGATTGTAGGGCAGTACGAAAGCAAATTGTGGCATCAATGAAAACTATTCTGTTGAATTGTCGCTGACGTCACACTTCGCTTTGATTTTCATTTCGTACTTGTCTACAATCGGTAAGTGGTCGGTAAGTAACCGGTAAGTTGTGCTGAACACGCCCTCTGTAACACTTAAAAAAGCGCTAAAATGTTCTATTCTTTAAATTCTATTAAATTCGTTCTATTAAATGTGCAACAATGCTAATGAAATTTAAAGATAGAAGCGACATCTGCAGGACATTTTCTAAAAATGCAAGAATTATTGCTAGTCTAGATAATGTATCACACAAATGCCGCAGATGTCGCTGTGATCGACACTTTGGAATTCAATAGCATCGTTGCACATTTAAAGGATACAAATTTTTAGCACTGCTCGCATTGCAAAAAATTGAGCCCTTATGCTGCATCGTCACTCCATCGCTTTTATAGGAAACGATTACTTCGCGCTCTGTTATGGAGCATTCTCATTGGTCAAAACAAAGAAATTCTATAAAAGCGATGGAGTAACGATGCAGCAAAAGGGTCAAATTTTTTACAGTGTCGATAGCAGATTTTCACTCCATATATCCCAGATTCTCTCCCTCGAACAATGAAAAGTTCTCCAAAATGAAGGCTTATGACTGGTCAATCTTGTTTTGCTTAACAGCGAAAAACCCTTCGGGATCCTAACCACTATTGCAGAGATGCTAGTTTTTTCCCAAAATACGAAATCTTAGCTGGAACAATTCTCGTATCCACCAAAGTGAAAGATCCACATCGATCCAGACATGAGAATTCGATATCGAAAAGCTGAAAATTCATCTCTAAAGAGCCTTACACGTTAAAGCAAGAGTGTCTGTGTATCAGGGTGCTTGTTATGCCGGATTCACAAAGTGATTAAAGTACATTGCTATGTGCTAGATTTACATTTGGACAAATTTAAATGACGAAAAATTTTGATAAGCTTACCATTAAAGTTAAGCTAGTTAATTTCTTTCACCCATAAAACAAACTCGTTCAGGCGACTACCGCCAAGTTCTGAAATAAAAATTCTTAAATTTTCTGTACTTTGGAAAACCGCGTTTATCAAAGAATATTCTTAACTTCAAATATTGCTACTTTCATATAGAAATATGTTGAATCATGGTGTGATTTTGATAATATCTTCCTTTTTAGTTTTTATGACTGAGAAGAGTATTTTAATACATACGAACATTTAGAATTCTTTGCTATACATTGAATCATAGAAGCAACTTGACGCGCTCTGATTGTGTACGCGTACTTTAAACTGTAAAAAATCTGACCCTTTTGCTGCATCGTCACTACCCTGCTTTTATAGAATATCTCACTTTTGATCCATGAGAATGCTCCATAATAGACTGAAGCAATTGTTTTTTATATTAGCAGTGGAGGGACGATGCAGCAAAAGGGTCAAATTTTTAACAGTGTACCCTGTTTAAAATGTCTTGAAAAATTACCTCTGTTTTTAAAGACTATCTATTTTCTGCCCAATGAAAACGCTCCATAGACGTTTTTAGATCGCTCTCATTAGTCAGAAAATAGATAGCTTTAAAAACAAAGGTAATTTTTCACAATAATTTTAACGTATACGGATGGATTGTCAGCTTTTCAACGCCCAATTACGAAGTCTGTAGATTTCAATGTGGACCTTAAGGCACTACACTAGTCTCAGAAAAAGACCCTAATGTTAATTTTAATATATTTACATGATTTTTTTTAGAATAGGATAGCCGAGAATGATCTACAACCGGCCTAGTTTTTACTTCTTCGATTTTGCTTATGTATGTTTTATATAATGATAGTTTCAATTTCAGAACCGTTTAAACCGATTTTGAAATTTAAAGTATTTTTTTTTTAAATCTGAAACCAAAATTGAAAAAGTAAAAACTAGGCCGGTTGTGGAATATTCTCAGCTATCCTATGCAAAAAAAATCACGTAAAAATTTTAAAATTTGAGCGAGATATGTGAAAAGAACGCCCCTATAGACTTCACATTATCATCCGGGTCAGTTTCTGTGCCTAGTGTGTGGCTTTAAAGTTTGCTGGATGCGATAAATTTCCGAAATGTTAAAGCTTAAATGGACAAGTTCTCGGATCCACTAAAGCAGAAATAGACATCGATACCAATCGACACCTTAAGTTGTTGAAAAGATGAAAATCCTTTAGTATATATTTTCCTCCGGAGGAAAAAAATTATCTCTACATATCAATGCAAAATAAGATATGTGTAACAAAATTATCTTTAGATTCAGATTAGGTTACCGGATTAGACACCAGAATGATTTCAGATTTTGTTCATGTAGGATTCCTCGATGTGAATATGGCGACACATGGAGCACAGTATACGATTGATTGAAAAGATTCTGGACAAAAATGAGTCATCAAGGGGGTTCTTGTGGCCGAGTGGTTAAGACACCACGCTACTAATCTCTTGAGAGCGTAGGAGATTGTAGGTTCGAATCCCACTGACTCCGTTGCACACACTCTTTATGTGTAGCTCCCGGTTGTACTTTTCTTGTGTCGTAATATTTCCAAGTGCTATCTTGTCCTTGTATGTCCATGAATTTGTAAAATAATATGGATTATGCATTTATGTCTGTGTAGAAATAAAGGATCATTCGGCGTACAATCGAATGCTACCAGGATATCATCATCAAATTTTATAATAGAAAATGCCTAGCATTGCGATACATTGTTAAAAATTTAACTTTTGCTGCATCATCACTCCATCCCTCTTATGGAATATCTCATGCATACACTGTAAAAAAATTACCCTTTTGCTGCATCTTCACACCCCCGCTTTTATAAAATATTTGTCTTTTGACCCATGAGAATGCTCCATGATAGGCTGAAATAATCGTTTTCCATAAAAGCGGTAGAGTGACGATGCAGCAAAAGGGTGAAATTTATAAATGTTTAGTTGGGACAAAAGCGTCCATGAAAAAGTATTTGGGCATCGAATGCTGTCACTCTCTTATAGATGCAGCCAAGTACAGGTTATGATTTTCGGATTCCTCGTCGAATCATTACCGCTCATTTCCGATGCCTTTACTGCATTTATAGGAATTAGATTGTTGTTGTTTATCTATTGAATCATAGAGCGATTTTTGTTAAAATCTTTCTTTTTGCTTTTTCTGACTGAAGGGGGAGTACTTTTGACTACACTAGAAAAGCATTTTACTATTCATTGATACGTGGAGTCATTTTGCTGTTTACTCATATATGGAAGCCCTTTGCCGCGCGCTTATGTGTAAGGACACTTTACTTGAGGCATTGTCACCTTTCGATAACCACTTCCGATGTCCGTACGATTAGATGTTGACTTTAAGATTTCATGAATGCGGTAGCTTTTCGTCGTGCCAGATCTGAAGAAGTTACCACATCCAGAAAACCTAAAGATTCACAACGATACTAACCGATATTGTAAGTGTCTTTTGAAAAGTTGACAATCAAACAGTGACAAGTAAAGCGAATACATGATAACTCAGCAAAGTGCGTTCATTAGTAATGCGTTGCAAAGAGCCATCATATATCAGTACACATAATTATGTATTACGGTATAAATAACTAAAAAGTAGGAAATAAATTTAACTTTTTCAAAAAAATGTATAACCGACTCCAAAGAAAAGCGCTAAAAAGAATTAAATAATTCTATAAAATTCTCTAATGACAAATCGTTATCCAATAACCACACATTGACTATCATGTACCGGTATAAAACGGTTAAATCTAATATATAGAATTTAATATCCACCAAACATAGATTTTCCAGAGAATATTTTTTACAAGAGATTAATTTACATATTTTTGATTTAATTTTTGAATATATACATATAAAAAGTAATGAATTACTTTTTGAAGTTGGTGCCAAACTATCTTAAGTATAGTAAGAATTCTGGATATATTATGTCTAGTACCGTAAATCAAATGGGGAAATCATTATCGATTATGATTGTTTGGCACCAATTTCAAAAAGTAATTCATTACTTTTTATATGTATATATTCAAAAATTAAATCAAAAATATGTAAATTAATCTCTTGTAAAAAATATTCTCTGGAAAATCTATGTTTGGTGGATATTAAATTCTATATATTAGATTTAACCGTTTTATACCGGTACATGATAGTCAATGTGTGGTTATTGGATAACGATTTGTCATTAGAGAATTTTATAGAATTATTTAATTCTTTTTAGCGCTTTTCTTTGGAGTCGGTTATACATTTTTTTGAAAAAGTTAAATTTATTTTATTTTAATTGTACGCCCGCAGAAGACTGCGCGAAACGTTGATGGTTTTATTTTATTTTAATTGTACAAATGTATATTAAAATTCCTGTTTTGTACACCACTGAGCAATGTGCTGTATTTTAATAAATACATTCTTATTAGTTAAATTGTATGGTGCAACTGTCCTGTATATATTTACAATATTATGATTGTTTCATTACATTTAAAGATTGAATTTAATTAGATTAAACGAAACCGTATATTAACATTTTCCGGCGCGGGCGAACTATGTTAGTAAAATGAGAAATTATCGACTGTCACCGGAATTTACAAACGACTACTTTAGTAATAATAAATCCCTTAATTTAGGTTTTCATTGTAAAAGCAAAGTTTTACTAAAATATTTCTGTTGCCGTTTGCAAGTTTGGAATTAAAATTTGGTATCCCTGACTGGACACAGTGTGCCGGAAAGGGTTAAAAATGAACCAGTGTTGTATTATAATTCATGTTTTAATGAATTTAGTTTTACAGTTTACTTATACAAATGATTATTATCGTTATTACTCTGCATATTTATTATGTATTATAGTAATTCATATAGGAAATACTTTTGCAAGAAGATATTGATCGAAGATGTAATTTTCGATCAATGTACCTAAGCCAGATATCGGTATTTAATACCCCAGGGTAAATGCATTTTATAAATGTAGAACATACACCCATCACATTTAACCTCTTCAGACTTGAGGTACACAAATGTGTACCTCCATTCTTTTTATTGTTAGCACTTTCCAACAAAGTTGAAAAGTGCTTATGCATTCGGTTTGTCTGGCCGTCTGTCCGCACTCTAACTCACGTAAATATATCCGGATTGCCATGAAATTTTAGGACGCTACTGACGTTTACCATAGCACAAACCCTATTGAAAATGAAGTTTCTACCATGATTAGTTTATCTACAGGGAGAGTCAAAAGTTCCCCATTACATTACGGCCTATGGGAAAAAATAGTTTCAAAGGAATTTTAAAGGTGTTGTACCCTGTCAGACATATTAGAATTTATATGCATTTACGAGATGCGTTAAAATATACATTCTATAAAATATGCGGTGAAAATACAGCTAATATTCATTTACAGGGCCACACAAAAGAATTCCATTAGATAATAGTAAAAGGGGAAATTGTGTGTGACATATTTTAAATATATTAAACTGTTTCATATATAATAAAATTGATGTATTCACTGAGGCTAATATAAATTATACGATACTGTGCCTTGCAGAATATGAAGTGCATAGTATTTACAGGGACTCTCAAAAGATTTCAAATACTACATTCTTTCTGAAGTACTGTATATGTATCCGATGATGGCCGAAGGATAGATGAAATGCATGTTAATTATGATATGCGTGTATAAGTTTCACATTATATAGTGTGTATAAAGGCTATACAGAGCTACCCAAAAGAGCTCACCAACGTTACTGAATATGAGCGTAAATTACTTAAAGGTGGTTCTTAAATAAGCTATGCATTTTTACGCTGAACTACATTAAGTTTACTAAGAAATGTTTGTAGAATATAGATAAAATGATATACAGGGCCTCGCAAAGAATTGGGTACATGGACGCCTGTGAGTGATAATTTATGAGAATGTGATTTCGGTTGTTTTAAGAGTGCTTTATTAGTTTAAAATAAATTTTAGCTTAATACTGGTGTGTAATAAGGGTACCAGTCAGGTAAACTACAAGGCTGAACAAAGCATTCAAGTATGGTTCCATCTATTAATATATAAATTGCTGAAAGAGAAATTTCAAGCTACTAGGCATTTTCTTGCTAAACTAAATTTTCCCATTATATATTATGGATATTAGTTGACAGATCAAATACAGGGTTGTTCAATAGTACTGGTATACATATTTGGCTTTATACCCTTATTTACCTAAATAACGAAGTTTTGTTAAAGATTTCATGAAGCATAGGAAAGTGCTTCATAATTTATGCTTAACGCATGATTTTTCGTACTTGTTCTCATAAAAATTAAACTTTTCGATTTTTTTTCCATCTTTACTTCTATACAGCTGAATGTATTTTGCTTTAAAATAAAACCAATAAATGACAGCACTGATAAATAGTACCCCATAAAATAAATATTATTTTCATCCGAGTTTCGAAAATACCTTCAAGACATTGTGGCCAAGAAAGTAAAAAATATTCAGGATTATGTAACTTAAATGCTTCACAATAAAAAAATTTGAGGATTTGCTGATCATTTACTTGTTTAAAGATCTTAATTTTGTTATTGCGTAAATTTATATGAATGATAGTTAAACTGATGTTTTAAGGGCGTTAGTACATTAATATCTATATTTTTAAACCTAAATTACCAGTCCCCTAAAATACTGATTTCACAAAAATGACTCTTTCTGTCATCTATGGTGTCATTTCTATTATGCAAAAGCAATAAATATATATTTGTTTGAAACACAGTTATTTTATGCTCAGGTCTGAAGAGGTTAAGGAATTATAAAAAGAAATAACTTCTTTTTATTTAAGAATGAATCTTTTCTAAACTCCTTTTTTTCTTTTCAGTATATGAAATGGTAATCTCGTTTTTGAAACTCTATGAAGGCAACTATCCAGAAAACTTAAAGGTTGCTTATGTCATCAATAGTAAGTATACTATCTTAAAAAATAGTTGCATTAAAATAACCAAACATTCTACTTTTATTTAGAAAGCATAAAGACCAGACATAAATGCACATAATCAAAACATTCAGAGATTTATGAAGGCTCCTGTTCGAGCTAATGCTATTCCTATGGGGAGGTTATATTCTAATAACTCGCTTGCATTTCGACACTTTTATTCTTTATTATTTATTTATTTATTTATTTTCCTTGTATAGATGAGGTCCCTCTTCACATCGCTCCTTTTTTACTTTTTCGATTTTGGTTGCAGATACTTTTAAAGTTTCACTTTCAAAACCGGTTCCGAAAATGAAAGTGCCATTTAACCACTTAATGGTCACATTAAATTACGGTTTAAAAATTGAAATTCATTACTGCCACCAATTTTTTGAAAAAAAAATATATATATTTTTTAATTTATTTAATGACAAATAAAATGATACCAGAATAAAACAAATTAATTCCCACCAATTTTATAAAATAGTGTAAACAATTCCGAATAAAAGTCATGAAATTTGCAGCTCATGCATGTCTCGGGCGCGACGATTAAGTGGTTAAAAAAATACCTGCATCCAAAATCGAAAAAGTAAAAAAGGAGCAATCTGAAGAAAAGCTATCCAATACGGAAAAAAAAGAAAAAAAAAAAGTCAAAATGCAAATATGGTATTAAAAATTAACCTCTCCATACGAATAACATTAGCTCGCGAGTGTCTTCTCTCGGAGACAGGAGTTAGACTTTTAACTTAAACAAAAACACTACAGCAAATATAAAGAATGTTGATACCATTGTAAACACCATGTCCTACTGATCAGTGTTTTGGATACCAATATTAATGAAGAACATTTTTCCCGATAGTTTTTATTGCATTTGTACCCAAAGTAACGTTTTCTTTTTAGGTTTATTCAAAATTTGAATGATAAATTTATAGAGAAAATATTTCTTTGATAAATATGATATTCAAAAACGGTCAGAACCCAATTAAGATTGTAGGAGACCCTAGGACCAGCACCTTTTGGGGGTCCCTTTGCACCAAAATAGCAGCTAGATTTCCCCCCACCCCCCTTGAGTTATTGGAAGGGTTATCATTATATTATCATACATAGGTGCCAAGTTAACCAAAAAAAAAATTTGGTTTTTGATAAAATAATTGCAGGAACAGCAATATTAAAAAAAAATTTCTGAATCATTTTATTAAATTTGGCACTCTTATCAGTACTCCCAAAGCTACGGTCTAGTTTGTCTGTGCAGCAATCAGGCTCTGAAATGAGTGCCTTGTAAGTATTATTTATGATATGATTTTGAGGCTAAAAGTATAGAATGGTAATGTTTGTCAAAAAGTGAGAAATAGCTTTCAAATTTTACACAATTTGTCACTTAATTCTATGAGAGTCATTTAAATATGTACTGCATGATTATTACCAAATTTTATGCATTAAAGTAATTTCGATAATTATATTTGTAATCAATCTTTGAAACCAAATATAAGTTGATTACGACGCCAGATATTATATGGATCACGTTACAATAGAAATATTTCCGAACTGAAAATTTTTTCACCCAGTCTGTCAATGCCAAAAAGGATGAAAAAATGCAAATGAAAAAATATATGTATGTATGCTTAATTTTATTTATTTATTTATTTATTTATTTATTTATTTTTGTGCGATCAATAATGGTTTTAAAACAAGATAAAGTGTCTATAATGCATTTTAATCTGTATTACTACTTATAGATGTATTATACCGTATTTACTCGTGTATAACGCTCACTTTTTTTCCAGAAAAATAAGGCAAAAGTTCTAAGTGCGCGTTATACACGGAATAATTTTCTACTGCTGGATGTAATCACACGATATACCCATGAATCATGAAATGTATTCAAAGAAGACGTAATCTCTCGGAAAATCTTACTTAATTGAAGTAATACTGCATCTTTTTCCATTCCTTGCACTTTTTTATACAACAGAGACAGTATTGTTCTTTAAATGCTAATTTGCAATTCTCACTGCTGTCATTCAGTCCCTACCCGAAATCTTAAAATGTATTTTCGCCTTGTTTTCTGTATGATGTAAGGTTTGTTTTGCTTTTCTTTACTGAAATTCATTTAGTTATTTATTCATTCGCATATCAAATTTGCGGTGCGCGTTATATAAGAGATTTTGAAAAATCGCCATTTTTTCTTGTAAAGTACGGGGTGCGCGTTGTACACGAGTAAATATGGTATTAATTTTATAAAAAGTTATTTAATGGTACTTAAAAATATCGTCGGGGCACAAGGGCTTAGCTAAGGGGATGCTAGAGGCAGCTCAGCCCCCTTAAAACATTTTAAGCCTCTCCTGGAAAAAATTCCAAAGTCACTAAATTAATTTCTGTTCCGAAAATCCAATTGAAGTTCTGTTCAAAAATCTAATTTAGTTTTGAGGCCCTTTCACAGTTTTGCAAAAACACTAAATTGTAGCTAAAATAAGTGTTTCAACACTCGCTCATCCTATTTGCACATATGAAGCTAACAGGATGTTTAATATTGCACTTGTTATACACTCGAATTTTTTATTATGATATTCTTTTCTTACCCTAAAATGAAGTTACTACAGCAGTTTAATATAGTATCTACAATGTGAATGTGCACTAATTTATCTTTTTGCGTCAGAGAGAGAGAGAAAATATCAGCCCCCCTCCCCTATATTTTCTCGAGCACTCCCTGTTATTCACTTCTAGCTACGGCCCTGTTCGAGCCATAAAGGGTTAAACAAGTATAAAAATGTAAAAAAAAAAAAAAAAAACCCTCAAAATAAAACTCTTTCTCTAGCTCCTTTTCCTATTTGATTTATTTGTTTGCGGAAGTCGGTAATTTATGAGTAAATCGAACATTGATTGACTGTGTAAATCAGTTAAAGACCTTGACGCAACTGCGCAACTTGCTTGATCCTGCATCTTTAAGCTAGTTTTCTTGTTCTTCCTTCTTCCACTAATTAATATAATAAAGCCTCGCTTCATTCACGGCCTTCTAACAACACAAAACGTTCTGAGAATAATGACAACTTTTCAGTTATTCGGCGCAGTCGATCGACTGACAAGGGCTGCGGACAGGGTCGTAGCTAGAACTGAACGATGGGGGGGATCCGCCCCCTATATTCAAGAGAATATAGGGTTCGGATCATAATTTTCTCACTCTCTCTCTCTGACGCAGAATGAAGTTAATGCATATTCGCGTAAAAGTACTATGTTTCTTATTAAAATTGTTGTAATAACTTCATTTTATTCTAAGAAAAGTATATGATTAAAATTTTGAGTGTATAACTGGTACAAAATCAAACATCATGTTAGTTTAATATGTACAACTAGGATTAGGAAGTGTTGAGACACTTATTTTAGATACAATTTTGTAATTCTGAAAAATTGTGAAAGGGCCTCAAAACTAAATTAGATTTTTGAATAGAATTTCGTTTGAATTTTCGGAACAGAAATTCTTTGAGTGACATTGGAATCTTTTCCAGGGAAGGCTCAAAATATTTTAGGGGGGGCTGAGCCTCCCATACAGCCCCCTTAGCTACGGCCCTGGCTGCGGAGTCGTGGAGTCGGAGATGGAGTGGTGCCTATTTTTGAACAAAAGAACCGGAGTTGGAGTCACTAAAAAACAAGCCGATTCCGACTCCAGATTTTTTTGTTAGACAGTTTAAAATGAAATTAAACAAATTGCATGTAATTTTAAATCCATAGAAGAATTATTATTGTTATTTTTGGATTATATCGGGCTACCCACTATACGGCCCAGCGTACTCAGTAGATGAATCCCGATTTTGATAAAAACTCTAGTAGATTTCTAATTATTTACAAATTACTAAAATTCTCATCTTATTACTTTTTAGGTGCGTTCGTAATTATGTAAATACGTAGCACTTTTCTATATATGTGTTGACAGATGTTACTAAAAATAATTTTTTTTAATTTCAGTAATATGGAATTTTTAACGAAAAATACGAAAAAATTAAGTTAAAATCATTTTTTTTATGTATTACAAGTAATATGCTAAAAATGCTTAGTAACATTTATTTGTATGCATGAAAGGGTTATTATGGAAAATTTTTGAACAAGTATGTAAAAACTGGTTGCGCATGGAGCACTTTGAAATATTTCCATTTTTCGCTAATTAAAAAAAAAAAATCTATCTCAAAAACTACTGAATATATTTTTTAAAAAAATTGTAAAATAAGAGATTATATATACTATGACTATTTCCAGAAATTAAAAAAAAAAAAAAATCATTGAAAATTAAAAAAAAAATAATTTTCAGAGTCCACTGTACCCTTAACGAAGTCTCATAGTTCCACTTAAACACTTCGTTATGGATAAAATACGTGAAACAGAAATAAATTCAAACTTTTTATATTAAATATGTGCAGGACTCAACACAGTTGTTCTCTTGTTTTTTATTGTGACTGACAGTAATTTTTGTTCTATATGTTGGATGAACGCAATATAGGGTTAAAAGAATTTTTCTGAGAATGTATCTCAAAAATGCAGCTTGAAGCATTGAAACTGTAACTATGTAAAACTGCATATTGAACTTTTAATTAAACAAATTGGTAAGCATAAGCATTATTTAGAGAGGAATAATAGATAAAAATTTGAAAAGAAAAATATTTATTAACTATTTGGAAAATAGTTGTTGTCCTCGGTAGAGAATTGGAAAATCGGAAGTATATCTGAATCTTTCTATTGGTTGAATTCCGCAACTTATTCTGTTTTATTCGTTTTCTGATTGGTCCAAGCTTAACCCATTAATGCCTGAATTATGTATTTGTTAAAATTCAAATTTTGCATTTTCCCACCACTTTTAAAACAAGAAAAACTTTTATCTTAATCTATCGAGGAATCTGTCTCGAGATAGAAAGTATTTATTTATCCTCCTTTTTACTGGTGTGAAAAGCGCTAACTTGAATTTTTTTAAATTGTCCCGAAAATGGGACGCTAGGCACTAATGGGTTAATGTCCAAAAATGGATTACTTCTGTTGCCACGATGACAAAAAAAAAGTAATAAAAACTTTAAAAATAATACTAATTTGAAAACAAATTGTCATAAAGATTACAAACAAAATTCATTTAAAAGTGAATTTTTTCTCTCTCTGCGCAACGGTGTAAAAATTTAAAATGAGCGATGTTTAGGAGTTTAAAAATTTGTAGTTCCCAAAATTATAAAACTGAAATTTCGTTTGAAATTTTAGTATGATGGGTCCAGGAATATTGTTTAATCCTTGTTGTACGTAATATGAGGCGTTCAGAAGTCAATCTGATTAACTCCATTCAATAAAAATGTACATTTTAAACAGCTAAAGTTGTATACCTATTAACTACTGTTTTTTTTTTTTTTTTTTTAAATCATTGGTTTAGGAATATTAATGTTTAATGCACGGTGTACGTAATATACGACTCGTTATGATCATCATAAAAATGATGTTTAATATTAATTTAAATATAGAATTTTTTCATAAGTCTTTAAAATTTTAGTCTTTGAAAATATGATTTTCCAACTAGTCGTTGTGATTTGTTAAATTACAATTTTGTTATTATTTTTTATTGTTTATTTTCACAAAAATGGACTTTTTCATTAATATTTCTCTTAATTTCATTTTTATTATTGTTTCTCTTTCTCTTTTCAGCGCCTTCTTTCTTTGCTTGGATGTATAACATGATTAAATCACTTCTCTCCGAAGACACTGTGAAGAAAGTTAAAATCTACGGTTACAGTGAGTACATCAAGATCGTTATTTTACAAAGTGTTGACGAGACATTAATTTTTTAAGAGTCAAAATACATTGGAATTCCATACAGTAGCTATGAGCAGTGTCCGAGTATGACTTTTGGAATTCCTGATCATAATCTTGACATGGTACCACAATGTCTACACCGTATTATCTTAATAAGGAAGAATAATTTTCATCTGTATGTATGTATGTAATGATTAAAAGGGCATATTTAATTAAAATTTTTAAAAACTTTTAAAAAAATTGAATTTTTTATAAAATCCTTAATATTTTTTTAAATATTGCTATTTTTGTTCATTTTTTTTTCTAAGATTTTCAAATATGTATTACACAAGACTGTGCACGGATATTTAGATACATTTAATATCACATTTAATGCAATTTTTTAACTGATATGTGCACTATAAAAGGATGAAATATAATACATCTTCATATATTGTTATTTAAAAAAAAGGCCTGAATACTAAATTCTATGCGCAAATTTGTCACACATATAATAAAGAAATACCCAAAATAGTTTAAATCCATCTTTATCTCAAATACACACACACACACACACACACACAAAAAAAAAAAAAAAAAGCCTTAACACTTTTTAACGAGAAAGTGAAGAAAATATGAACACGAAAAAAAAAAAAAAAAAAAAAAAAAAAAAAAAAAAACCATTTAAAGTTTTTATTTGTGTGGGTAGTTGCGCTGGGTATATTAACAAAATTTACAATATCCCGCTACATAATTACTATTTGGATAAAAATGAGGTGTCAGAATATTCCCAATTAAACAAGCTTTTATTTAATACTAGCGGCCATCGCCCGCTACGCTGGTCGGTTTATCTAAAGAAATCTTGAAGAACACGAAATATCAATTTTATTATATTCGAAAGAAGGTACCATCATTAAATTGACTAAACAGCCGTTTAGTTCAAAATGTTTCAAACATGGAGGTAACTACATTTCGCTGCACTAAGGTGCTAATTTATAGAAATTAGCACCAGTTGTATAACTTTTTTTTGTCATTGCAATTTTTATTAAAAACCCTTAACTTTTAGTACAAACAAACGGATTTCGCGTTTAAGTATGGATTTTGGCATAATGCCAAATATATCTTCCGTGGAATTTATGGGTTGGATGTACGTTTTACGAAAATCAAAGCCGGCCAAATCATTGCTTTCATTTTGAAGTCTGCTTCAATGGAAATTATTTTTTTTTTAAACTATTCAAACAATTCTTTCAAAATTTCGAATACCTTTAAATCATGTTTAGATAAAGAACTAAAAACATTTTTGAATGAAAATACTCAAAAATCGGCGAGATATAAAATATTAATGTTCATAATCGCTTATATATCATTATCCAATCAACATCTTAACCGATTTTTTCTATCTTTTCCAGATAGTTAGATAAGGTTCAGACATACATTTAAAAAAAAAAAGCAAGTCGATAGTTCAAAAACTTTGGGAAATATAAAGTATTTACTGTAAATTTTTTAAGAAAAACGAAGTTTCGAAAAAAAATTTAAAAATCGAAAAAATCGAAAAAAAAAAAAAAAGTACACTGACATTATCAGAAAAGAATGAGGATTCAGAAACCGGCGTTGTTTTTTGATAAAGTTTCATAGAACTGCCAGGATTGGAATTTTTAAAAATGCATTTCGAAAAAAGTTGCGATAAAAAACGCTGAAAATCAAAGTTTCGTAAAAAAATCGAAAAAATCACAAAAAAAAAAAAAAAAAAAAAAATTAGACTGTTAGTGCAAGAAAAAGAACGAAGTATCCGAAAATCTAATTCTTTTGTTGCTGGTGTGTTTATAACTGCACCGATGGCAATTTAAAAACGAGAAAACAGAGGGAGAAATTTTCTCCCTCACATCAGTCGATCTTTTTCGGATCGCCATTTCAGCCCAAATTGCAAACATGCAGGGGCAAATCAGTTAAAATTTTAACGTGTCTGATTAGTTTTTAATTAATAATTAACGAACTAATTGGAATTTCGGGATGTGAATGGGCAACTCATGATCCCCAGATTTTTTTCCTTCAATTCAAAACAAACGCGACGTTTCTCCGTTTCCGGGTTCGGAAGAGATAGCGTCACATACATACATACATACATACAACATACGGTCGAATTTTAATTAGTATAGATAAAGTCGAGTCTCTCTATAACGAAACTCTATATATCGAATTTCTCTATATAACGAATTTTTAGTAGGAACGGTCCCTTTTGGCATGATTACATTAAAAACAGTCTCTATATAGCGAAATATCTATCTCCATACAACGAATTTTTTCATAAATTGGTCTTCATTTATTCAGTTTTAAAAAGCTTCAAAATCATATGGAATCAATTTTACATCACTTATTTTTGATTATTTTTCTCCTTGTTCTTTAAATCCAACAAATTCATCCCACCTCCCACACAACCTTTCCACATCCTTCTCAAAACAGTGTCAATTGGATTGATACACATGTAAGAGAGGAATCAATGAGAGGCACATAAGAGAGGCCTTCAAATGGAGGAAAATGTTAACAACAATTTTTCATTCCTTGCTAAAATTTGAGCTTTTTTTTGTGAGCGTAACAATTTTAAAATCAAAACAACAAAAAATTATAGATTTCTTTGTCTGAAATTAATGCAATTCTTCCTTATTTGATTTTCATTAAGCTTTCAAATAAATGTCTGTTCTCTTTTATGAAACAGCTTAAATAATTAGGAAATAAAATTTTAGGTTAATATTTAGTTTTAAACATTTCAAATTCTTAATTCAAAAGATCAAAAATAATATTTGTTCAAATTTCACACATTGAATACGATTTTTAACATCATTCTCTATACATCGAATTTCTCTATATAACGATTTTTTTACTGGAACGGTGGATTTCGTTATATAGAGACTCGACTGTAGTTTTAAAAAAATAATTTTTTGATCCATTTTTTGGGTAAACTATCCCCTTAATATAGTAAATCGTGTATTAACAGGTGGTTGGAAGGAAGATCTCTTAGAAGCCATAGACGCCGACGTACTACCAGCTATTTATGGAGGAACAAGAACAGATGAGGATGGTGATCCTCGGTGTCGCAATCTGGTAAGTAAGATATCAGTTTTTCTTCGAATGATATGTGACATTTATGTCATTAGGTATCTGTATGCGTGTACTTCATTTCTAACACTTGCCAAAAGTTAGTTACCAAGGAAGAACTTTTCTGTCAAATCTTTTAGCAGTCCGCAGTAGCGCCAACTTTTGTAAAATATTGGGTGGGCTCAAAAATGTCCAAGTAAAATTACTTACAATTTTTTTTTTTTTTTTTTTTTTGCTCCAAAGCGCGTGTTTGATCTGAGAAACGCCGAAAAAGTGAATGACTGTAATAATTCGAAATTTTTGTAAGTAAAATATAAAATTACAAGCCTCCCTTCGCGACCAGTTTGGTCTCCCCTAAATTAATGCTAACCATTAAATCATATTGCTTTTATTCATAATTTATTTTAATTGCTCAACTTTTTTTCTAAATTAGAAGATTCTGCTAAAGAATTTTGCCCAATTGCAACGAAAAGGCAAATGTATGCTTCACATGATAACCCGGCGATTGTTATGTTATCCTTTAATAAACTGTTTATTTTCTTTTTTTTATGATATAAACTGTTTCGTTAAATAATTATTAAACTTTTTTTTAAAATTTATTATTAATTCATTTTTTAAATGATAGAAAAGAGTTAATATATATATATATATATATATATATATATGTAACTGGTATTGAAAACATAGTTTTCACCAAATTGGCATCAGGGAAAAAAATCGCACCTATGTGGTACGTATATGACATCTGTGCTGATAAATCAAAAACTCGGTATTTTTATACTAACTTGGCACATCGCCAAATATTGTATCCCTGGCAACTATATATATATATATATTATGCTAAAGTATGCGGCACAAAAATCACGATTATTTGTTAATTGTTTAATGGCAACATCCAAATGAAACACATCTTAAGGGTTACTAAGCAAAAGTCCTTTGGTAAGATTTATGCTGTAATAAATTGGATTTATTTATGTTTTGTTCTTTCGCTGCAATTATGGAGCTTCAAAATATCAGTTATTATTATTTTTTTTCTGTTTTTTTATTTAAAAAAATAAATAAAAGTCATGAATTTTGAACTTTTCAATTTCAAATTAAAGTTATGTATTATAAATGAAATGAGTGAAAGGATCTATATATGTATTACGCTAACGTATGTAGCACAAAAATCACGATTATTTGTTGGTTGTTTAATGGCAACATCCAAATGAAACACATCTTATGGGTTACTATGCAAAAGTCCTTTGGTAAGATTTATGCTGTGGTAAATTAGATTAAAAAATGTTTTGTTCCTTCGCTGCAATTATTCAAATTGCAGCTTCAAAATATAAATTTTTATTTTTATTTTTGTTCTTTTTTACTTAAAAAAAAAAAATTCACGAATTTTAAACTTTTTAATTTCAAATTAAAGATATGTGTTATAAATAAAATGAATGAAAGGATTACATTATTATATTTTAAATTAAATAATTAATGAAATGCGAAAAAATGCCACGGATACAATATTTGGCGATTTGTTATCTGCACCGAGGTAGCATAAAAATACTGAGTTCTTGATTTATCAACACAGATGTTATGCCTGCGCCACATTGGCGCGTTATTTTTCTGACGCCAATTTGGCGAGAATTCCCTTTTCAAATACCAGTTACATACCTTTTTTAAACTAATTCCTATTATTTTAAAAAGGAAATAATAATTAGAAAAAAAGTTTAGTTAATAATTATAGAATAAAACAATTAATATCATTTTAAAAAAGAAAATAAAAGCAACCAAACAGTTTATTAATAAATAAATGACAATAGCCGGGTTACCATGTGAGGCACATATAATAGCCATTTTGTTGCAATCGCGCCAATCTGGTAAGCAAATGGCATCTGTGTCTATTTCTCTGGCAGAATCTTCTAATATGGCAAAAAAATGAGCAATTGAAATAAATTATGAATAAAAGCAATATGATTTAATGCTTAGTATACATTCAAGAAAGACCAAACTGGTCGCCAAGGGCGGCTAGTTTTTTTTGTATTTCATTAATTTTATTTAAAATATATTTAATAATATAATCCTTTCACTTATTTCATTTATAATAACATAACTTTAATTTGTAACTCAAACGTTTAAAATTCAGGATTTATTTTTTTAGCCAATAGAATTTTAAAAAAAGGATATTTTGAAGCTTTATAATTGCAGCGAAAGAACAAAATGTAAATAAACCCAATTTACAACGGCCTAGATGCGTTTCATTTGGGCGTTGCCATTAAACAGTTAACATATAACTGCGTTTTTTTTTTGTGTCACATATGATGGCATAATACATATATAGATTGTAACTTAATTATTTTTACATGATTCTTAGTTCTTCCCTATAAATTAATTTATTAAGTAAATAACAGTAAAATTGCCTTCTTAACTATTGATCATCTGAATAACACTTTAGTCTTCATCGATTCATCAAAACAGTAAACCAAAAGGCGAAATATACAGGGAATTTGTTTTTATGTGAAATCTATTTTTATTTCGCTAAAGGGGCTTATACAATGCTTCTGTAAGTCTAATTGATGTCCTAGCTATCTTTTTTCTAAATTATTTTGAGAACTTCAGTAAAACAAATTTTAATTCATTGATTAAATAAATAAATGAATAAGAAAATAATCAATGTGAATTGGGTGGGCTCGCGTAGAGGTTTGCACAGGCCAAAATTTCCAGGCCCGGGCAACACCCCCAGTCTTCGCTCTGCCTCATGTCAACAGAAAAAAATAATGTATGTTGGGCTCGACGCATCTCATCCATTTTGAAAAAAAAAAAAAAAAAAAAAAAAAATCGGAGTGAGCTTGTTAGATATTTAGGGCTAACCTATTTTAGAAGTCTATATTTTCGAAAACATAGACCGAAAGTATTTCGAAAAAGTATTAAATTCGAAAATATACTAGTCCCTTCCAAAGCTTAATCTGGGTGCGCTACTGCAAAAAGGTGAAAAGACACCTGACAGAGGGATCCTTAATTTCTTTTTCTATTAATGTTTAATTGTTTTAAGTCACTTCAAAAGAGTACTTTTTTTATTTAAAATTATAAATGAGAAAGAAACATCAATTAATCTAGTTTGAAAATTAATATCCATGAGTTCATGATTTCTTTCAGATACCTCAAGGAGGAACTATTCCTACAAAATACTACTTGAAGAACCAACACAGACTGTCCCAGGATGACGAGAACGTCCAGAAAGTGACCATCGGAAGGCGCTCTAAGCACATCGTTCCTCTGACAGTGGAAGTATCGGGCTCGACGATCTGCTGGGAAGTGGACTGCAAGCGCTGCGACGTCGGACTTTACGTGATGTTCTGCGGAGCCGGTGACAACGGTACGGCCGAAGTGGTTGTCGACTCCACAAAAATCAGTGATGCCTTCGGCGTGGAAAAGGGTTACTTTCTGGCTGAAAGAGTTGGTAAATGTAAGTAGACATAGCGTTCTTTCAGAAAGTATCCCTATGCAAGTCTATATGAAAGTACCTATATGATCTAGCTGTACTCTATAAAGGATGTTTCAAAACTATATGCAGGGCCCGACTTAGACAATGGGGGGGGGGGGGGGGGCTCTTCTGTCTTAAAATTTTTCGTAAATTATACTGAAGTGACTAAAACTGAAATTCATAACTATTGTACGTATACATAAATTTCGTACCAAGTACTATTCACATCTATATACATAATAGCTGAAGAAAGACAACTTTGAGAAATTATAGAATAGTTTTTTTTTATTATTATTACACGAATATGAGAATGAATGTGAGGCCTTAAGGAGGCATTGGGTACCAAAACAGAGAGGGTAGGAGAAAAGAGACCCTTAAAATTTGAAAAAAGAGAATTTTGATTACTTTTGACCATTTTTTATCATTTGACAGTCCTTTAACGAAAAACGTATATCTGTCCTTCGGGGGCCCCCAAGGACAAGCTGGACCCGGGGCAATTGCCCCGCATGCCCCTGCCTTAGTCAGGCCCTGACTATATGTCAAAAACGTAAAGGCAGGTATAGGGAACCTAAATAAGTAGATTTTATAGGCAGTAAAAAGCACTGTTAACTTCGGTGAATGAAAGAACTTCGCAGGCTTAAATAATCATTTCCTCATGGATTTCGAGGGGTTATACAGGGTTGTTAAAAAATTCGGATAATTTTCTGATTGTAGATGGGAACATCTAAAATTCGGCTATGAAATATGTTATACATTTTCATATCGTAGAATGAGACGTATTTTTTTTTTTTTTTTTAAGCGGTTTAGTTTTGTTACATTATTCTGAATGAGTTGGAAAGTGTTTTATAATCTACGCTTGATGCAAGATTTTTTTTTTCTTTTTTGTTAGCATATGCAAACTTTCAAATTTGAAACTAGGAAAGTCATTTTTAGCTCACAGGCTATCATAGCCTGAGAGCTTATGTGCCCGCCCGTTCTGTATGTACGTTCGTACGTGCGTAACGCGATAACTCATGATAAAAATATCGGATCCACATGAAATTTTGTATATAGGTATATCCTGATAAGGCGCTTCCCTGATTAGTTTTTGGAGTTCATTCGATATGTATAAGAGGGGGAACTCATGTTCCTCCCCGTAATTGATTTAATGGGTTTTTCACGCAGAATTAACGGTTTTCGTTCAAAATTTAGATATAGGATAATTTTGATGAGGCAATTTCGTGACTGTTATTAGGTGTTCATTGAATAAGTATAAACAGGGGGAACGGGGGTTCTAATGTCCCCCCCCCCTTAATTGATATAAAGGGTTTTTTTCAAGCAGAATTGTCATATTTCGTTCAAATCTCTGTATAGTTTTGGAAGTTTAGTGGTTAAGTATAAAAGAGGGGGATAGCTCCTCTTAAATTATATAAATGTTAAATGGGTTTTTATTAAAAATTATCCGATTTGCTCTGAATTTTGGATACAGATTTTTTATATGATAAAGCATGTTCTTGATAGTTTAGGAGGTTCAATGACTAAGTATAAAAAAGGGGAAAGGGGAGAGCTTTTTCCCTTTCTTAATTTTTTTTTCCAACCGAATTAATCCTTGAAAATATAAGGCTGTAATGTACAATTAGTATGCGTAGCCTGTGAGCTCAATGCCATTAGTTTAACTGGGCAATATTCTTTTTATTAAAATTTTTACCATTATTTATTTATTTTACGTAATTGATTAATATAATTTTATGTCTGCTATAATTTTTTGCTATATGTTTCTACAATATTTATCGTCGTTCAATATTATTTTCCTTAGATAATCTGGTGTTTGACAACAGTTACAGTTTCTTCAGAAGCAAGACTGTGTTATACAAGGCGTACGTATCAACTTATACGGTGGCCAACTACAAAGAAGTCCACGATGAATAAATATTTTTTTTAAGTTTAAAAATTAAGACTTGAAGCACATTCCATTTTTTATATGTTATGATACTTTTTCAATTCAAAATGAAGATCTGATTTTATTGAAAATATTCTCTGTTGAATGTTTTTTTTATGACTTTAATATGATCGTAAACATTTCAGACGTTTTGTTTTCGAATACAAACATAGCTTTTGCGCCATAAAATTAAAGCCATTTTTGAAAGATTTTTTCTTTTCATTTTTTAAAGATAAAAATGCATTTTTAAAAATGTCTGTGTCTAAAAGCTGATATCTTTCCACATTTTCCCAAGTCATTTTTTGTAATTAAAAAATTTACATTGGATATGTTTTCATTTGAAATTTGTGAAAATTAAGATATGCTCTTTATCTAGTAGAACCACTTTAAAGCTGAATTTTAATAAAACTAAGTAACATATGTTATAATCTTTTTAAAGTTTGTGTTAATTGTGTTAAAGTTTTTGCACAGTTTTTTAGGAAGTGGCAACAGGGGGAAAATTGTATGATGATAAACTATAGCAGGTAATTGTAAAAAAAAAAAATAGATAATGGTCTGATTTTTATTCTTGCTCTAAAACGTATGCGTATATAAATTTCGGAGAAAATCTGTTAAAAATTATAGATTTATATAAGCAATATACACCCGCATATATGAGATTTATATATAATATAAAGGATTTATTATTATATATTTATAATTTTGAAATGTCATGTTGATAATTTAAAATCTGGAAATCATCAACATTATGGATTCACAATGAAGTGTCTTTCAATTAAAGAATTTAAAAGTTTTTTGAAAAATTATACGTTTTCAACGAGTTTTGACTTTTTTTTTTCATTTTTTATTTGGGAGGGAAGAATGGATTTTACTTATTGATAGTTCCTATCATGGGTATACTAATATCGAACTTAGCATTTTGGAGTAAGAATATAAGAGCTATAGACGCCAGCATGGATGAAATACAGGGCGTCCAGCAAATAACAACCTGATTTTAAAATTAAATTTCTCAAAAACAAAGATCGACAGAACTATGAGGTAAACGGTTTGTTTATTAGGTAAGCTGTAAAAATCTTATACAGAAATTTCGAACAGTGAATATTTTGAAAAGATTGTGTTGCAAAGAATGCTTTGATTTGATATTTTTCTTGTTTTAGATTGCTTGCAGAGATAGTTTTTCGGCTTACAATGCTATAGTTTAACGATTTTTTGAACTAAATTTCTTGAATTTCGAAATTTTAAAAATTTAATTCCAAAAATCTTTAAACTATGGCAATTTAAGCCGAAAAACTCATTCTTCGCAAACAATCTAAAACAAGAAAAATGTCAAATCAAAGCAATCTTTGCAATCAGAACACAATCTTTTCCAAAGATTCACCGTTCGAAACTTCTGTATAAGATTTTTACAGCTTACCTAATAAACATATCGTTTACCGCATAGTTCTGTCGATCTTTGTTTTTGAGAAATTTAATTTTAAAATCAGGGTGTTATTTGCTGGACCCCTGTACACAAATGGACCAGATTTTCAAATTGATGTTGCGCCAATTGGTCGAAGCCTATGATGTGTTTTCTAAAATGAACCATATTAAGGTGAAATAAGGGAAACTGCGAATAATTTGTTAGAGCAGACGTTGAAGACCATTTTTAAGCATATCAACATAAAAATCGGTATAGGAAGTTAGCAATTAATAAAGGTTAAATACGGGAGTACGTTTTTATCAGTATTTTTCAAAAAATATGAATAAACAAGAAACGCACAAAAAAAGTTCGTTATTTAACTTGGGAGTATATTTCTATCTTCCCTTTCGGTTTAAGAATTTTTAAACATAAACATGAAAAGCAGTACTGAAATCTAGCAAATAAGAAATATTAAAAAGTAAAAGTAAATTTCTATCAGCTTTTTAAAAAATGTAAAATTGAAACTGTTTTTATTTAGCTTTTATTCAAGAGATCTTTAAACTCCAAAGTTACTACTTGAGACAACATTTAAGCGCATAGATGGGGGGAAAAAATTAAAAATTGTTTTCTTGTACAATAAATGCCGCTAAGTCTTTTTTGAAAAAAATCTTAAATTCCTTTTTACGTTCTTGTTTAATTACTTTATATCAATCAATGAGAGTAAATTTCGTCATTTCTTTTTTCAAAAATATCGGCTAAGGAAATTTTATAAATTAAATTTTAATTACTAGGAAAGATTAGTTGTCTTCTTTTTTTGTCCCTTAGCGGTGCTTATCGGTTGAATACGACAATTCTATAGAATCGATTGTCCTTATAATACCGGCTGTTAACATCACTCGGTAATATTGATAGGCAATCGAATCCTCAAGATTATGTGAAAAAAAAGACAATGTTAGGTGAAAATCATTAAAGAAGAAAATTCAGTAAATTAAATTTCACAAGCCAGGAAGGAGTAATCATCTTATTTTCTCTCCTTGATAATACCCATCAGTTGAATACTGACAATTCTGTAGATAAGATCGTTCTTATAATACCGGCTGTTAATACCTTGTGCTACTGATAGACAATAGAATACCAAAGATTCTGTTGAAAAAAGATAATAGTTAGGTGACAACAGAAATACAGATATATATTGTTAATCACACCATGAAATATGTATAGTGATATTCATATCCATTTTCTTATGAAAACCAGTGAAAAGAAACTGCAATATACTGCAACATATATTTAAACAATAAAATTTAAATTTAACATAGCACACAATTGTATACAGTAATGTGAATTTAGCCGGTGCAATGAAAGTGTAATGTAATGCAACATGTACCAGTGGAATTAAAATATAATGTAAACTTTATCAGTGAAATGAAAATGCAATGTAATTATGAACTCAAGGAATATTTGTGAAAATATTTGTTTCTGTGAAACTAACTTTTAAAATATAGTATCATTCAATTCTTTTAGTGTTCGTGTGTTTAATCATGGTTGTTATAAATGCTCTTTGTTGCTTATGTACTTATGTTTTCCTTTATGATAAAGAACATACATACTTTTATAGAACATAGTAATCTTCTGAGAGAAATATTCGGTGCTTACTACCGATTATTTCCAAATCATGGGCTTTCAATGTATCTTTATCTAAGTGTTGTATAAAGAGCAGACCTTTATGCAGCTTTTCACATAAATTCAGGATCAGTAAAAATAATATATAAAAAGTATAATATGTTTTATTTTTTTACTATAGTATTACACGTGTTACAAAAAATAGTATATAAGTGAAAAATGTTCCCCTAAGCTTTTAGCAAATATTTGTATAAGTAATAGTACTAAAATATATTATGATCAATTTTCTATTGTGATAGACTGTTTACGCTACATATTAATGTATACATTATAGTATTCTACATAACGTGATATACAAAATATAATTTAAAAGACAAGAGTGATTGTTTAATATTCTTTTTAAATTCGACTAATGATTTTTAATTTTTGATTCATTTGTTAATAAATAATTTAAAAAGCTTAGGTGCGGGTCCTATTTAAAGAACTACATGTAACTCCTAATTATTCAATGTCATTTTATTTTATTTTATTTTATACAATATTGAACAAAACTGTTTATTGTTGTAGAATATTTAAATGGCTTTACATAGCACAATCATTCCATTTATTTTCTAAAATGCATTTTAAATGTAACCAGTGTTTTTTATATATATATATATATATATATATATGTGTTACATTTTACGTTTAATTTAAATTCGTTTGTATTTGTAATAGTACATAAATGTGTAATTTTTTTAAGCGTTTGTTTCTAAAATGTATTTTTGAAATAAATTTTAAAGATCAACTTTGTTATCTCTTTTATTCAGCTCCATTTTCATATCATATGGAAAAAGCCAAATTGTTGAAATAAGGTATTAGATCTCCTTATTTTCCTATTTTTTATTTTTTTTTTTTTTTTTTTTTCAAAAATTAGGAAATTTGAATTGGATACAGCATACAAAGAAATATAAACTTTATTAGAATTATTTTTATTACGGACATACTATTTTCTTACATTACGCACACAAATCAATGCATGATAGAAAATACATTTGATCTATAATGAATGACTGACTATTAAAAAAAAATATTTAATGTTATTGGATAATAATATTAGTATTAAAAAAACTGGAAAATTTTATCGTGATTATTTTTTTAATTGATAGTAAAAATGTTATAACATTTTCACATTTTGTGATATATGTTGTTATTTACCGTATTGTAATTCTATTTTTAAATAGTATATATATGTACTTATTGACTTAAACAACTTAATGTATCCGTATACCTTTGGAACCTTCCTTACTACGGCGTTACTACTTAAAAAGAGGCTATTATATAAGAGTGAGAGTTCGCATTTTACAGATTTATCTATGAACTTTAAAAAATTTCTTTTCCAACTTGTGTCTTTTGATAGTACAGTAAAACATCTTTTAAGGAATACCTCTATTTTAGGGACAATTTTCTAGGTCACGGGCAAAGCTTAATTTCTAACACACAGACACACACACACACACACACACACACACACACACACACACACAAAAAAAAAAAAAAAAAATGTTCCGGAGTCTTAATATTTTACAATGTTAACAATGTTAGCCTCCTGACACACACCTATAGCATACTTATATTTCATAGATTATTTGTAAAATTTGAATAATCTTTTTTTATTTTATTATTAATAATATTATTATTATTATTAGTGAGAGAAAATTTAAATACATTTTAAATAGTAAAATTATTTATAATCAGAAGTGGAAGATTTTTAATAAATCTTATATCCGCTAAGAATTTAATTATTATTAATTTAACAACCAGTAAAATACAACATACAGCGCTGTTCCAGTGAGATTCGGCGCGCAGTATACTTATAAGTTCCAACTAATATTTAAATATTCAGTAAAGAAGTAACTGAGAAATTTAAGCACTAGTAAGCAGAATTTTAGAATAGGTCTCATATAATACATTTAACCTCTAAATAAAGAATCCTTCATTTAAGTTTCAGTAATATTTGTTCTAAAGACCTAACTTTATAAAAATGACAAGTAACAATAATTTAGTAAAATTAATAAAGTGTAAATAATATAATAGATAAGAAATGACAAATAACATTTAAATAAAACATTAATTTGGTGTTCATATATATATGTACAAACTAATAATAACATGACCTTTAAAAATGATGTTTTAATAAAAACGTAACCTTTTTATCAGTAAAAGAAATTCTCCAAGTGTATACGGATACTTTAAAATGATTTCATTCCTTAAATTGTTAATTATAAACAATTTGAGATATAAACCTTGCCAATTAAAAAATATTTTTGCTCAACTTTCTAAATGTTTCCTGTTTTTAATCAAAAATAGTGTTTAACCATGCGTAAACCAAACTGTACCCATGCACAATCTTATGTACAGATGTGTAAATAAAAATATTAGAAGGTATGTACTTGTGGTTGATTTATTTTGTGTCTGTTTGTTATGCTTTCCTGTCTATTCTTCGCCATTTGAACAGCACTATGATTGAATTTTAACGCATTTCTTCATTGATAAATATGCAGTTAGAAGATTAGCCATCTTTATCAGCAAAGGGTTTTAGATTATTAAATGTGCTGATTTTGGAGTCTTTTTTTTTTCATTACCTAGTTGGAAACTTTGCTCTTGCATTATTTTTTATGAAAAATGTTCTCTTTCAAGCTTTGAAGTCTTCAGTGGACCGGGTTTTCTATCCTTCCGTTTTAAATTTTCTATGAACTGGAAAATAAAACTTATACACGAATAGTTTTAAAATATTTGTTACTAATGTGCAATATGTTAAAAAATCATTATTTAAAAAAAAAAAAAATGGATTTTTTATTTAAATCAGATTTTTTTTATTTAAATCGGATTTTTTTTATTTTTTCCAAGCGTTAAAATAATAAACAGATACCAATAATTTTATATTTTCAGCACAATTAAGCCTCTAATTACCAACATAGTCTATGTTTTTATTCTTTAATTTGTAAAATTTAATTATTAATTAGTCATTACAGAAATTATAAAAATTGCAAATCAGTAGTTTCATTAGTAAGTAGAATACAATGAAGTTATACACAATAATATTTTGTAATAATTATGTAAGACTGTATAAAATACTAGTGATATTTATGTTTATCAAAATAATCTATAACTGCATTTAATATTAAATTTTTAACACTACTGAAAATTAATTATTTAATTATTAAACAAAACCTTTAATTAGGTATGTAATAAACAAGTTTCTGCTTTAATTAATAAAGAATTAATTTATAATTTAATATTCATTTTAGAAGGAAAAAGGCAGGATGTTAGCTCCAAAAAAGAGCACTATTTCACAAGAAAATATATTAGTAATGTGTTTAGTAACAGCAAAGTGAAAAAGTACATAATTTTTTATTACAATAAATAAAAAATCATTATTTTTTAAAATGTTTATAAATTACAAATTGAAAAATAATGTTAAATAACATAGTTTAGTAACTTCCTGTTTTTTTTTTTTTGTTTTTTTTTTTTTCGCAAAAAATAAAGTTCTACCATTTTTGCAAAGTATTGGACACATGCATTTAAAAAAACTGTGGTATAGAAAAATATCACTTTTCAAAAAAAAAAAGCATGCAATTTGTCAATTTTAAAAAGGGCCTCCTTATTCCTTAAACAATGGCCTAAAAGAAACAATTAATTATAGAATTAATAAAAATTGCAAGTAAGTAATTTCATCTGCTATTAGCACATACAATAAAACTAACAAGTATTATTGACAGCTCATTTTTCTTTCTACTAAGAAACATCAGTGTTAATGCATAAATCTTAACTTACAGATATGCATATGCTAACCGGGATCTCTTGCTGCGCTTAGCATATTTATACCAATTAGTTTTTATTATTATTATTATTATATATATATATACATTCTTTTACAACAGTTGTTGAGTAGACGTTATTCTTCCACTCTTCTTTAGTTTCAATATTTGAAATAAATTTATTATCCCAAAGGAATGAAAAAATCATCAGATTCTGGTTGTTTGCTCTATTACTTTACAGAAATTTGTTATACTTGTTATGCTTATGTTAAATAAAAGAATGAATAATTTGATTACTTAAAGGAAATTATGTCATCATAAATTGTTAAAATAAAATGTTTGAAGAAACGCTTTTATGCCTTTACAAACTTACTGTACTTAATGTTTTACAATGCTCGGGAATTTCTCAAGAAGTTTAAAAGCAATTTTGTAAAGTTTTTTTTTTTTTTTTTTTTTTCATTTATTTATAATGTAAAATACTTGTAAAAAAATTGCAAAGTAGTTTTAAATTTTAATAATTTTATGTCATTTTAAACATTTATAGAAAATTTTGAATTTAATCAATGATTTTTTTAAAAAAAATCTGTTTATTTAAATTACGATTTTAATAGCTGATTTAAATCAATTGATTAAAATCGTTGACACCTTGCCAATTATTCACAAAGGCATCGATAACTAAATTTTATTCAAACACAATTCAGTCACAATTTATTCAAAAATTATTCAGCTCAGTTTTACATTAATAATAGAATCCAGATATGCGTGACTATAGAGTCACTAAATTTATAACTTTTATAACTGCTAGAAAAGGTCTATTAGGATATTCGTTGTTTATCAGAAGTTAAAGTTCATTTCACCAATCTTGGGGTTTCATTCAACTGGTCACTAAATCACCTTAGCTTTCATCGGATGGTACATGTCATCATTTCAATACATTTGTCAGTTTCTGAATTCGACACAAATACGCGTTTTTCAGTAAATGTTTTGAATGATAATATTCCCTTTATTATTATTATTATTATTATTATTATTATTATTATTATTACTTTCTTCTATCTTTAGAAGAAAAAAGTATTGGATTTGTAAAAATTTTTGAATTTCGATTTTTGACAGATTTACACGTTTTAAAAGTCAGAAATTAAAAAAAAAAAAAAAAAAAAAAAAAATTACAAAATGTTTGTCTGTGAGTCCACTTTGTGCCTCTGTCTGTATGTGACATAAATTTTAGGAGCGCTCGATCTCAAGACCGAATTAAATAAAAAATTATATTGAGGTAGTCCTTGATATAATTAAATTGATGCTGATTAGTTTTCAGTGTAAATCTCTCAACAGGTGGTGCTGCTAAGCTGCATTTTTTACGATTTTCGCAATAGTTCTATCTCAAGAACTAATACACGGATTTTCACCAAAACTTCAGATTCTGTTAGTCCTTGACATGAACAAATGCTGTTTACATTTTGGTGTAAATCGCTCAACAGGTGGCGTTGCTATGGTGCTTTTGATGATTTCCGCAACAGCTCTATCTCAAGAACTAACGCACGGATTTTTATCTAACTTCAAATTTTAATAGATAAAAAATACTTGAATATACTTTTGAGAGCCCTGTAATTCACCTAGTACCTTTATTACATGCAAGTACTTTGTTAAAATTCTTAGTTCACACTCTTAAAACTATTCAAATTTCACATTTCAGAAATTATCATGAATGGGTGACAATGTACGTAATTCTTTGCGTGACCCTGTATATCATTTTATCTATGTTATACAAACATTTCTCAGTAAACTTAAAGCAGTTCAATGTAAAAATGCAAAACTTATATAAAAAACCACCTTTTCGTTAATTACCCTCATATTTAGAAACCTTTATGAGCTCTTTTGTGTAACCCTGTATATCAACTATAACATTTATACACACCATATCCATATAGTTTGCAGACATTTACTAAAACTTAAAAGCGCATATCATATATGAAAATGCATTTATTCATTCAACAGCTATCATCGATAATATACAGTATTTCTGATAAGAATATAAGACTCAGGCCCGTAGCCAGAATTTCCCTTTGGAGGGGGCTGAATCACTGTTGATTTCAGAAGGTAGCCTGGGGGGAGATATTCCTCCCGTCTGGAACAATGAGATCCGCCTCAAAGGTGTAGGTGTATTTTTGTCGGCCGATTATCTACGCGAGGGATATAGGCCCAGGGGGGAGTGCCCTTCGTGGGGGTCTTTCTAAGGGAACCTAACCCGTATTTACGCAAGGTTCGAAGAAAACCACGAAAACTCCGAACGGTTAGGCCGACAGCCGCGATTGGGTTCGAACCCAGCACCTGCCGTCTACCAGTTGAGAGGTCAGAACCTCTCGGCCACTGGTGGGGCCCCCCTCAAAGTTCTGAGATTTTGTGCTTTCAATGTTAAGAAGTGCAATCCCCCTCCCTCTCCTCTACAATGATATAAAATTACACTTATCGAATTTTATTGAACATAAAGTAAAAAAAAGCATTTTAAGAAGAACTTATATTTTATGAAGTCGATACGAATAAAGATCAATACATCCGAATGAGCGATATAATTCGGAATTGCTATAACTTTAATTGGAGAAATTTATATTTTTACAACTAAAAGTGTGCATAGTTCTAATGCAATGGAAGATAAAAAAAATATTAAATTCATTATCATTAATTAAATTATTATTATATTTATTCTCATTAACTTTCCAAAATCTTTTTAACCTTTCGGGAGGGGCTTCAGCCCACTTAGCCCCCTCCCTGGCTATGTGCCTGATAAGATTTGGAATATTTTGTGTGTTCCTGTAAATACTATGCATTTCATATTATGCATTAAATTAAGTAAGTCTCAGCGGCGTATATCAATTTTATGGTACTTGAAATCGTTTACCATAATTAAAATATGTTGCAAACAATTCCCCCACCCCTTTATGTAAGGGTAAGGGAATTCTTTTGAGTGGCCCTGTAAATAAATAACAACTATTATTTTCACTCCAAGTTTTACAGAATGCATATTTTAGTGCACTTTGTGAATCCATGTAAATTTGAATATATTTGACAGGGTGTAACGCCTGTAAAATTCATTTAAAACGATTTTCTCCCATAAGCGATAATGTATCGGGAAACATTTGACTATCCCTGTAAATAAACTAATCATAGTAGAAACTTCATTTTCAACAGGGTTTGTGCTAGAATAAACATCAATTACATGTAAAAATTTCATAGCAATCCGAGTATATTTACGGGAGTTAGAGATTAGAGCGCGGACAGACGGCCAGACAAACCGAATGCAAAAACACTTTTCAACTTTGTTGGAAAGTGTTAGTAAAAAAGAATAATTTTATATATCTGACATACAAATATCAGATATCTAAAATTATGTCAATAATATTAATATATAATATTATCTCAATAGCCTTTTCTATGTCTGTAATCCTAGCAAAAAAAGAAAAAGACAGTAGATAATGTTAAGTATATTTTATAATTTGATTTTTTATATTTTTCTCCAGGGATGTAGTCGTAAAATAAACAAAGGGTATACGGTGTTCCTTGAAAAAATCCAGAAGGTATGCGGCGTATACCCGCGTACCCTCCACCACATCCCTGTTTTTCTCTACTGCTACGTCTAAAATGTACTTTTTCCCACTCCAATCGCTTTATCACAATGATCACAACGCATTTCTTGAAAATTCTCAATTGTGTGGCGCCATCTGTATGCAATAACTGATAACATTTTCTAGAAAATTCAAGGAGGACGTTCTTCATCTGATATTACGTAATATTTGCGTTATTCACGATTTCATTCAGTATTGTCGTCACGTCATCACGCAGTAATTCGATTGGTCGAAGCATGGTAGAGAGATGAGTGCAGCAACAATTTGATTGGTCGATCTTGTGTTCCGTGTTAAAATTTTGCACCCGGCTTACCGTAAGCCGTCTGCGATTTTGCTCCCGAAACTCCGAATTTTTGACTAGCACCTTTTCATTCATAGTATAAAAATGGGGAGGAGGGGCTTGCCAGACAATTCGATTTTTTCAGCTGACCTTTGAGTCTTGAGTGCGTGACGTATCCTGAGTTTATCAGCTGTTGGAATTTCTACTTTTGAATTATTGCCACTTTTCTTATACCGGTAAGATGTTTTTTAAAGTCATTTTACTAACTCTTCTTCTTATTATTTATTTATTTTACATGTATTTAAATAATGGACAATGAGCCATACTTTTAAATGCATTTAATTTTGTTAAATTTTAAAGTGATTTTTTAAAAATATATAATTGCTGTTGTTATTTTTTATTTATTTCGTCGAATTTAATAATGTGGAATTAAGCTAGAAAAAATTACACAGTTTTATTTTGTTGAAAATATTTAATGATCTTTATCAAGTTCTTACTACTTATTTGGTATATTTAATTAATATTAAACATTTTTAGACTCATTTGTTAAAAATTATAAAGTATAAATTTATTTATTTATTTATTTATTTATTTATTTATTTATTTATTAATATAACACAATTTTTTTCTGAATGTTTATTGATTTTATTTGATATAACTTAATTTTTTAGTCTCATTTTTTTAAGTATTGTGAAGAATTTCTTTTTTTTTTTATTAATATGACTGAATTAGTGCGAAATAGTATTTGATTTCATGTCATGAAAAATATTCAAGTCTTTGGTATATTTAATTAAAATTAAACATTTTTAGTTTCATTAAATTTTTATATAATATTTTAATTTTATTATTGTTAATTTCTTTTCTTGATTAATATAACTGAATTAGTGCGAAATAGCATATTCATGTTATTAAACATATTTAAAAGTCTTTCTCAATTCCTTACTGTTGACAATTTGACTGAGCTTATTCAACTAAAATTAAATAGTTTTATACTAATGAAAAAATCTATATTATATAAATATAATTTAAATAAATTATTACATTTCCCCCCGAATTCTCATTTCTGTTAATTATATTTAATTTACTAATTTTTTAGACTCATGTGGTTAAAAATTACGAAGATCTTTAATTAATTTGATTGAATTGATGCAAAATAGCATTTATTTGGTTGACATCTTTCTCAGTTTCTTACTGTTGATGATTTGATTGGACATATTCAATTGAAAATTATTTGTTTTATACTAATGGAAATACAGTCGAGTCTCTCTTTAACGAAACTCCATACATCGAATTTTTCTATATAAAGAAATTTTAGTAGGAACGGTCCCATTTTCCTATGATTGCATTAAAAACAGTCTCTATATACCGAAATAACTATCTCCATATGAGGATTATTTCTCTTTATTTATTCAGTTTTACAAAAGCTTCGAAATTACATGGAATCAATTTTTCATCCCTTATTTCTGATTTATCGTTCATTGCTGAGTTTTTTTTATATTACTTCTGTCTTTGAATCTACTTGTTCTTTAAGTCCAACGAATTAACCCCCCCCCCCCCCTACCACATATCCTTCAACATCCTTCTCAAACAAGTTGGAAATTGCACGTGAAGCGTAGCAAATTAGGTGCGTTCGTACGATAGCGAAGTTTTAAAAATATTACTTTCATATATCAATCTCATAAAATTGTAAATAGTGAATTACAATTAAAACGCTCATCAAACAATGTTCTCCCTATACCATTATGTAATGGAATACTTTTGTGTGGCCTTGTAAATCAATAACAAATGTTCTTTGCACCACAAATTATGTATGATGTATATTATAATATGTACTTTATAATTGCATATAAATTTTATTAAGTCCGCATGAGTGTAACACGATTAAAATTTATTTGAAACATTTTTTCCCATTGACCGTAATGTAACGGAATACTTTTGATTGTCCCTGTAATTGATCTATGCATCCGATTTTCATAAAATTTGAAATAACTCGACAAAATTATGTAATAATTATGTATTTTAAATTTCAAACTTATAGAATTTATTTGAAACTTTTTCCCCATTGACCATAATGTAATTGAATACTTTTGATTGCCCCTGTAATTGATCTATGCACACGATTATCAAAATATTTGAAATGACTCGAATTATGTAATAATTGCGTATTTTAAATTTCAAACGATTAAAATGCATTTGAAACTTTTTTCCCCATTGACCGTAATGTAACGGAATACTTTTGATTGTCCCTGTAATTGATCTATGCATCCGAGTTTCATAAAATTTGAAATAACTCGACAAAATTATGTAATAATTATGTATTTTAAATTTCAAACATATAGAATATATTTGAAACTTTTTCCTAATTGACCATAATGTAATTGAATACTTTTGATTGCCCCTGTAATTGATCTATGCACACGATTATCAAAATATTTGAAATAACTCGACAGAATTATGTAATAATTGCGTATTTTAAATTTCAAACGATTAAAATGAATTTGAAACTTTTTTCCCCATTGACCGTAATGTAATGGAATACTTTTGATTGGCCCTGTAAATGATCTATGCAGCCGAGTTTCATAAAATTTGAAATGACTCGACAAAATTATGTAATAATTATGTATTTTAAATTTCAAACGATTCGGCTGGGTAGTTTTTGCGTTGTTATATGCGGACGGACAGACGGACGGACAGACGGACGGACTGAACGACCACTATAGGTGCTACGTATTATATAATTACGAACGCACCTAAAAAGTGTCAATTGGATTGTTACACACTTAATAGCGGGATCAATGGGGGGGTAGTTTTTGAATTGGTGGTAAATTTGTAATTTTTTGGGGGTAATTGCTGAAATTTGAACATTCGAGAGTGTAACAATTTTGAAGTTAAGACAACAAAAAATTACAGTTTTCTTCGCTTAAAATTAATGCATATCTTCCTTATTTGATTTTCATTAAGCTTTCAAATAAATGTCTGTTTTATTTTTTGAAACTGCTTAAATATTAAAAAATAGAATATTAAGATAATATTTATAGGTAAACATTCAAATTGTTAATTAAACATGTCAAAAATAATATTTGTTCAAAATTTACACATTAAATAAGAATTTTAACTTCACTCTCTATACAACGAATTTCGCTATATAACGAATTTTTTACTGAAACAATGGATTTCGTTATATAGAGACTTGACTGTATTGGTATTGATAAGTATATAATTTAAATAAAATATTATGCTTATTTTTTCCTCGAATTATTATTTTCATTTAATATACTGAATGTATTTTTTATCTGCACGCTTGATAACAGTTATAATTTAATTTGAATGTAATATTGAGATGAGTTCTAAGTAGTTCGCGACTAGTATTGTCTAGTGTCCCGATTTACGCAGTGCGCCCCGATTTTTAGTGACTGCAAGAAAGCAGGGCCGTAGCTAGAAGAGAATATTAAAGGGGAGGGGGGCTCAGCGACGTGTGAAAGGAGGCGGTCGCCCCGAGCGCAGATCTTTAGGGGGCGCCAAATTTATACCATCAACGTCATTTTTGGCCTGTTATAAGAAAAAGTTGGGTGAGTGGTGCCAAACTGAAACTTTGCCCCGGTCGCAGTTTTCTCTTCGCACGTCCCTGAGGGGTGGGGGCTGTTTTAACATTTTAAAAATCATTATTTGCATCTTTTAAAATTCATATTATTGTAGTTAACTTTTATTTATTCTAAAATTAATAGGACTACTGTTAATTAATAGGAAGATTTGGCATTGTTTTTAATATGCGTTGGAATTTTCACTACTCCAAAGCTAAACAGGAGTTACCTGCCCTTAAAATTATATCGTATCATTTGTGAAAATTGATTGTCATTAAAATTTTTAGCAACTCCAAAGCGTTTAACTTACGACCCGCTGTGTCCTTTAAAAGTTGTTCAATTTATGTAAATTAAATTTAAGAACTATAGAAATAGGTATTAAATAGGTAAGGAATAGATATTAATATTTGAAATGTTTAAAAAATATTAAGTTTATTTTAATCTTTTTTGAAATGCTCTGTCTAATAAGTAATAAATACTGCTAATACCGATTCGATATTATTATTTCTTTATCATTCAGTATATTTTTTTAGGTGCGTTCGTAATTATGTAAATACGTAGCACCTATTGTTGTCGCTCAGTCCGTCCGTCTGTCCGTCCGCTTATAACAACGCAAAAACTACCCAACCGAATCGTTTGAAATTTAAAATACATAATTATTACATAATTTTGTCGAGTCATTTCAAATTTTATGAAAATCGGATCGATAGATCAATTACAGGGACAATCAAAAGGATTCGTTACATTACGGTCAATTGGGGAAAAAAGTTTCAAATGCATTTTAATCGTTTGAAATTTAAAACGTATAATTTTTACATAATTTTGTCGAGTCATTTCAAATGTTATGAAAATCGGATGGATAGCTAGATCAATTACAAAGACAATCAAAAGGATTCCGTTACATTACGATCAATGGAAAAAAAAAAGTTTCAAATGCATTTTAATGGTATTACACTCATTTGAACATAATAGAATTGACATGAATCTATGAAATATGTAGTAAAAAATACAATTTGCACAATCTGTGATGCAAAGAATATTTATTATTAAATTACAGGGCCACACAAATATATTCCATTAAATAATGTTATACGGGGAAACATTGTTTGGGGCGTGTTTTAATTATATTAAACTACTTCACATTGTATGAATAAGATATACGTTAATGAAGTATAATAAAAATTACTCCCTGCATATTTACAGGAACACAAAGATTTCGACCACTATACTGTATCCAAAGTACGCTCTATTATATCAGCAAGATCTGAATATTTTAAAACTTCGTTATCGTACGAACGCACCTCATTTGCTACGCTTTACGTGCAATTTCCAACTTGTTTTTTACAGTGAAAGTGTTTAAATTGCTTTCTCATGCAGCAAAGAAAAAAAAAATTATGAATAATATTTTAAAATAATAATAAATTTTAGAATGTTAAGATTTTAAATGTAGAATTTTCGTGAAAATATTTATTGAAATTCGCAAGATTTCTTTTTTCATCGACAAAACTGTCGCCAGATGGAAGCAGGGTGGGCTAAGCCTTTACTTGCAAGTACAAATTTTAAAACATTTAAAAAGAAAAATACATTTGAATTGTCAAAATTAAAAGAGAAACAAAAAAGCCAAAAAGTTTTAAAGAAACTTTTTAGCAGGGATGTATTGAAGAAAATGGGGACTCATCAAACTCCCCCATGGGGGGGGGGGGGGAGTTAAATGGGGCTGAAGTCCCACCCAGACTAAACTAGATATTTAATTTTTTTTTTTCAAAAATTATGAAAAGATACGATTATTATTTTATAGGTCCTTAAAAAATCGGAATTTTTTAAAAGGCATTAATTTCGTCACCCGATTTTTTCTCTTTTATGAATTTTTTTTATGAAATTCAAAATATTAGCATGCTTAAAATTTACTTAAATTTAAGACCAGTGCAGTCTCTTGCTCTCTTTAACCATTACAACATTTTAAAAATTTAATAATAAAACTTTATATCGTTTGATATCAAACACTCTTTGAAAATATCCATATACAAAAAATCACTAAAACAAAAATATATTATGTACAGTATTTCATTATTTAACATGTTAAAAGCATCCAGAATTAGCCCCATCAAAACTTTCCAGAAATTCCTTTGGTTTCTCTGGCTAGTTACAACTCTGCTCAAGATAGCAGAAAAAATGCAAGTCAGGATCTGGTCCAGCATGTCCCGTCAAATTAAATGACACGACAAAGACAGAGCTCGGCATCTAACCGGGCCAGATTTGGGTGCTATAGGCCTCTAAAATATTCTAGCCTCCTCCAAAGCGCAGGGGCGTGCGAAGAGAAAACTGAGCCCGGGGCAAAGTTTCAATTCTGCAATGTTTGCAATTAAAAATACAGTCGAGTCTCTATATAACGAAATCCACCGTTCCAGTAAAAAATTCGTTATATAGAGAAATTCGATGTATAGAGAATGATGTTAAAAATCGTATTTAATGTGTGAAATTTGAACAAATGTTATTTTTGATCTTTTGAATTAAAAATTTGAAATGTTTAAAAGTAAATGTTAACCTAACATTTTATTTCTTAGTTATTTAAGCTGTTTCAAAAAAGAGAAAAGACATTTATTTGAAAGCTTAATGAAAATCAAATAAGGAAGACTTGCATTAATTTCAGACGAGGAAATGTGTTATTGTTTGTTGTTTTGATTTTAAAGTTGTTGCGCTCTCAAAAAAAATGCTCACATTTTAGCAAAGAATGAAAAATTGTAGTAAACATTACCCTCCATTTGAAGGCCTCTCTTAGGTGTCTCTCATTCATTCCTCTGTTACATGTGTATCAATCCAGTTGACACCTTTTTGAGAAGGATGTGGAAAGGTGTGTGGGAGGTGGGATGAATTCGTTCGATTTAAAGAACAAGGAGAGAAGTAATATAAACAAAAACTCAGCACTGACGATAAATCAAAAATAAGTGATGGAAAATTGATTCCATATGATTTCGAAGCTTTTTGAAACTGAATAAATAAAGACCAATCTATGAAAAAAATCGTTATATGGAGATAGATATTTCGCTATATAGAGACTGTTTTTAATGTAATCATGTAGAAAGGGGACCGTTCCTACTGAAAATTCGTTATATAGAGAAATTCGTTGTATGGAGTTTCGTTATAGAGAGACTCGACTGTAATTGGTGTAAATAATCAAGGATTCTCAGCACCTGATGCGTCACTTATACGTGACGCTCGTCCCAGTGGTCCGACCATCTTTATGATATGAGATTTTCCTTATTCGTTTTCGCATAATAATTGGTGCAATATTATCCTTTTGTCTGAAAATAGTTATGAAACCAACTGAATATGATATTTCATGTGAAATTTTAGCATGATGTAAAGAAGTTATAATGTGAAAATGTAAAGATGAGATACAGATCTTGTCAAAGAAATTTGATAATAATAAGTCGGTCTCGCGTAATTGCATACATTTGGTTCTACTGAATTGTATGCAATTAAGCGTGGTATGCATTTAAGCGAGGACAGCAATTGACGTTAATAGTATAGGTTATCATTTGACTCTACAGCAATTTACACAATAATTTAAAAATTAATTATTTTAATAATAATTTTAATCAATAACTTATTATTACTCTACATACAACAATGTATATATACCAAACTGTGATGCCTTTTAATCCTATTTACGTTATATGGTTTAATTTTTCATTATAATTTTTGTGATCTAAATAAAAATTAAAAGGTAACTAAAATAATAAATTAATGATTTCAAATTAATACCTTTGAAAATGTTAATGAATTTCCATATAAATTCATTTAATTTTTTTTTTAAATTATTTGCCAATTCATCCTTTATTTGTTGCATACAAAAATATCCTTTAAGTTTGTTTTTCCCTTCTTCGGACACTGCGTTTCTTTACTTCCATTGATAAATGTTATACAGTCGGCTCTCATTAATTCGAACTCGTCGAAACCACAAGAAGTGTTCGAATTATGGAAAGTATGAAATGAAAGATGCTTAATATGGTACTATTACAAAGAAATTAATGTTATACTGTTTCTAAAATTTATTTCGTCTGTTATCATCAGAATATGACTTAATATTAAATTAAAATGTATAAATACACAAACTAATTAAAAAAATTAGAAACAAGCACAATGGAAGAAAAATTTGAAGCGTCACTGGTGGACTGACGGGGCACTAAGAAAGTGAATATAAAATGCATGGGATTATATGTATATTCATTCGGAACAATTTTCACAAAAATCAAAGAAAGAAAGTTATTCAAATGATCTGAAATCCAGGAAAAAGAAAGGAAGAATTTAAAACCGGAATTCCTCGTTAGTTCGAATTAAACGAAGTCAAGATAAAATGAGTTCGAATTAATGAAAATGTTTAATGTTATTCTGCCATTGAAAATTTGGGACTTTATGTTTAGTTCGAATTAAGCGAAGATCCGAACTATCCGATTTCGAATTAACGAGAGTCGACTGTATATGAACTTTCGATGCGGGGTTTTTCAGTACTTTTTTTTAAATATTAAAATTTAAATTATAAAATATCAAAGTTAATTAGATATTAAAGCATAAAATCCCAACATCAAAAGCTCACATGTACATCCGGGTCGTATAGTATCCACAAATGAAAGTCATCACTATCTCCAATGTAATAAAATGTGAGCTTTAAGATAAAAAATCAAAAACTCTGTTTTCTAAATTGAAATTAAAATTAAAATAAACGTTTTATATGTACTTAGATAAATCATCTGTTGAATATTTTAATCATGTAATCGACGGTAATAGAAGTGAATAAAAAAAGAAAACTTACCCAACATGTTGAGAATATCAATACAAGACAACTTTTAAATTCAACTATTTTATTTATAACAAAAATTATATATGTGTTTGTGGACATTCTTAGTGGTAGATCTACCTTATTTCTTATTAAGTTGTTAAATATGTTGATATTAAATTATAGAAGCACTTTTTATCGTCAGTTCTTACTATTGAAAAGTTTTAAAAAGTTAGATCATCATAATATAAGTCACCGGTAATTAAGTCAATATGTAATTAAATAGTCATCAAAAAGTTTTATTGCACTATTTGTTGAAAAGCATACCTATGAACTATGAAAGAATATTTTCGCAAATTAAATTTGGAACTTGAATACACCATTAGGCTAATTTGGAAAAAAAAAAAAAAAAAAAAAAACTACATTTAGATGAAAAATTCGAAATTGGTTGCATTTTTTCAATTCGATCTATAGTTTTGCTAATAGAGACACAATTTGATTTTTTTTCGATAGTTTTTATTCTAGATTTTTTTTATTATTATTAAAAGGAATATTTTCGCAAATTAAAATTGGAACTTGAAATTTTCTATAATTTTTGTAACAGCAAAATAACAGGTTGTTATTTGGTGCAGTGTTGCCAAAAAGCTGTTTTTTTTACTGGCACCGCTTTTTTCAAATGGTAAAATTCTGCTTGTTTTCATCTTTACTAATTTATCTACCTATATAATAAGTCTAAGTCATGTGACTGTCATCAACAACTACGAGCCGATTCCATCTTTGTTTCATACGCAAGATTTCCATTTTTAATTGAAAAATCGAAGTTATTTTTCCGAATTAAAATACATGAATGTTGACATCATCGTAAACAATTATTGATACTTTTATGTTAAACGGGCGCAAATCTCGCCAATAGGTACTAAGCATTTTTCCCGCATGGTATATTAAAACAATGCTTTGAAGTTTGAATCAAATATCAGGATTTGTGGCGTTATTTATTTTATTTTTATTTTTTTAAAGCAAGATGTGAAAGCGATGAATTTTAGATGTTTCAGTTTTAAATGAAAGTACAATCATATTTTTAAATGAAATAAGTGAATAGATTACATTTTTAATGAAATAAAAAAAAAAGTGGTGAAAACAATACTTGGCGATTTATCACCTATGCCCCGCTAACATAAAAATAAAGAGCTCTTGATTTCTTTATCTGAATCTTCTGTTTTGGCAAAATATTGAGCCAGTAAATTGAATTATGAATAAATGTAACATGATCATTTCTTAGCATACATTTAAGAGAGACCAAACTGGTCGACAAGGGCGACTAGTGTGTTCATTAAAAAAGGCGAATTTTATCATTTTTAAAAAGTGGTGACAATCATGAAATCTGAATTTTAAAAAAAGTAGCCCACTGGCAACTCTGATTTGGTGGTATATTTTACTAGAGTTTCCCCTTTCGGAGATGCATAATTCTTGCTTTTTATAAATGCTGTCAGAACCTTGACCCTGTCTATCCCTTCAGAATTAGTAAACAATCTTTAGATAAACCCAGCATTTTATCAGTTACATGATAAAACATGGTGTAGATTTTCAAAGCGCGGGGAAAACTCCGATTAAATCCTGGGAAAAAGAAATGATGGGAAGGGAAGCAAGGCCATAACCAGCAGGGTAGCATTACTACATAAACAATAACAAAAGTATTTGTTAAAATAAACTAATACTCCATTAAAAGACATGTACTATTAATAGTGCACCAGACCCGAAAGGGTGAAATTTCATTTCAAATTCCGAAATGCTACTGATTTCAATTGCTCTTTCGTATTAATATTTTAGTTCTATTGTAAATTAAGTATGTGTTTTGCTGTAAACCTTAATTATATTTCATACCAAAAAAAAAAAAAATACACGAATCATTTTTATTGTTTTACTCACAACTGTCATTAAAACACATAGTTAAAGTTTAAAAATAAAATTTGAAATATGATTTAAAACACAGTGCTTTTTTTCTGAATTGCTAGTATGCGGATATGTAATATAGCATGACACGTGGATAGGGGGGGGGGGGTCAAAAACACTGAAAAAAAGTGTGACATCATTTATGGACAGTCATTAATAAGTTAATTTCAGTTTTAGAAATACAAGCGACCTCTTAAATAATTTTTTATTGAACTCTTTTATTGAGGACAGGATCTCTCCAAATGACCGAAATTCCATTCTGAAGCACATTTTGCTAATCCAGCAGTTCTATCATTTTCTTTTGTTTATTTTATTTCAATGAACACTTAGAATATTTTTATGATAAGTACCTTTGATAAAATCAATAATGTGCATAAATACATGATTATATAATTATCAATTGTAAAACTAATTTTATTATTAATAATTACTAAAAGAGGGGCAGAGGTCTGGTGAGATTTTTTTAAAAATACAAATAATAAATTTTAAAACAATAATCTTTAATTTTATATTTGTTTCAAAATTGCTTGAATATATTATTGATAAGAACAACAATAATAATAAAGTTAGATATTGGCTCATTTGAGATCTTTATTGGTTACAACACTAATAAGGAGTTTCGAATTTTGATATACCTTTACTTTGGCGCTTTTTTAATCAACTCATACTTTGTGATACTTAAGCTGTTAGAATTTCTACGCGTGTTTTACAAAAAATATTAGCATAATTACTTCTGCGAAATTAATTTTTTTGCCAGCAAAATATTTAATGCAATTGAAAAATAAAACACTATATGCATCAGCGGTTTTCAACATTTATTAGTACGAATACGTTTCAACATTTATTAGTACCATCTAATATAAAGTTGTATATAAACATGGAAATTGTTGTATAATCCTCTATAAGTTATCCTACTTACGAAAAAGGAAAATTTTCGTTACAAAGGATACAATATCAACAAAAACGAGAAGTGGTATCCTAATGTGTGTAATTGGATGAATAATTAAAACAACACACAAACTACAAACATGATTAAAAATAATATTTAATTATTATTAAAACAATAATTTTATAGTCAAAGAGATTTCTGGCCTTGGTGAGGGCATTTATATCTGGGTTAAGTCTGGTTAAATTTAACCTTAAGTCACCTTCTGCAAGCAGTATGTTTCTGTACTTGTTTTTCGAAAACAACAAAGTATACTCACTGTAATATGCATATATATATATATATATATATACACAGTGGAGCATCGTTTATACGACGCTGAAGGGACTACCAAAAAACGTCGTATAAACGATAACGTCGTATAATCGATTTTCACTTCTGAAACTAGAATTAATTTTGTTTTCACTGAATTTTAATGTTTAACACGTTGATTTACATAAATTTGTAAATTAAAGAAACCAAAACAAACAAATAACCAGTAAATAAATAAATAAGGGGGGATTAATAAGCGATTTAAATATACGTACCTTTATTTTTTACCTTTGATCATATTACATAGCATTACAGAAAAAATTGTCCATGATTGTTTAAGGTGATGCTGACGTTGGGTTATAATTAATGATTTCTGCAATGAGTCAAGGACTTGAAAAGTTTTCCGCTGGTACTGTGGCAAATAAAACAAGTTTTTAATGTTTCCATACACCGCGTGACCAACTAAAAGTCACCAATACTAATAACAATTTGAAAGATGGTCTATTTTCAATTTTAAAAGATCGAGAAAGTTGACTATCCTTGCAAAAATAATGACCCCTACAATGTAATCTGTTACGTGTAAGCTGATTTTTCCGACTAATCGAACACTAGCTCATATTGGTATCAAATACTTTATATTTAAGCATGCTTTTTGGTGTCATTCTTAGCTGAAAACTTCCGCCCTTTCTTAAAATATACAAGAAAAATAAACAAAAATAAACCTTACAAAATCGAAAAATCGACGTATAAAAGATTTAGTGCGTCGTATAAAAGATATAATTTTACATTAAAATGAATAGGAATGAATTGGGACCACTCTGAAACGTCGTATAAATGTAAACGTCGTATAAGCGATCGTCGTATAAACGATGCTTTACTGTATATATATACACTATCTTACCAATAAGTGTTTAAAAAATTTCGATTTTTGACATTTTCTCAAATATTTAAAAATATACTTGTCGGATTCTTCTGAAACTTCAGGATTATGAAGATTATGTCCGACTTCATATTTATCTACATCCACTTGATAAGCAGGGCAATTAGGGGGCCGACAAAAAATTAAAGAATAACAGAAATATTTGGGATCACCCTGTACATGAAAATGCACGAAACGATTTATCGCTGCAGAATACAAATATGTGGATACTGCACAACATGTACACTGATTTTTGTAAGAATAGCATTCATGGAAAAAGAGTGATTTAAAAAAAAAAAAAAATTCAAAAATTCTGGTAAGTTTTTTGTTTATATCATGCAGGGTTTTTGACTAAATTTAACGCAAATTTCAAAAATATTGGCAAAATCTATTAGAAAAAATACAGCGCAATTGGAATATAAATATATTAAATATTTTATGAAATATGAGTAGTTTTATGAAATAATTTTTATCTGCGCATGCGCGAACAATAAAAACGATTCTTTTACATCATTTAATAGTCAATTCTATAAAGTAACTTATAAAAAAAAAAAAAATCCAATCAAATATCATGAAAATTCAAAAAGATATTATAAGTAAGCTGTTTTTACATTGCTCTCTAAAAACGGCTGAATTATAAGGGATTCTCCACAAATTGACATTTTTTATTAACTGACTTTTAGGAAAAAATTGGTACTATTTAATGAATACAATATCTAATACAATATTGCTGCTAATAAGTACCTTGACACCTGTGATAGAAAAGGAAAAGAGCTTTTATTCTTTTCTATCACAGATGTCAAGATACTTATTAACAGAAATATTGTATTAGATATTGTATACATTAAATACTAATTTTTTCCTAAAAGTCAGTTAATAAAAAATGTCAATTTGTGGAGAATCCCTTATCATTCAGCCGTTTTTAGAGAGCAATGTAAAAACAGCTTACTTATAATAATGATATCTTTTTGAATTTTCACGATATTTGATTGGATTTTTTTTTATAAGTTACTCCATAGAATTGACTATTAAATGATGTAAAAGAATAGTTTTTATCGTTCGCGCATGCGCAGATAAAAATTATTTCATAAAACTACTCATATTTCATAAAATATTTAATATATTTATATTCCAATTGTGCTATATTTTTTCTAATGGATTTTGCCAATATTTCTGAAATTTGCGTTAAATTTGGTCAAAAACCCTGCATGATATAAACAAAAAACTTACCAGAATTTTTGAATTTTTTTTTTTTTTTAAATCACTCTTTTTTCCATGAATGCTATTCTTACAAAAATCAATGTACATGTTGTGCAGTATCCACATATTTGTATTCTGCAGCGATAAATCGTTTCGTGCATTTTCATGTACAGGGTGATCCCAAATATTTCTGTTATTCTTTAATTTTTTGTTGGCCCCCTAATTGCCCTGCTTATCAAATGGATGTTGATAAATATGAGGTCATACATAATCTTCATAATTCTGAAGTTTCAGAAGAATCCGACAAGTATATTTTTAAATATTTGAGAAAATGTCAAAAATCGAAATTTTTCAAACACTTATTGGTAGATAGTGTGTGAGTGTATATATATATATATATATATATATATATATATATATATATATATATATATATATATATACAAGTACAAAGTATACTCACTATAATAATAGTAATAAATAAATAAATAAAATAAACTACAGTTCTGCAGATGTAAATTTACACGATGATAGCTTAAATCTTATCTGTACACATTACCCAAAAAAAAAAAAAAAAAAAAAAAAAAAGATGCAAAATTTACAAAACTAGTTTGTTAAAAGTTACAGAAATCTCGCAAAAATACAGTATCTTACTAAAATTTAATCTGTACAATAAAGTGTTATAAAAATCCGAGTTTTCTAAAAAGAAAATCTTAGTAATCTTGCAGATTTTTTGATTTACAGATAAGGTGCAAACATATATATTTTACATGAATTTTTGCTGTTGCCGTTACATGGAAAAAAAACTTTAAAAATCCCAATTTCCTAACAAAATTTTAGTAAATTTGATTTTTTTTTAATTATCTTTTCCTACAATGTAGAAAAACAAAAAACGCAAACCTTATTAAGATATTTCTATATATTCTGCTCGTATATTCATCCAGAAGGAAAGTAAGAATTTTCCCTTAAAATGTTACTGACTGATGATATTTTTATATTTTTTAAACAGATTAAATAACAAGTATATTTTGTGATAAAGATTTAACTGTTCTGCGCTCACATATACATATATAGGTTTAGTTACTATGCATGATAAATGACCGATATTTTTTTAGCGTAAAATTGTAAAGAAATGAAAACTTTATTATAATTTCCCGTAAAGCATGGTGACGTCACTGCAACGTCGTTGTGAAGTCACATTGTGACTTTGTGACCATCGATTGTCGATGTGAAGTCACAGTGACTAAAATGTGAAATCGTTATGGCCGTTTTAGAGCTCTTTTGTGACGTTTCACAAAGTGGTCACAATGTGACAAATTTGTGAAAAATGTGTCATTTGTGACTAATTTGACATTAACATTGTGACGAATCTGTAACAAAAGCGCCGATATTTAAATTGTCAAAAACATGTTTTGAAGGATATTTATAAATTTCTAAAGATTTTTAAGAAAGTCACATCTCAGTCACAATGTGACGTCACTGAGTGGTGGCATTTTGGTCACAGATGTGATGTGACCAAAGTGACTCACTGTGACGTCACTGTGACCATGCATGCTATTAGAGTTTCTTTTGTGTTTTTGAACTCTTTCCTCGAAAAATTACAAAATTCAACAGAAAATATCACAAGCTATATAATACTTTTTGTTACTACTTAAAAGAAGTAAAATCAAATTCCATGAAGCTAATAAATGTTACCATACGCTAATAAATTGGCATTATTTATATTTATTAAAATGATTTCGAACATCAAACTATTATTTGTAGTTACTTAAAACTGCAACACTTCATTTTTAGTTTTTACTTTATTTTGAAGAATTGTATTATTATATAACGCATAAAAAAGAAAGAAATCTTGTGAAAAATATTAAGAAATAAAAACAATTTTACAAATTACTCATTCTAATGTATTTTTATCATCCCTATTTTAAGTAATATAAATCTTAAAATTATAAGATATATGTCTGAAAAAGCTCCTTTACTTTACAAAACTTCGTGTTTTATTTCATTTTTTTTTCAACATTTAAAATAAAGGATTTTATCCTTTCAATTAGCAAAATTATTATAAACAGCAAATCAGTTGTATTGATTTACAGTTTTATAAAATATATTTCCATATTAAAATAAGATTCTAAATAATACAATTAATTATTGTGATTTAATTACAGATATAATGGAAGGTGAAATGTCTACAATGAAATCCTGCTGTTCAAGCAGACAAGATAAAGCAAATGCATCATGCTCTACTAAATGCAGAGAAGTATGTCCTTGCTGCAGAGGAATGAAAATAGATAACGAGGCAACAAGTCACTCTCAGACTTCCACTTGCTCTTGTTGCAGCGTTTGCCCTTGCGTAAACAAATTGGAGTCTCCAGGAGAAAACAAGGAGTGCTGTTCAGACAAAACCAGTAAAAACAGAGAGGACTGCATTTGTGGAGAATCTTGCCAGTGTTGTTCATCTGATGCCTGTAGGACCAAAACTGCTTGCGTCTGCGGAGAATCGTGCAAATGCTGTTCCTTTGATTCATACAAGAGCAAAATTGCCTGCGTCTGTGGAGAATCATGCCAATGCTGTTCATCTGATACTTGCAAGATCAAAACTGCCTGCGTCTGTGGAGAATCATGCCAATGCTGTTCATCCGATACTTGCAAGATCAAAACTGCCTGCGTCTGTGGAGAATCATGCCAATGCTGTTCATCTGATACTTGCAAGAGCAAAACTGCCTGCGTCTGTGGAGAATCATGTCAATGCTGTTCATCTGATACTTGCAAGAGCAAAACTGCCTGCGTCTGTGGAGAATCATGCCAATGCTGTTCATCTGATACTTGCAAGAGAAAAACTACCTGTGTCTGTGGAGAATCATGCCATTGTTGTTCATCTGATACCTGCAAGACCAAAACTGAGTGCGTCTGTGGAGAAACATGCCAATGCTGTTCATCTGATACTTGCAAGATCAAAACTGCCTGCGTCTGTGGAGAATCATGCCAATGCTGTTCATCTGATACTTGCAAGAGCAAAACTGAATGTGTATGCGGAGAATCATGCCAATGCTGCTCATCTGATACCTGCAAGAGCATAACTGCCTGCGTCTGTGGAGAAACTTGCCAATGCTGCTCATCTGACGACTGTAAGGCCAAATCTGTCTGTGTCTGTGGAGAATCTTGCCAGTGCTGTTCATCTGATAGCTCCAAGAGCAAAACTGCCTGCATTTGTGGAGAATCATGTCAATGCTGTTCATCTGACAAATGTAAGACCAAAACTGCCTGTATCTGTGGAGAATCTTGCCGATGCTGTTCATCTGATAGCTGCAAGAGCAAAACTGCCTGCGTCTGTGGCGAATCATGTCAATGCTGTTCATCTGACGACTGTAAGGCCAAATCTGTCTGTGTCTGTGGAGAATCTTGCCAGTGCTGTTCATCTGATAGCTGCAAGAGCAAAACTGCCTGCGTTTGTGGAGAATCATGTCAATGCTGTTCATCTGACAAATGTAAGACCAAAACTGCCTGTATCTGTGGAGAATCTTGCCGATGCTGTTCATCTGATAGCTGCAAGAGCAAAACTGCCTGCGTCTGTGGCGAATCATGTCAATGCTGTTCATCTGACGACTGTAAGGCCAAATCTGTCTGTGTCTGTGGAGAATCTTGCCAGTGCTGTTCATCTGATAGCTGCAAGAGCAAAACTGCCTTCGTTTGTAGAGATTCATGTCAATGCTGTTCATCTGACAAATGTAAGACCAAAACTGCCTGTATCTGTGGAGAATCTTGCCAATGCTGTTCATCTGATAGCTGCAAGAGCAAAACTGCCTGCGTCTGTGGAGAATCTTGTCAATGCTGTTCATCTGACAAATGTAAGACCAAAACTGCCTGTATCTGTGGAGAATCTTGCCAATGCTGTTCATCTGATACTTGCAAGAGCAAAACTACCTGTGTTTGTGGAGAATCATGCCATTGCTGTTCATCTGATACCTGCAAGACCAAAACTGAGTGCGTCTGTGGAGAATCATGTCAATGTTGTTCATCTGATGCCTGCAAAACCAAAACTGCTTGTGTCTGTGGAAAATCATGCCAATGCTGCTCATCTGATACCTGCAAGAGCAAAACTGGATGTGTATGCGGAGAATTATGCCAATGCTGCTCATCTGATACCTGCAAGAGCATAACTGCCTGCGCCTGTGGAGAAACTTGCCAATGCTGCTCATCTGACGACTGTAAGGCCAAATCTGTCTGTGTCTGTGGAGAATCTTGCCAGTGCTGTTCATCTGATAGCTGCAAGAGCAAAACTGCCTGCGTCTGTGGAGAATCATGTCAATGCTGTTCATCTGACAAATGTAAGACCAAAACTAACTGTATCTGTGGAGAATCTTGCCAATGCTGTTTATCTGATACTTGCAAAAGCAAAGACCCCTGCGTGTGTGGAGATTCATGCAAATGCTGTTCATCTAACAAATGCAAGACCAAAACTGCTTGTGTTTGTGGAGAATCATGCCAATGCTGCTTATCCGATAGTTGCAAGAGCAAAACTGTCTGCGTCTGTGGAGAATCTTGCCAATGCTGTTCATCCGATACCTGCAGGAGCAAAACTGCCTGCGTCTGTGGAGAATCATGTCAATGCTGTTCATCTGACAAATGTAAGACCAAAACTGCCTGCGCCTGTGGAGAATCTTGCCAATGTTGTTCATCTGATACTTGCAAGAGCAAAACTACCTGTGTCTGTGGAGAATCATGCCATTGCTGTTCATCCGATACCTGCAAGACCAAAACTGAGTGCGTCTGTGGAGAATCATGTCAATGTTGTTCATCTGACGCCTGCAAAACCAAAACTGCTTGTGTCTGTGGAAAATCATGCCAATGCTGCTCATCTGATACCTGCAAGAGCAAAACTGAATGTGTATGCGGAGAATCATGCCAATGCTGCTCATCTGATACCTGCAAGAGCATAACTGCCTGCGCCTGTGGAGAAACTTGCCAATGCTGCTCACCTGACGACTGTAAGGCCAAATCTGTCTGTGTCTGTGGAGAATCATGCGAATGCTGTTCATCTGATTGCAAGAAAAACAAGACTGTTTGCATCTGTGGAGAATCATGGCTGTGTTGTTCATCTGATAACTGCAAGAGTAAAACGGACTGTATTTGTGGAGAGACCTGCGAATGTTGCAGCATTGACACCTGTAAAGGCAAGGATTCCAGTGTATATCAAGAAAAGGTCAATCTGACAGCGAAGCAAATTCCATCATCAGAGGGAATGAAGAAATTTGTATGTTTCTGCGGTGAGAAATGTCAATGCAAAAGTGAAAAGAGACGAGTAGAAAATTGTTATTGTGGAGATGAATGCTTATGCAGCTCTGCTTAATTTTATAAAAAATCGTACCTATTTATAAAACAAATAATTTATATTCTGTATTTATGAATTATATTAGATTTTTGTAATTGATGCACTTGAAGAGTTTTCTTATTAAATGTAGCTATTTAATTTGATTTTAATAATAAAATTAAGTTATATTTTACTGATAATGTGTATTTTAATTTTATTATATAGTCTGCATGAGAATTATACATTTTTTATTTTGGAATTTTTCAGATGCTTATAAAATTTAGCAATTATTTCAATACTGGTCTGTTGATATGGTTTCCAACGTTTAACATTAGTTTTACATTATTTTCTTTAAAAAATAGACGTTAGGAAAAGAAAGAATAATTTTTAAAATAATACCCATATTGTTTGCTAGTGAAGATTTAAAACAGAAGCGAAAAATTCTGCCTGTATTAGTTACATATATTCACCAAAGAAAGAAAACATTCATTAAAACTAATCAGTCACATCCCATTATTACGATATAAAAGGAAAGGCAAAAAGGAAATTTTAAACTTTTATTTTTTTTTCAATTCTAAAAGACATCGGAGTCAAATTTTTATAATTTAAAATTCTTTTGAAAAACAATGTTTGAACACAAAAAGCTTATTTAAGAATTTGAAAACATTTAGTATTTATATTTTATAATACAATTATTATTACTTTTATTTTCCTGTCATATTGTTCTTGCTATTTTAACATATACACAAAGGTACATGTTTCTATTACTTTTAATACCAAATAAAATTTTTACATGTGGTATATTTTGACAAATTTAGCAGGATTCATATGTTTACTTATTTCATTGCTTATTTTTAAAAGAGTTTTATAGGGAAGAGACATTACTATTTTGCACGGGTTCAGGTTCAAGTGACAATAAAACTTTTCGGACTCGGATTCAGAAAAAACTGCCCAAGTCATTTCTGGTTTATACCAATATAATTTGACTATTGCAAAAATATACTGTTTCCTCGCTATGAAACTCTTTTAGAATTAAGCAATGAAGTAAGTAAACATATGAATCCTGCTAAATTTGTCAAAATATAATCACAAGTAAAAATTTCAATTGGTATTATTATTATTTTTTTTTTCATGTCATATTGTTCTTGCTATTTTAATATATAGACCAGGGCACATGTTTCTATTATTTTTAATATTAGTTAAAATTTTTACATGTGGTATATTTTGACAAATTTAGAAGGATTTATGTGTTTACTTATTTCATTGTATAATTTTAACAGTTTCATTGGGAGGAAACATTACTATTTTGCAACAGCCGAATTATATTGGTATAAAGCAGAAATGAACTTGGGCTCTTTTTATTCTGAATCCGAAAATTTTTATGTCATATGAGTATGAACCGTTCCATTTCAAAATAGTTTAATAACATTTTATAACTGCTTCAAGGTTAATTTTTTTCATTTAAAAATCGGTTTTTACATAGAAATAACTGTTGACAGGGATGTAGTGGAGGGTACACATGGGTATACGCCGTATACATTCGGGATTTTTTTAAAAAGAGCACCGTATGTCCTCTGTTTCTAAAAAAAGCTATAGTATATACACTCTAGGGTATATGTTCCGCCTTGAGTGTATACTCTCTGCTTAAAACGTATACCGTCTTTTTTTTTTTTTTTTTTTTTTTTTTTTTTTTTTTTATACGACTACACCACTGCTGTTGATACTAAATATTATCTTGTGTTTGCATTCTGCAACTACGGAAAAACACCATGAACTGTACAAATTGAATTTTTCCAACTAAGTGAAAAATGTCCAAACCGGATTCGAACCCTGAATCTTAGATATAAATTGTCAATATTTTATCGATTGGTTGAATGTGGGAAAAAATCTAAAGAAAAATATTAATATTTAAAAAATTAGCGAGAATTAAAAAAATATATATTTTTTTATTTATTTTTAATTTTTTTTTAATTTTTGTAAAATAGGCTGTTCTACAAGATTTTTTTTTATTTTATTTGTTTTTTAGTATTAAGTACTGTGCCAACACATATATTACAGTATTATGTAAAATTGAAGAGATGTTTTCAAAAGTACTGCGTTTCCTTAATCCCTTAAGAATGAGCGATGCGTATACGTTCCGTAAAAAGGCTTAAGAATCCTTGTTTATTCCCACCACTAAAATTTTACAGCAAAATTTAGCTTATCTAATCGGAGCATTTTTCTTTAATAAGGCAGAAATTACTGTTTTTAAAAACTGATGACAAAACATTAAAAATTTCGTAAAAATTTCGTCCCATCGCGAAGGAGTTAGCTGACAATTGTCTTTAAATACAGACACTAGACACATATCCCTCTGGAAGAATAACTATATATTGATATAATATGACAAAAAAATATTGATATAATATTAGGGCTAATTATGCCATTTGGAGGAGGGGGAGGGGATAGTTGGAACTGTCAAGAAATTGGATATTTCAGACAGTATCAACATCTCCAAACTCTGCAATAAATTATTGTAGAAGAAAGTTACTAGCACCAAACGATTTAAAATAAAGTCTAATTTTATCACTTTGGGGACGAGCGACCGATATACGTGCCATTCAAAATGCTCAAAATCCTTGTTTATTCCCGCCAGTTATTTTTTATTGTAAAGTTTATGTTATTTAATTGGAGCATTTTCGCAATTCATTCGCAGAAAATTTTCTGTTTTAAAAAACCGATAGTAGAGAAATAAAAATTAACAGAAATCTTCTCGTTGCAAAGAGGTTAAAAATTTATATAAAATTTGCATAGGTGGTCATATGCATACCAAAACGAACCCACACTCTTTTTTTTTCCCGAATAGCAATACCCAAGTTTGGTACCACAAATAAATTCTACACTTTTCAATAAACCTAAATCTAAATTTTCATTAAATTCATACGATCAATTTCCAATAAATTACTAATTATTTTAAAATGAGTCTACAATAACTGCCGCTTAATAAAATCGCATTCGTTGTGAGTCAAACTGATTATAAAAAGCGGCTGATTTTTATATCCGGCGAACATTGCCGAACCCAAAAACGATGGTGATACTGTGCAAACTCGAAAAGAAATTGCAAAGTTTTGCATTTAATAACATTGACAAACAGGATTAACTATTTTATGTTTAAATTAGATAATTATTACATTATTAAGTTTTATGAAAAACTAATCAACGATGCTTTGTTTGTTGTTTGCTCGGAACAATCAAACATTCAGTTTCAGACTTAATATTGACTCTGTTCTTAAGAAAATTGCATAAAGCTTTGACGCTACTTTCCTTTGGCTACATTTCAGTAAATTATCATAATTCTCTAAAATTTCAATCATTTATTTACCAAGCTTAAAACTTTTGCTTAGATACTTACTTGTTATGAGTTTCAAATGACACAAAATCGAATCAAACTGAACTAAATTCTCTTTTAAAAATTACAGAAAGTAAATAATCGAGATCGCTGTAACAACAATTTTTGAAACTTACAACACTAATAATTTTTTAATAAATGCATGTATTTTTTTGTTTTGTTTATGTTTAATCAAAAATAAAAAAAATTCAGTGAAGGTTATATTGATTATTTTGCTGCTGAAGAAATTTTTTGAGTTTATTAACCGGCGATGCTGATTTTATTAAGCGGAATTTTTAATAGAAATTTGTATTGATTTGATTCCTGTCCTCACAATTTGATCAGATTAAGCGACTGATTTTATTAACCAGTGATATTATTTAGCGACGGGTACTGTATTTTAGAGACTGTATCCGAATTGAAGTTCGGCACTCTGTTGTTGAAATGCTACAGAATGACTATGTGACTTCTATTAATGCATTATTTCTCGCTAAAAGGAACCATTTCACCCTTAACCCTTTGCGGGGCAGGACAAATTCATTGTTTAAGTGTTGAAATTAATGACTGACACCGGAATTTGAAAACAACTTTATTTGTAAATAAGGAAACCCTATATTTCACGAATTCAATAAACCGTAATTTTTTTAAACAAAATTCCGGTGTCAATGTGGTGTTTGAGAATTAAAATTAAGTGGTATATCTATGAAACCACCGCCCCGCAAGGGGTTAATATGTTTCGACTAATGTCAATCCAAATGTTTCAATAACCATTATGAGTAAAATTTATTATTTTCATTTCATGCTTTTTTGGACATCATAGACGGGATCAACCATCATTTTTTACTTTTTTTTTTTAAATCATAATTCGAAAACTACTTGGAATAAAAATTTTAAATTGAGGATTTGAATAAGGCAGAACTTAGCAAATATAAAACTATCGAAAAAAAAATCTAGGTCGCAATTCATATTTTTTTCAAATATTAATTTCATAATCTATACATTATTTTTTAAAAAATTACAAATTACACGTATTTATATTTGGTATTATAAACACGCAAAAAGTATCGCATATTGGGATTCTAATTTCAATAGATATTAATAAAAATATGAAAATGTAATTTGTGTTGCCGAATTTCTGAATGCTTGTTTTATCTCTTGGTCCGCATAATAGGGGTTTTCCCTTTCAAGAGTCAATATGAATAGATTTTGCATACATAGTTTACTAAGATAAGGAACTAGCCTGTATCAGTTGTATGCTCTGAGATTAGAGTTTCAGTCATTGCACTGTACAGTTTAGCATCTTGTGAATTAGTCATGAGCGTGGCCCACATAAAGTAAACCAAGGCTTTGCGGCGTTCCTAAAACTTTCTTTCCTATCACTAATTTTTAATTTTAATCTTTATTGTAGAATTTTATTGAATATGTGAAAGCAATCTACACGAGCACATGTGATTTGAAACAGTGATATGAAATATAGAGAAAAATTGGAACACGACGATCCACGTGTATATTTTGTTTGTGAATCAATCACGAATGTGACTCGTCATTAATGCACGAGAAAATCAATAGTGTAGTCGTAAGAAAAAAAAAAAAAAAGGGGGGGGGATATACATTTTAAGTAGAGGGTATATCCTGGAGCGTATATACTATAGCTTTTTTGAGGAACAGATGATATATATATTTAAAAAAATCCAGAAGGTATACGGCGCATACTCACCACTACATCCCTGCGAGAGACTGGGGTTAAATAATCATTCTATGTACATAACTAATTTAAATAAATAAAACCACGAGAGATTAATTTAGTAAGTATATAAATTTCAATTTCAAAGAAATTCCGATATTGTACTATTCATGTAAGATTACCAATATTTGTTTTCATCCTTTATTATTTCCTTAAAAAATAAAGAGACTATTTTAAGGGACTGTTTCACCATCCTCCCTGTTCATGATATCCCACATTAATCCATGCAAAAATTTACTTATCGAAATACAGCAGAAAGTGCACATAAGATACCAATATAGAACTTTTCTTTTAATTATCTTTTTTAAATTTTAAGTATTTTTAAAAAATGGCAAAATTGAAAATTCTCCACAAATAGAAATTGCAAAGTTTAAAGTTTTCTTTTTTTTTTTAACCTTTTTGATTCCAAAGTCTCTTACACAAATTTTATTTGGTCGAAACCACTTTTTCAAAAGAAGTTACAGTAGACTCTCGATTAACCGGGATCAGTTTTGATTGCAATTTATAAAGTCGATACTGCATAAAAATCAGTATGGTTAAGAAATTATGAAGGGCAATTTTATCGGATGAAGAAAAGGATATTCCTACAGAAGACGACGATAGCACTGCTATGCATAGTGAAATCTGAGACGATTTGAGAAAGTTAAACTGTTCTGAAGATGTGAACGGAGAAGCAGTGCAACAATAGATAAATAAGGATTCGAAATTTGAATATTATGAACTTTTAAGTGGCTATGATATTGTGTCACATCCAAAGGTGTAGTCGTAAAAATAATAGACGATATACGCTCAAGACAGTAAGTATACCCTAAAATGTGCATATTGTAGCTTTCTTCAGAAGCAGAGGATAGACGGTGTTCCTTTAAAAAATCCAGAAGGTATACGGCGTATATCCCCGTATACCCACCACTACATACCTGGTCACATCCCGCTTGAGGTTCAGAATAAAGAAGGAATTTCGAAAAACGTCCTGCAAGCAGGGCCGTAGTAGCTAGACGTGGATAATAAGGGGAGGGGGGGGGGAGGGAGGCCCAAGAAAATGTAGTGAAGTCTCATATTTTCTTCCTCCCACTGACGCAGAAAGATAAATTAATGCATGTTCACATTGTAGGTACTTAAACTCTTGTAATAACTTCAATTTATACTGAGAAAGGAATAGGATGATGAAAAATTCGAGTGTATAACTAGAGAAAAATTAAACATCATGTTAGCTTTATATGTGAAAATGGGATGAGCGAGTGTTGAAACACTTATTTTAGTTACAATTTAGTATTTCTGCAAGACTGTGAAAGGACCTCAAAACTAAATTAGATTTTTGAACAGAATTTTATTTGGATTTTCGGAACAAAATTCATTTAGTGATCTTGGAAGGTTTTCCAGGGGAGACTCAAAATGCTTTAGGGGGGGGGGAACTGAGCCCCCTCTAGCACCCCCTTAGCTACGGCCTTGCCTGAAAGTGATGAATAAAATCTTATAACTTATCAAACATTAAGTCACGGTTACGCATTACTACACACTGAGGCATTACTTAATTACTTGGAGATAAATGAAAGGACACATCCTGAAAAAGTGATAGTGATAAATTTACGTAGTAAATTTCGTCGATGAGTAAATGGAAAACGAAAACAGAATTCTATCATTTCATTCTTTACACACACACACACACACACCAAAAAAAAAAAAAAAGTAAACTTTACTTTTATTATTATATTTTTTAATGTACTATAAATATGAATCTAAGTAACATTAAAATTTATGTTCATTCCCTTCCTTTTGAATTTCGTGGATGAGTAAAAGAAAAACGAAGACTGAATTCTATCTTTTCATTCTTCACACACACACAAAGAAGTAAACTTCATTTGTATTTTTTTTTATATACATATAATATACTAGAAATATAAATCTAAAAAACATTAATATTTATGCTCATTCTCTTTCTTTTGCATTAATTAAATTAGCAATGTCCTATTGCATAATAACTGGATATTTTTGATCTTTTTTCGTTCTATTGTATAATCAGATTTTCATAAAAATTTGCAAAAATTCGATTATCCGGGTGAGGCATTTCCGTCCATCCCGATTAATCGAGAGTCTACTATACTTTCAATTACACAATATAAAAAATGCTCTAATTAAATAAGGCACATTTTATTTTCCATTATTACTGCTGCCAAAAACAAATTTTACAAAGAAAGATGATGTCCAATCAGATTAGGCATATGAGTGCAAAGGGTTACTTACAACTGAAGGAGTTCTTGTTGAATGTTGAACTATTAAGATACAGTGGCGGTCAAAAGTTTTCGGCCAGCAAAAATTTTTCAGTTAATTTGTAAATATACCCATATGAAGAGGAATCCCAAAGTGATATTTATACATTTTATTGACATAATAGTTAGGAACTTACATATAGAAGAACATGTAAATATAAATAAATTTAACTGACAAAATTAAGTATAAAGGAAAACGCATGTTCTCAAAAGTTTCCGGCCACCTTCACAAGTTTGTAAAAAAGTGGTATTGTAATAGAAAATTACAGTGATCAACAACATTTACAATTAGTATTTTATCGTAAGGTACCTGTACCCATATCCAATATGGACACCCTAAGAAAAATGTATTTTTTTCACCCCCATGTACAAGTCATAGGACTCCAAAAATATGTGACCACTATCTTTGGACTATTGACTGTCATTATTAAAATTAGCGACCTTGTAATTATTCTGGTTTCATTTAAATGATAAAAACAAAAAATTTTTTACAAGTGTCCATATAAGGACCTACCTGTCCCTATTATGGACAGGTGTTTCCTTATTGACTTTCTACACTGTGTGTATGGAAGAGCCACTTTTCCAAGGGATTTTAGAGGAGAGGGAATAAAAAAATGTATCTTAAAGTATTCCGAGGAAGAGGGGGGACAGAGACAGTAAATATCTTCAGAACATGCATTTTAGAAAAGGGGGGGGGGCATTCTCGGTTTTTACCCTTAGACGACATATGCAAAGCCCCTTAGTTACTAGTAAACATTATGAAGTAATATTGTTGGTTTTGCTTAGCTTTATTGCATCTGTCTGCGAATTTACATATGTTATTACTCAGTCCTCACAGCATGGACAAATAGAAACTTTTTCACCATGGACAATAAGTCCCACATAATCCTCATGAACATATCTGCCACATGTGATGCATGGTCGCATGTTTGAAAAAGCATCAATACTGCAAAAGAAGCAGTACCAGCTCTCTTTTGTTGAGGAAGTCATGCCATTGGTACCTACGATTTCGCCAACAGATATCCTACTGGGGGGGGGGGGACTTCTTTTTATTTTTCTGCAAGGGTTTTTTGGAGGAAGGTTTTGGGGGGATTGTTCAAATAGCATCTTATTGAACAAAGATTTTACCACTTTGATGACTTTTCAAGTTATTGCTTGGCACCATTGAATTTTCTTCTTTCTTACAGCTGTAGTCGATGGGGACATAAACTGCCCATATTGGGAACCGGTCGTAGTTTTACTAAATCTTGTACCAAATGAATAAGGAAAATTATGTTAAGCAAAATATGCAATAGCAATTGAAAATATGTTTTAAGGTACCCTGGGGTAATAACGCCACGTTAAGGTTCTACCAATTTTCACGGGTCAGTTTTAGTTTGTATTTTTCAAACAAATATATGATTTGATACAGCAACTCATTGACTATCTACATAAAAAAATAATTTAACAGATATGTATTCATAAAATGTAATGGCGTGATTTCTTGACCAATGCTATTTGGCGTTATTGCCCACCTATATGGGTAATAACGCCATGCAAACAAAACTATGAAATAAGATGGAATAATTGCATGTAGATTGCCCAATTCTAAAAATACAAACTCCACAAACTTAGAAATTGACAAATTGCATTCTAAGCTATTGAAAATGTTGAATTTTTTGTGAAAGTGTAAGAAAAATAAAGGTGTGGTGTATGTGTGTGTGTGGGGGGGGGGGGGGGGGGAGGATGAGGCAAAAGAATATCAGACCGTGAGCTTCTTTTTGCTTAAAAAGGACCGCTTAAATATAATTATTAGAAACATTGCACAATTTTAACTGTGTTTATTTGAATCAGTATTTAGGATGTAGCTCGGCCACGGTAGGGAATCAACCGGGGTATTAATGCCAAGGATTGGCGTTATTACCCCGTTATAGTTATTGCGCTGTACATTTTAAATTACAAATTATCTCGAGAAGATATCCAAAATCGTCAACAATATTTTGAAAGCCCATGAAATGTACTACAAATTTATGTAATTAACAAAGTATTTCCGGATAAAAAAAAATAGTCTTCACATCACAAAACGTATCTCGCAAATTTTAGATCAAGCGTTAATTTTAGTTGCTTGTAAAATCAATCGTATCAAAAACATGAATGTGAAAGAATGCCAAGTTCGTTAAAGGTTTCGCTAATAAAAGAAAAGGGATCTAACTGCAAACCAAGTTCTTTCGAAAGTCCTTAAATCATAGCTCCTGTCATGCATAATATTCTTCAATTGCTTAAAATGATATGTTACGTTACTTGTTATTCAATAGAGCGGCTTAGCAAGTTTTCTCTTATTCAAATTTCTCTATTTAGTTGATCAGAACTTAAAGTTGATCACTTCCTTAACTTATTAATACCTTAACTTCAAGATACTTAATCGAACACTCGATTGACTAGATCTTTGTCCGACACAAAAATTAAAGTTGGTGGCTGAAAACTTGCCAAGTCGCTCTATTGAATAACAAGTAACGTAACATATCATTTTAAGCAATTGAAGAATATTATGCATGACAGGAGCTATGATTTAAGGACTTTCGAAAGAACTTGGTTTGCAGTTAGATCTCATTTCTTTTATTAGCGAAACCTTTAACGAACTTGGCATTCTTTCACATTCATGTTTTTTATAAGATATCATTATTTTTTGTCAAATAAGTAGGTATTTGTTTCCCTTTTGAAATAAATAGGCTTAATATTAAATTAACTTTATTTAATACTAGCAGGCTAAGCCCGCTGCGCTGGTCTATTTTTCAAAACAAAACATGAATCAAACAAAATATTGAATATGATTGTGTTTTTTAAAGCAACTTCACCTCGAATGCTCTTTCACATTTCTGAAAATCATACAAAACGCCATTGTATTTAAAGATAGAAAACCAACGATTATAAATGCACCAAAAATGCATTAAAAGTAAGCAAACAGCTGTTTCGAATCTACTGTCCAGATTCTTCATCAGTGCAAAACTCAGCGAGCTAGAAAAAACAAAACTGAGCCAAAAATAAAAACAACAACAATGGAATCAAGTCCCGTTGACGCCAAAATATATTAAAATAATAATAAAATATCATGTTGTTGTATCAGCTTATGCATTCGATAAAATTCGGGCTTTTAAGAAAAAAATATGTCAGTTGACCATTTATTATAGAGTTTGATAGATAAATGAGGCAATTATGAAAAGAGCAATTTAAATATTGTTTATTCACCATACTTCTAAAATAGCGAGCATTATGCTCGCAGAGATTGACCATTGAATTTAAACAATTTTCAAGTGATTCATTTTCATTTGATAGTTTTTGAACTCTAAACCTCTCAACTTGAGGATATAGGTATCTGTGGAAACCTTAATACATCCTCTATCAATATTATATTATATTTCGCAACGTACATCTGCTCTTGACAAATCTATTACAGTGTTCCGTTTTTGGAATGCAGCAGAATAAATAAAGTTAAATAAAGTTTTCCTTAGAAAAATAAGGTGAATGTTTTTGGAATGTGTGAAATTCATTTTTTGATACAGATGTCATATATGCATCACGTTGGCGTGATTGAAACAAAATGAAAATTTTATGCCTCTTCTGGTAATCCAGCTTTGTTTTTAATTTATTAATGAACTATTTATTTACTTTCATTTGCATTTTAAAATGATACAAAATGTTATACTCTATACATAGAAAAGTAAAATAGAAAATAGAAATGTACCTGTCATTTGAAAACGAAGTTTCCGTTAAAGTGGCGCCAGAAATGTATCACCCCAACGTGATGCTGGTGCATATATGACATTTGTGCCTCTTTCTTACAACATGGGTGTGTGCATTTGCACCTAAATTTAGTTATTTAGCTCTATTTTTGTAATATTAACTAGAGTTTGCACAATGTACGGTACTACTTGATTATTCTGTCGAGAAAAAAATTAATAGCAGATTACAGGAATAAATGTCGATAATCGATGATCGTAAGTATGATAGCAATTGATATTACACGTGATACACGTATTTTTCTTACGTCATAAGTGCTTTTTAATTCGACTTTTAATTTGTATTTTTTATTTATGTTTATTGTACATTCGTTATTTAAAATTAATTTATGTAAATTTGAATAGTTTGGTGAAACTGGCGGACGTGTTAATCAAGTAGCACTCAATTTACATTTGAAAATATATTTCACAAAAAAACTCCGGCACAAACCCGGATTTGCAAGATTTCCTTCCAATACCAATGCGGCAAAATCCTCGTTTTAGAATAGCGAAGAAATGTGCATTTTTAAAAATTATTTTCGTTATTTTAAAACGAAAATATTAATAAATAAAAAAAAGTTACTATAACACAAAACAATTTATAGAATTTCTAAAAAGAAATTAAAAGTAAATAAACAATTTATTAATACAGAAACAACTATAGCAGGGTTACCATATCAGGCAAAATAATACCGTTTTGGCGATAGTCAGACACCTCAGTGTGTATATAATATCTGTGCCAAACATGTTTGGAAAAAACAATAATCGTTATTTATACAGCATGTTTAAATACTGTAGTATAGTAAAAAAAAATGTATACATGACATATACGCACCACATTGGCGCGGTTTTTTTTTTTTTTTTTCTTCTGATGCCGATTCAGAGAAAATTTTGTTTTCAAATACCATTTACATATATAGTTTACAATTATATTCTGTTATTTTAAATAGAAAATAACAATAAATTTTAAAAAGTTTAGTTAATAATTATAAAACAAAACTATTTATATCCTTTAAAAAATAAAATAAAATAAAATAAAAATTTATTAATAAATAAACTACAGCCAGGTTACCAAGTAAGGCATAAAATCGCCATTTTATTGCAGTCGCGCAAATGTGGCGCATGTATGAAAAATGTGCCTAGATTAAAATAGTTTATATAATTGGAAAAAAAAAGAAAAAAAAATTGTAAATAGACAATTTATTAATAAAAAGACAATAACATCCGGGTTGCCATATCAAGCAAAATAATGACACTTTGGCGTCAGTTAATTACCCAGATGTATATATGGTATTGGCGAAAGAGACAAATCGCACCAATGTAGTGCGTATGAGATATCTGTGCCAAAAAAAAAATTTAAAAGTTGCAGTTAAATTATTTTACAATATCTATGTATGTGGAAAGACATTTACCCTAAAATTTAAATATTATTAATTTTTGTGGTTTTAACTGCTATATATGTATTTAAGTTAAATGTAAAATATTTTCCTAAAAATGCTCTCACTCATTAAAAGAGAGAGAGAGAGTAAATAGTTCTTGCAAACATCGCTCCGTCTTGTTTTTTTTTTTTTTTTTTTTTTTTTTGTTTTGTTTAGAATCTCATTGATTGGCGACAAAAGTAGATTGAATCACCCAATTGAACAAACAACATACAAATAACAATTAGAGCCTTTTTTAAAAAAATTAATTCTGCGAGTTTCTTCTGTAAAACACATAACGGGAAAATTACATTTAAAAATATTAAAAAAAAAAAAAATAAAATAAAAAAAGTACATATGTTTTACCTAATGAAATTTTTGAGATGTCGTTTTCTTTTTATCTGGTTCGAAAGAAATAAATAGCCAAATATTGTGTCACTTCAAAACTTTCTTTCACATTGAGTTACTTTTTAAATATTTATAAATATTTTTTTTTTTCGTTAAAGATGAATATTTTCCTTTCATAATATTATTTTGCATTAAACGGATTTTTTTCTTTTTATCATTATTTATTTTAAATCAATGAATTAAAAGGTTTTTTTTCGAAATGTTTATATTATTTTCCATTAGAGAAGGCATTTCATTTCTTTTTTGAAATATAATTATCGCCAAAAAATTAGTTGTTGCAACCCTTCCGTCAAAAATAACCTAAAAATGCGAAATTTAGTACGAAAAATCAGAGTTATCCCTGTATATTTGTATCATAAACCTCCGCCAAAATATTTCCTATCGAATGATATAATCTGCAAAAAGATCCATCGGGTAGGTTTTGAAAACACTCGTTTGGAAGTTTCAGAACTTCTGCTTTATAATATATATGATTCATCAATCTTACAGTTTTTCATGCTTTTATTCACTGTTTTTTTTTTTTTTTCAGTCAAATTTAAAATTTTTAACATTATGCGTACTTATGTTCCTTTAAATTCCACTAATAAAGATGTTTCTTTTACGTGATTGGGTACTACTTGATTACCTCGTCGACCAAAAAAAGTTTGTCCCCAACTTGGCGATATATCATTAAATTGACGACAAAAATTACGCGTCAAAAGTGATGCTAACTTGGTGCTATTTCTGGTATTTCGCCAAATTCCCATAGATTCCCATTGTAATCTGGTAATTTATCCAATACTTTTGTTAGAGCAAGTACTGTCGCCATCATTTTGGCATCTTTATTTTGAAACGGTTCGCAAATTTCCCAAGATTGCTTAAATATTGCTATTTAGAAAGTTTTTAGAACGATTTTAGCGCATTTTACCCTTTTTAAATTTTGTATTTGTTAACAATTGTTCTTAGTGATCGTTTATATCTTATAAGTAATGAACCTGCCTAATTTTATGTTTCTAGGCTCTTAACATACAGACATCGCATTTTTAGAGCGTTTTTTGCTCTTTTACCCCTTTGGATTAGTGGCATCGGCATAAGATATAGCCTACGTTGGAGCAAGGACTATCACCATTATTTTGATATTATTACTTTTAAAATAGGTTTGTTGCTTGCTTAGATTGCTTTAAAATCCCAATTTAGAACATTTTTAGAACGCTTTTCGCGCATTCCCCCCCTCCCTTTTAAATTTGGTATTTTTTAGCAAATGTCATTAGTGATCATTTATATCTTATAAATAATTAACATGCCTAATTTTATGCTTTTATGCCTTTTAGTAAAACAAAAATCTCATTTTTAGAATTTTTTGGCTTCTGAACCAGGGTTGGCACGGTTTAAACCAATTGGTTTTAACCATGGTTTAAACCACGGTTTAAACCAAATGGTTTTTTTCTCAAAAAAACCAATTGGTTTTTTTTGGAAGAAATCTAATAACATTTTCTTTTATTTTCTTTATAATTTACATGTTTCAGATTATTGGACATAAATAATTTCTACTTTTAACACTTTATTTCAGTATAAAGTGTTATGTATAGTGGGTTTAGGTCTTTTTTTATGCATAGGATTAAACCAATTGGCTTTTTCTATAAAAAAAGCAATTCGTTTTTTAGAAGAAATATAATAACATTTTCTTTTTTTCTTTATAATTTTCGAGTTTCAGATTATTAGATATAAATAATTTCTATCATTTTTTAGAAGAAATCTAATGACATTTTCTTTCTTTCTTTATAATTTGCGAGTTTCAGATTATTGGATATAAATAATTTCTACTTTTAACATTTTATTTCAACAATAAGCATTAGATGTATTGGGTTTACATCATTTTTTTTAATGTAAAGGATTAAAATCAGTACACATTGGTGAACATATCTATTGCTCTAAAGAAAAAACTTCAAACATGTGAATTGATTATGGATAAAATAAATTCAATATTTAGTATAAAATATTTTAATTTTTTTTAATAATGCAGATTATTTAATGCATTTAATAATGTAACACAATGATCTTTTAAGATTTTGCACAAGCTGTAAAAGAAATTTTTCTTTTGGAAGATTATCTTGAATAATTAAAAGAAAAGACTGGTTGCTAGTTATAGCATTTTAATAATATTTTTTTTCCCTCTGCTATCTGCTGAATCTAACGACTAAAAATGTTAACTTCAAATTGTCACTCAGAAAGAAAAAATCCTAAGAAGTACTTCTAATTTATTATTTGAATAATTGTGAAAAAGAGTATTTATCAACTACATCCAGATATTTATTATTAGTAATCAAAAGATTGTTTATAAAGATTTACAGGGCATATCAATGGTTCACTGTGTAGAACAGTTAAAACTTTCAACATAAGACTGTTTTCTAAAACTGTTTAAATTGAAAAATGAATTTTTTCAATTTTCAGCATAAATTCACTATAATTATTAAATTTAAATTATTTTAAATGAAGTTACACTGCTTATAAACCAATAATGTCTGTTTTTATCGGTAAATATGCATGTATATGTAATAAGAAAGGATGTTTTAAAAAAACCCGGTTTAAACCAAAAAAACCTGGTTTAAACCAAAAAAACCGGTTTTTTTGGGTTTTTTCGAAAAAAACCTGGATTTTTTCCAACCCTGTTCTGAACCCTTTTTGGTTAGTGACACAGACATAAGATATAGTCTATGTTTGAACCGGGGAGAATACCATTATTTTGGTACCATTACTTTTGAAATCGGCTCAGTAGTTTCAGAGATTAACCCCGATAGTCGCCAACTTGGCACTATTTCTGGTATTTTGTAAAATTCTCATAAACTCCCATTGTAATTCAATAATTTATCTTTTAACCACCATTAATGTTTAATTAATGTCGATTTCTGATTTTTTCCTATTTATAGATCGAATAACCTACCTTCACACCAAATTTCAACTTTCTAAGTCACCTGGAAGTAGTCAAACATTTCTATGAGTGAGTCAGTGGTAAAAATAGCGGTTTTCAGATGCCAATTTCTCGTGAACGGTAAAAGATTTTTTTAAAAAATTATAGGATTCGGAAATTAGAAGATGGTCTTACACTACACAAAAAATTGCAAGTGTGTAGGTGAAATAGAATTTAAGTTATTGGGGGGGTCGAAAGTGGCCCGAAATGGTTCGGGTAATATAACCCACGGCCGGTGTGTCGCCTTTTACTTTGTGAACTTGGCTGACACACTGCCGTGTATCTAGATAAGACCTAAAAATGAAACAAATTAACTTGAAGCTGTTTTTTGCGATTTATATGACTCAAAACCCTTCTGTGCAGAGCACATGGGTATCATTTACCAGATTATTTCATAATTATGCAAAATATTAGCACTTGGCATTATTACCCCGCCTGGCGTTATTACACCAGACCACCTTATTAGATTTCTAAAATACTCCACTTTTCAACATTTAATGTAATTTTACAATATCTAATAAGAATTTAAGCTTACAAGTAATTAAGATCAGCACATCTCGAAATAACAAGTTTCCTCCTAAATGGCGAACAGTGCGCTTTTTTACACTTTCCAGACTTAATTATCTTTTCAACTGCTTTTCTTCGCGAAAATGTTTAGCCTTCTCTCGATCAAAATTATATTACCTTTAAAAATATTAGGGGTGTCCATATTGAGAGCCCTGTCCATATAGGGTACAAATACCTTATTACTATTTTATTAGCTTTAGTAATAAGTACTGCGGCGAAGCAACGTGACATTCATACAATCAACGGTTAAAAATCGTCTACGGTACGTTTTTCAGACATTTCTTGCAAATTTTGGCGAAATTTCGGCTGAGTTGGAATGGAATATTTATAGTTCCGCAGACTTTTGTCAACTTCATCTCAAAGATTTTCTATTGGATTCATGTTGGGCGCTTAGGCTGATCATTTCTAAAACGAAATTTTTTGTGCGAAAACCATTGCTTATCGAGGTTTGCATACATTATTTATGTCGTTATCATGTTAAGAAAAATAGTTGAGATCAATTTTTTTTTGCTCTAATAAGTCAGAAAATAGTCATGCAAGATATCCTTATACATTGTATCATTCACCTGGCTGTGGATTTCAAATAACGGACCGGATAAGAAACAGGTGTACATTAACGGGATACTCATAATTACAATGAAATCAGATTAAATGGATTTGAGGTCCGGCATTTGGCGAAATGGAAAAGAAAAAATATATTTCCATCTATCTTATGTTCAGTTCTTTGCTAAAATACATCATAAAATTGTGTAAATCATACAACTCTACTTCATTTTTCAAAACTTTGTCTAGATAGCTTGAAGCCCCTTAAATTCAGGGGCCCTGAGCTTGCCCCTACTTTAATATGTCCCTCTTCTTCGCTTATAGCTAAACACAGGGTGATTATAAGTTATTGACAAAATTTGTAATACTTGACATAAGTAATTTAGTGGAAGTGAAATTCGAATAAAAGTACTATATATGTGGGATAACTATAACTCCAAGATTGTATACATCTATCTACAAATTCTCAATCCTCTACCAATGTCATTAACACTATACGAATTGAAGAAAATACTCCCCATGGCATAACGTGTCCTCCGCCATGCTTCATTATAGGAATAACATAGGTCGAATCATATCTTTTATTGTTAGGTCATCGGACGTTGTAACTGCCATCACTTCCAAAACTGTTTCAAATTCAATTGATGGAAAAATAGAACTTTTTTCCAGTTTTCACTTGACCAGACTTTGCAGTTTTTGGAAAACGCCAGTCGGGTACGTTTGTATTTTTTTTAACTCTGAAAAAATGTTAACACCGACTCTTCCATAAAGTTATGCATCACGTCAGCATGTTGATACGGCATACGGACTTATTTCAGCAATATTTTCATTCCGTAAATCGCAGTATATTGCAGCAGAATTTTTATGCAGATTATCAATTGTTTTTCTCTTGATAATTCTGTCCACAGGAATAGTAATTTTCCGGGATCTTCCGGACCTCTGAAATTCCTGAAGGCCACGGCCATCTTTGTATAATTTTTAAATATCGTTTACGGTCGATTTTACCGATCGATAACTTTGCTGCAATATCTCGAGAGGATTGGCCTTTTAGCGACAAACTAATCACTCATTTATGAACAATAATTGTTGAACTTTTCAATTTTGAATTCAGACTATGCTATACACGTTGATTCATTCATAAATACAACCAAAAAAAACAATTTACCGATAGAAAAAAACTGAAAAATGATAAGTGGCCGGAAACTTTTGCACACGCAAACTTCGAATTTTATCCCTTTGCATAAAGCATCTTCAGTATCCAAACAAAATGATCACGTGATCAGAGGTCATTCACATATTCCTAACTTTTGAAGCAATTGTGCTTCTTCTTTGCTGAAACCTTTTGGTAAATAAATCGAAAAAACTAACTGGCCGGAAACTTTTGACCGCCACTGTAAGTTTCAACATCCAAACATTTTCCTAATCTAATATTTATGTAAAATTTATTAGTATTTACATACATCATTTGTAATTTCCAATAAATAAATTCATTAATTAATCAAAACGACAAAGTAAAGGGGTTACTTCACAATTTTATCGAAATACGATTTTCACCAACAGAAAGGGGATGTTCGATGCCAATGTAGAGCATTTTTATTTATTGTCTCCTCCAAATTTTAAATATTTAAAAATATATATATGATAAAATTTAAAAAATTTCCAAAAATAAAAAGTTTAAAATTGAACGATATAATTTAAAAAAACGCACTCTGTTGATATTGAACATAGTCTTTCTTATGGTGAAAAACGATTTTCAATCATTATATTTAGTATTTATTCATCCCTAAATAACTTTTCTATAGATTAACATAGGATTTTGCAGTTGGTGAGAAGAGAACCTATATCGGTGCAAGGTTGTGCCCTTTTAAATGAATCTCCGTTTCCATTTAGATTAACTAAAATTTACTTTTCTTTTTCCTTTTAATTTAATAAATCTCTTTAAATGCATTCTTCATTTAGACTTTTCAGGATTTTTCATTATTTTTTGTCCGAGCGCATTCACATCTCACATCCTTGTATTTTGTGCAATGTGTTAAGATAAAATAACATTTTGTAGCTTTATTATTTATACTATATATCTATGCTGAAATTAAAGTAAGCACATGTCCAAAAGCAGGCAATGCCCAAAATAATATCCGCTTTCGGACACGTGTTTACTTTGATCTTTGGTAGTTGACAAGCTGTTAAAATTCCCACCCTAAAATGCATCTTCTGTGTCATTTTGTATTTTATCACAATTTTAAAAAAGTTTTATTTTTCTAATTGTGATTTATTGCCAGTTTTACAATGCTGTTTCATCCAGGTTTTTTTTTTTTTTTTTTTCAGAAAATTATGCATAAATTACAAAATAAAATATTTATGATTTTGAGTTAGCAATGTCTACATCTGAAAGCAGCACCCAATTGTTGTCAGCATTGCTATTATTTGATCCTCCACAATCAGTTTCCTTTGGTATTTTCTTTTATTCTTCTTAATTTATCCAGTTAAAACTTACTAAGTATTCCTTATGATAATAAAAAACGAAAGCAATTTTCATTCAAACATTTGAGCACTTTTTGAAAACAAATGATGGTGGCTATGACAATGATACTAATTGGAAAATATTTTAATGTTTCAGTTCTACTTTATAAAAAGGTCTCTAAAAAAAAAAAAAAAAAAAAAAAAATATTTTAAGTTGAATTTGAGTAATTTAATTTTTTTTTTTTTTTTTTTTTTTTTTTTTTTTTTAAGTGAGACACATGATAAAAGAACACCATATATAAGTACAAAGTAGATTGCTTTTTATTCATAATATAGTATAAAAGCTAATATTTTAGGCAGAAAAAATTACAATACATTTATCTGTACAATGATAAATGATCATGCATTCATAATGATGTGATGACAAAAAACTGAATTTAAAAATAGAGTGATATGTTGACACAAGCAAAGTCTTACATTTTTTTAAAAACATGCATGAAAACATTTATTTAAAGAACATTTGATATAAGAAAAATATATATAACAGTATGCAGTGAATATACTTTAAAACAAAGTGAATATTTAAGGACAGATCCAAGCAAGAATTCTAATAAATAATTTTAACTTTAACTTTAATTACAATTTAGTGTGAAATACTTTCATAAAGATAAAAAAAAAAAAAAAATCTTTAAACTGTAAAACAAAGCTAAACTTAAGCTAATAAAACAATAAATTTCCTTTATTTATTTGATAAAGTTCAAGAATAATTTATCTAAAGATGTGGGATGGCAGAAATATTTGAGGGGGGGGGGGGATTTTTCTTTATAATATGTTTATGAGTCTGTCAAGTATTTTTTTCTCCAAAGACAAGCTAGATAATTTTCTTTTTTAAAATATATAAATAATTCATAATTTATTTGACCTTTTTTTTTTCTTTTTGAGCTACAGCAATTTTGCCACTTACATTACATTGAAAAAATTATGATATTAACAATTATTTCAAAATTTTGCTAAAGCACAGATTAATAGTCTAGATATTTTTTAAATACATAAAAACAAAAATAAATTTATAACACTTTTAACAATAAATAATAATAATGATAAATCATGAGAGGGGAATGGGAATGACAGAAATAGGCAAAAAATAGTTGATTAATACTTAAGAGGATGTCTTTAAGTAAACACAATCATTTAAAATGGGGAAGGGGGCAAATTTTTTAGAAATCTCATACAATACTAGTGATTTCTTATTTTTCCCTTCCCCTCTCTTATAGGTTCCCATGTTTGACATCTTATTAAGTACAATCAAATACAAAAATGGCATGTATTATTTCAACAATTGACTTATATACAGGATCTGCCCTTTAAAAGCTTGTTCTTCTTTGGCAAGGAAAAGTTAAATGTATTAAAAATAGTTCTAAAATTTATACAGAAATTTCATACATACAATGACTAGGAGTGTGGAATAAAAACTCTGTATTATGGTGCCAAAAAATAATAAAAATAAACCTATCAAGTCTAAAAAGGAAACATAATATTTAAAATAAGTACCCTTCAAATTACATAAATGTCTTATCTTAGAAATTGATGTCATAAACATGGTATGCCTTTCACAAGCCATAATTTAGCTTATGAACATTCTTGAAAAATTTGAATTAGAAATTAATATTACACTTAAAAAGTTTTTATATTGTACTATGTAATAAACAATTTATGAATATATTGAACAAAGCAAGTAAATTACCAATACAAAAAAGAGATTAACTATATCACCATGCAAAAGTATCATAAAAGTACTTTTTATATTGCAATCATTTGTGTGATAGAATGGCCCTATTTATAAAAAGTAAGATAAAATATCCAAAGGATTTCTGTCATATTGGAAATCTTTTTTGCATCTCTAATGGAATTTAATGCTTCTTTTTCAAGACTTTATATCTTGTTATTAACATTCAAGAGCAATCTTCAATAAAAGTAATTTCATCAGCATTATTATGGTCTCAAATGAGCATTTGTATTATGATAATCTAAATTTAAATAAGTAGTTTGGCTTTATTTAAAGATTTGTAGATATTTTTATGCATATAACTCTGTTTACAAATGTATTTTTCCAAACAGGGAAGCATAGGTGCCAGTAGAATGAAATACAGGCAAAGGGCAAGATTTTAAAAAAGATGTGTCTGTTGTCTGCAACCTAATCTATATTTTTTGCCTCCAAAAAGTCTTCAAATTCTGACTGAATCACTCACACACACACACAAAAGAGGAAAACGAAAGAAATAATAATAATAATAATAATAATAAATGAATACAAAAATTACATTTCAAGAATTTCGACCAACAGGTCAACACAATTATGAAAATAGATGCAAATACAATTTTCTTAAATATTGAGTACAAGTTTTTAATTGCATTCCCCTCAAATGTGATTTTGTGTGGTTAGTGACACAAAGCTCTATAATTATAATAAGGGAAATGTAACATATTCATTCTTTCTTTTTAATAAATTCTGAGATCTTACCCAAAACAGATGACCTAAGCAACTTACATGCTCATAAAGAATAATAATGCTGATCAAACTTTGTATACCTAAATTCAGTAATTTAGCATTAAACAAGGTATTATAATGATTTACAATTCGGAAGAAAAAAATTGAATACCAATTTATATGAAAAAACTGCAGAAAAGAAACATCAATATTTTAAAGAACTAAGCTAAATATTGATATTATTTGCTTAAACTAGTCAATTTATGACCACTTGTCCTTGTTTTTCTTGATTATTTGTTTTTCAACAATAATTTATCGCTAAAAAAATACATGAAATAATACATATATCCATATGCTGTATAACCTTTGGTCCCAAAACTTGAAAATAGAAAAAGAAAATTGCTCAATCTATAAGTTTTAAACAGATACTATATACATACAACACATAATTTTGAAAAGAATTACGAAATAAACCTCACATTCAATTGGTAAAGGAGACATGATTATTTTTCAAACATGCAAAAAATATTTAGTTACAGTATTTTTGTTTGTCATTTTTTTTTTTTTTTTTTTTTCAGAGAATACAATGAACTCTACTGGATTAAAGTTTTTGAATGATATTTAAAAAATGCTTATAATGCACAAAAATACTTTTCTAGGGGAATAATTTTATTTTAAAAATATAACATTTACACATACAAAATGTTTGACAGTAAGAATAAAGAATAGTGATATGTAATTCTGAGGTGTAAATTATATTTTATTTTAAGCACAGAGAACTCCAAATATACTCATAATGAGGGGACAAAAGAATTGTGTTTAAAATGGAAGATTTGCTTTTTAAAAATATGTAAAGCTTTTTTAGAGAGTTTCTCAGCAATGTTATTGGATGCTTCAATTTCTTTATGTTTAAAATTATGATTTAATGAAAATATGTTACAAATTTTGTACAATCAATAAAGAAAATTTAGAAGACTTTGACTCTTAAAATTAATAAACTAAATTAGTATTCATAGTTTTTTTTTTTTTTTTTTTTTTTTTTTTTTTTTTTTAATATTAGCAGTTTTAGTCAAATAATGTCTTTACAATATTATTTTTGGTATTTTTAAGAATTAGAAAATGTACAAATGTACTTTGCATGTGCATATATAATTTCTTTTTAAATTGAAACTTTCCATCGCACATTTTTCAACTTCAAAAAAGCTAAAAAGTTATATTTTGAAAAGAAACTACCAGCTGAAAATTACTAAGGGATTTAACCTAAATTACAGAATATAGGCAAAAACTTTTTTTCCTTTTTTTTAAAAACTAATATTTTTAACAGTTAATATATTTTTAAGATTGGCCCCTAACAACACCAAACAGTATTTTTATATGAAATACACTGGTGTCCAAAAGTTAAGCATAATTGGTAATTAAGTAATTATTTTTAAGTAATGAAAGAAATATGAATGGGAATGTGCTGAAACTCCAGGTGTGTAAACAAAATAGTACGCGTCACATATTTTCGCGAAGAGTTTTCCCCGAAATCGAACAGGGGACCGTCAACAAATTGAAAAAGAACGAAGATCTTTTGGATAACCCTATCAAAACTAATGTAGCAAAAGCGTTCAAACTGCACATTATGATTAATTGGCTTATTGTAATGTACTGTTTTAATTTTTACAAGGATAGCATGTATACTCGTAGAGAAATTAAGGTTTTTATAAAAACAGTCCTAAATTTTTCCAAGTTTTTTGTTTATAATTTGCAGAGTTCTTATTATAAAATAATGTTCTTTTCTGAAAATATGACAAACATCATTGTACACAATACCCTGTCATCAGAATTTAAAAATAATAAAAATTGTATGAAAAATGAGTATGTATAGTAAATAATTTTTCATTGTGCATGCGTCAGCGATATCAAAATGTCATTTACATATTGTGTTAGCTAAATGTATAGAGCAACTTCTGCAAAAGTTTCAAAAACATAGCTTGAAAATTCTGAAAATGGGAGCCTATAGAATCAACACAAAATCCTTTATTCCCTAAATGAAGCAAAAAGATGGGGGGCTGTATCCATATTCCATTGTTTAGTGCCTACACAATATTGCACGTACAACTATATTTAGGTAAAACCCCTGATTTTTTTGCTTCCTTTAGGAATAACGGATTTTTGAGTTGATTCTATAGGCTCCCATTTTCAGAATTTTCAAGCTATATTTTTGAAAATTTTACAGAAGTTGCTCTATACATTTAGCTTACACAATATGCAAATGACATTTTGATATCGTTGACGCATGCGCAATGAAAAATTATTTACTAAACATACTCATTTTTCATACAATTTTTATTATTTTAAAATTCTGATGACAGGGTATTGTGTACAATGATGTTTGTCATATTTTCAGAAAAGAACATTATTTTATAATAAGAACTCTGCAAATTATAAGCAAAAAACTTGGAAAAATTTAGGACTGTTTTTATAAAAACCTTCATTTCTCTACGAGTATACATGCTATCCTTGTAAAAATTAAAACAGTACATTACAATAAGCCAATTAATCATAATGTGCAGTTTGAACGCTTTTGCTACATTAGTTTTGACAGGGTTATCCAAAAGATCTTCGTTCTTTTTCAATTTGTTGACGGTCCCCTGTTCGATTTCGGGGAAAACTCTTCGCGAAAATATGTGACGCGTACTATTTTGTTTACACACCTGGAGTTTCAGCACATTCCGATTCATATTTTTTTCATTACTTAAAAATAATTACTTAATTACCAATTATGCTTAACTTTTGGACACCAGTGTATATCAGTTATGTATTCAAATAAAATGTTCAAATTTATTAAAATTGGTTTTTTCTTATTAGCTGTATACACACAGTTAAGAGCGGATAAAATCAAAGATTATATTACTTACGATAGCCTTGGTTATGATAATTTTAATGGTTTAAAAGTATTGTAAATGTTTTATTTATATTATTTTACTATTTCTTTATTGATGAAGCTTTAATTTTGTTACAAAATTTTAGCCAGAAACAAATGCTAAGATATTTACATTATTTTTAATACAAAAGTATTAGTATTTTTTAATTGCACAGCAAATAGTATACATGGTTTTGAAAAAAAAAAAAAAAAAAAAAAAAAAAAGAAAAAGAAAGAAAGAAAGTTTGAAAATTATTTTAAAAATCATAAAAGATTAATAAACTAAGAAATAGTTTTGAACAAACTGCACTTGAAAAAATATTTTTCCGCTGTTCAATGATGACAAAATTGAATTTCTATTATGTTTAGAAATAAAAAAATTTGCAGTAAAAGTGAAATTTATCAGTCATGTGTTGTCAGCATCAATATAATGTCAGCGCTACTCACAGACATATTTTTGTTTTGTACTGTTAATAATGCTTTTCTAATATATTATTATGAATATGAATTGTACCCCAGAAATTTTACTTGATAAAGCAAAATGATGAAAAATTTCTGGGACTTAATTTAAATTGTATTACTGCCAAATAAATGTTAAATGAATTTTATAGGATTTCTTAATGATACTTCAAATTACTAGCAGTGAATAAATGATTAAAAATGTATGGAATAATAACAGAGCACTAAGCAAATCATTTTTAAATGAAAAAATTTTTTGTCAATTTTTAGTTTTGCTCTCTATTAAAATGGATTAAATAAATCACTAAATCACTAGTTATAACTTTTTTTTTGTAAACTATTTACAAAAATAATCAGATTAATTAACCAGAAATACTCTAATGGAAATATTACAATTTTTATAAAAGTAAACTATATTTTATTTAAATGTATTCAGATTCTCTCTGCACATAGAAAGACTTTTGTAGGTGAAAATTTTACATATAACTTTCTTTCTTCCTTTTTTTTATGAAAAGTTATACCTATGCAAATAATTAAAAAAATTACCAATTTTTGAAAATATTTCACTTCAACCATTTCTTTAAACTTTCTAAATTTGATTGAGCAGAGTGTTTTGTGGGGAAAGAAAACTAAACATTTATTAGCAAACAGAATACATAAATTTTATATTCAATTTTCTTCAATGGTACTTAAAAGTACTGTCCTGTGTGTACTATAATAACTTTAAATTTGTGTTAACATTAAATTTTAAGAATAAGTTAGTATTATGTTAGATAAAAAATAAATCCTTAAATCTTTTTATGTAAATTGGGGATATTTAAGGTAAATTTAAAAACATTGCGAAAAACATGTAATATACATTTCAACAGAAAAATAAGAAAGTTTTTTTTTTTTTTTTTTTTTTTTTTTTTTTTTTTTTAAATCAAAATGACATTTAGTAGCTTTTGTCCCCTCTTATAAGAATATTATATGTAGTTTTCAAGGATTGATCAAAACTTTTCCATGGAAATAACAAGCATGTATAAATGTTTTACAACAATTTCCAAATTTTGAATTTCTTATTATAACTAGACATAGATCTTATGAAACAACAGTTATTCTGACTATAGATGTCAACCATAGATATGTGGCACAGTAAAGACTATGCATTTTTTTTTAAATAGACTTTCTAATTTTGAATACTAACTTGTGTAATTGGATTTCTGCAAGGAATATAGATGAATTTTTCAACATACAAGTCAACTATATAATAGGTATAATTTTCATCTACACATCAGCTACAAAAATATACATCCAATCTATACAAATTATTATTCTAGATGTTTGTATTTATTTAAGTGATATGCAAAACATAAGTTTCCAGATGAATGACACCAAGTTATTTTGATTGTGATGTATTAGAGATAAATAATAAAAGAAAAAAGATGAAGAAAAATTAATAGGAAATGTTGAAATAGATTTTGTATTACAACCAGCAAATTATTCTTGCCAACATACAAACTGAGAACATGATTGTATCAGACAGATGCTTCATTTCTAAACTTTCAATCCCACAGAGAATAGATGTTAAATTCAATAAAGAAATATTTATTTATAAACAAATGACATGACAAAATTAATATGCACAAATCTATCAAATTTAAGCAAATTATTGGATCATTTATTTTATTTCCTTTCCATTATTTATTGATTTATTGGTAAAGCTGTTATTGGTTTAATAAATTAAAAAAGCAAGTAATAAATTAAAAAATAATAACTCTTTCCTTATTTTTTTTTCTTTTCATTTGTGAATGTATAAATTTTTTAAATTATAAAAATTATAAATTTTAGAGTTCAACAGTACCTATCAGCAACTTTTTTAAATTATTCCAATATTTTTAATTATTTTTCAAATAACTTTTTAAAATTATTCCAATATTTTCAATTAGTTTTCAAATAAGTTATAATTAAAATAAAGCTTTTTTTTTTTTTTTTTAATAGTTTGCAAGGTTAAAATTCTCTTTAAAAATATATCATGATATGATTTTACTTGAACATACTTACGTCTATAAAGTATTTTAATTTACATTAAAATATTCATAAGATAGGGTAAAAGAGAGCAAATATTTTCTCTAAGATAATAGAGCACATAACAATTATATAAACTTTTAGAAAATGAATTTAAGATACCTTTAGAAAAATAGCATTCTTCATTTTACTGAAGGTTCATAAATTCATAATTATTGTCATGGCCATATGCATAGAGACAACAGGTGCTGTTCACACTTCTCTTGCCACATAAGCTTTAAAAATAGCAAGATATCACTTGAAATACTAAAAAAATATATTGACTAGGGGATATTATCTTCTCCCTAAGGGAAATTTTGTGTACACACATGATCACTGTTGCAGATTCATGAGCAAAAGACCACATAAATCTCTTGGAAAAAACTTTTTAAACTCTTCAGTAGAAAAGCAATACAGAAAAGCAATACAGAAATGCAACACATAAAAAATAATAAAAATCAAAAGATAAGATTCTATGTGGCTTTTTTTAAAAGCAAATTGAAACAAATTTTAATTTCTTTGAACAGAGGGTGACTCTTCTTTGTAAACCTTTCATTAAAGATATGTTTAAACATGTTAATATAAACAGAACTGAAAATTGTTTCCCAGAAGGATTCAGGAGACAAAAACTCCCCCACCCAAAAACTTATTAGATAAAGAAAAAATTTAGTCTTTTAAATTTCAAAATCCATGACAATAGCCTTCCCCTTCCAGTCTATTGCCAAGACTTGTGTTTGGATTCGTTGTCAGTATAATATAAACCACTGTTCATGAAATTTTGTTCTGTCATCATTTGTTATATTAAACCTAATTACCATCACATACATCTAAGAAACATTGTTTTGCATATCTTTGGCACTATGCCAGAGGCTCCAAACAGCAAAATCTATTTAAAGAAAATAATTTTAAAATTTGCTAATAAATGGTATATTATAGAAATTCAGTTTTCAATAGTTTGATAATTGAAGAAACTGCAATTTAGAGTCTATGGTAAGATGCCACGAATAAGAACATTAACTATGAAAAGCACAGAGTATAAATTTAATCACAAGTTTAAATCTATTTTTTCCTAGTAAATTAGAAATATAGGTGGGGAAAAATAAATATTTCACACAACAGATAAAGTATTGTTTTTTTTAATGAAATAATTCTATATAGAGTAGTTTATATAAATACTTCTCAGGTCTGCTTCCATTTTAAAAATTATTCACCACGAAGCATTTTAATTTATATTCTGAAGAATAAGTACCTATAATAATAAATAACTAAACATTTAAAAATAACATATAAATTAAAATATCAATAATTTATAAATTTATGCATGTTATTTTGCGAGGAATATTTTGTTAAAATACTTTGTATCACACATAATGTTTTCTGGCAGTAAAGAGTATGTTGCATGTAAATGAAATCTGATAAAAAAACAATTCATCATGTAATTTGTAAATAGCAAGATCTTTACCATATAACGGGCTCAATTAAGATCTATAAAACCAGTGATTTTGTAAATGATTACATGTATATCAACAATCCATACATGATTTTATAAAGGCCTTGCAGGTTTGTTTATCAATCTTATTATGTTGCTTTATTCCTATCTTTATTCTATACCCTTATGTGTTGTCATACCTACTAGCAAAATATTTTCTTTTAAGCAATAAATAGTACCATACAAAGTGTACCAATCTTTGAGGAGAGGCAAAGTATACACAACAAACCATTTTTATAACTAGGGTCACAAACCATTTATTCAGTTAAAAAGTATAGAATTTTTTAATAATGAAAAAATTATTTTCTTCATTATTCTAAATCCAGAGTTTTGTATATAATTTAGGTTTTGTTCATTTAACAATAATGAAGACATTTTGATAAAATTTCCAACATACTTTTATTGCTTTAACATTATCAAATGTAAAAATGCATTAACATTATCAAAAGTGCTGGAAAAACACACTAACTGAATCAGTGACATTATATACAATATAAATTACATACATTACATATAAATTGCATACACAATATGGCATGCCTATTTCAGCACTATTTGGAAAGTGTGTTGGGCACTAACACCTTTTCTTACATTCGACTTTGTTACATTTTATGAAAATAAATAAATAAATAAATAAATAAATTAGCAAAATTAAAAGCCTGCTGAAAACTTTGCTAAAATTTCATTGATTTTTAAAATTTATGAACAAAATTCTAATTTTAGATTAAAGTGAGATTTCCTACATGTTTGTCTAAATAAATAGACTGCAACCTTAGTTTTTTTTTATGAAAAAAAAAAAAAAAAAATATATATATATATATATATATACATATATATATATATATATTTGTCACAGTGTGCTTCTATACCTCCCTTCAAAGTTTGTACATGGAGTCACAAGACAAACTGTATCATAAATAATACTTTTTAACAACAGAAAAAAAAAAGGTACTGATTTAGGCAACTATTAATACTTTCATTTTAATAAGGGGACTGGAAAAAATAGAAATGGTGAAAATTTACTGAACTTTGGTCATGAATTAGGAACCCTGTTATTAATTTAGATTATTACTTCATTTTGCATTTATTTATTTGTTTTACAGAAGTAAAAAATCTTTGTTAAATTGTTAAAAACCATAAAAGTTTTAAGATTGTACAATAAAATAAATCTTGCAAAACTAATTTTGCCATCATTTTGGGTTTCCACATTTTTGAATCATCATTTCTTCTTACACTGCTCATTATACTGTCATATTTGAAAAGCAAACAAACAACAACAACAAATTTTAAGTTATAATATATACACACATTTTTATGGATTTGTATTTTTTATTGTAATTTATATATATATATATATATATATATATATATATATATATATATATATATATATATATATATATATATATATATTACTGTTTTTAGATATAAATGAGATTTTAATAAGCAGCATAAAAATGATATGATATCTAAAAAAAAAAAAAAAATATGGAACATGGACTTCAAAATCATGAAAAACTGATTTTGTCAGATTAATTTCTATTACAGTTTTTTTTTATAACTTAGCAAACATTAATTATTTTTAATAAGAGTAAATAAATAAATGTTGAATGTAATAGTCTAAATTAATTACAGACTTTCTAATTCATGACAAAACTTCATTCATTTTTTGTTATTTCAAAAATCTCTAATTCCATTTACAAAAATTCTTTGGTGATGAAAAAAAGCATTGCATTAAAAATAGTAGTGTCATTTAGGGTGTATTTAAAGAAAGACAAAATATGATCATTTTAAGAGCAATTAATCAGTCAGATTTTACAAAGCTTTCAAATAGAATTAATTTTACTATAAACAAAGTTCTTTATTTAACCATGGAAATATAAAATGTAATAACAAAAATCTATTAAGTAAATAATATAAACAAAAGTTGGTATTTATTATCACAATCTAGAGAATGTACTGTAGTGTAATTACAGTAATTTCTGCAAATTTCTATGCAGTATATGAATGGAAAATAGCAATCATAGATCAAAATAAAGGTTTACTGTCTTAAAAACTTCAAAAAAAAAAAAAAAAATTATAGAAGCTTTATGCAATTCAATAAAGGACAATTTTTGCAGATGAGAAAATAAATTAAAATGAAAACGAATATTATAAACCAGTTTTTTTTTTTTGTTGTTGTTGTTAAAAATGTTATAAGTTAACAATTCAAAACAAATTCTATGCAGAAAATTTATCAATATTTAACGTAGACATGGCATATATCTTTCACAAAGATATTAATGCAAGTGCATGCAAATAAAAAGGGATTAATGAATCAAATTAATAGCATGAATTAAATAAAACTTTATGAATATATTTAATGAATCAAATAAAAAAAATATATAATTAGCAGTAATTAAACTCTAAAATTCAGTCTAATATATCAAAATTTATCTGAACACACAATAAAAATTGGTAAGTATCAGCGGTGGAATCAGTCTCATATTATTATAATAAAATTACAAAACAGGAAGCAATAATTATAAAGTATATTTTGTAATTTTTTTAAATCAAGGCTTTTAAATGTTTTAAAAGATTTATAACTATTCACCTTTAACTTTTTTGTTTCTAGAGAATTCACTAGTGAACATAAAGTTCTACCATCAGGGAGCAAAGGAGTTACCTTAATTTATCATGATAATTGATAAGCTAAAAATGTTTACTTTGCAGTGTTAATTTCAAATGATGAGGGGTGAGGAATCAGGTTATTTATAATGGACATCATGGACAAAGATACAGCTAAAAATTCAGAGTGGAGTAAGATTTTAAATCAGGCCTTTTAGCAAAGCTAGATTTTTTTTTCTATTTAAATAATGAAAAATGTAAACGTGAAATAACCCAAATTGAGAACATTTTTCAGACTCCCACAAGCCAGACAATTTTTTAACATATGAATATAAAAAATAATAATACAGAAATGTCAAAAGGATGGATTAAAAATCCAAACATAAGTTTTGATCAAATAATATACAATGAATTGAAACTATTTATTGTGTTTTCTAAAGAGAGACAACAGAATGCACCTGATGAAAAATACTTTGTTCTTTTTTCCTCTTGTGTTTGATTATTTTAAATGATTTGTGATGAAATTATTATGACTATTATTATTATTTTATTTTTATTTTAGAAAATCATGAAAGAAGAATATTTAGGTAACTAAATTAAAAAATGCAGGGTAAGATAATTGTTTTTCCAACCCCTCCCCCCGCGACTGCAGTTGTCAAAGATGAATGTATCTAAAGACAAGATGACATTAGTAATCACTGATAACAAAAACAATAAAAATTTTTGTTGATTGATGTGTTAAAAAACTTTTCAGATTTTGAATGAGCTTTGAAAAAAGGTTTTAAATAAATTTATTTTTTATTTTTTTTTATTATTTTTTTTTTTAAGGTAATAATAATAATAAAAATTTGATGTTCTTGTCATTTCACAATTCAGGAATGCTATGCATTATAAATTTTTGCTCTTTCAATTTCAATAAACTTTTGAAAATCTTATCACTTAATGAATATAGTCTTTGTTTGCTAATGTGTTATATTTTTGTTTATGATTTTTATGAATCTGATATATATTTTTAATGCTATTTGATGTTTTTTCTCCTCTTCTCTTAAGAATTCTTTTGAAAAACTATAAAACATTTAACTGCTCACCAGTTTTGTCCGCACCTCATATGGGAATTAATTTTTGCTCATGCTACGTACAGACATCATATTTTCTAGATTTATATTTTTGTTTGTCCAGTATATTACAATCTAGATGACAATTTTATTCATAAATGGCATAATTTTGCTTAGAAACATATTTTCATATAAAAACTTTATTCCTGATCTGTAGTAATTTTTTAAATATATTTCATTTTAAAATGACATGGAAATATGATTTTTGCAATAAAAAGAATAGGCAATTTTTGAAAGTTTTTTCAAACAAATTGAACTAGTAAGTGATTTTCCCCAGATAGATCAAGGACATTTTTTTTGTGTGATCTGACAATTTATTTTAAAATTAGATTCAAATGTCTTGTTGATTTAAAAGTTAAAGAGAATCTGATAACAGTAAAGTAGCATGTAATTCATTATTATTATAATAATGTCAAATTAATCTTGTCTAATAGCTTTCTTTGGTATGTTGAGAAGAGATATAATTTATATTATAAAAAAGGCCTTTAAAAATAATAAGAGAAATTCTACTCTATGTTTAAAAACTGGCAAGATGAGGGAGATAGGTGTGAGACAAGTGAATGCAACATTTGATTAGGTCTTTTAAGAAATAAACTTAACAGCATAATGTATTTTGTTAATGCTTCTTTAAGTAAAAAAAATATATCACATTTACTTTTCACTGACTGGCCCTAATGTCATAATTAAAAAAAGTTATTGTATGAAAGTATACTTTTTAACTTGATTAAAATTAATTTTCTTTAATGTAAAAAAGAAAGAAAAAAAATATGCACTTCCAAATATTTCATAAGCAAACATGTGCTTTCAACAGCATTTTTAACAGTTTTTAGAGAAGCAGGTGTTTTAATAGTTTTTCAATAAAATACTTTATAATTACAATAAAAATAGATTATAATGTGATCAATAAATAAGTATGAATCTTTACACAAAGTGATGAGATTTATTTGCCATATAAAGTGCAAGTAAGACTGTCATTTTCTAAATTAATGATTAAAAAACAGCAATAAACAAAAATTAATTTATAATAGATGATTAAATAATAAACAAACATATCTTAATGTAACAAATTTGTCCATTTTGTACTAATGAAGAATAAAAACAATTTTTTTGCAATAAGTAAACAAATCAACACAGTAATAAACAAAAATCACAGAGAAAATGGAATAAATATATAAATTAATTATGATACAAAATTAATACATGTAGTACAATGCTTTAAGCTCAGTTTCAGTCAGTTCCATTGACATTGTTAAAACAAATAATAAATGTGATACCATATACAGGTCTGAGAAAACTCACCACAGTCTGTTAAGGTAAAAATAGAAATGGTCCAATAATGGTTTCTCTTTTATAAAACTATCTCACTTTCAGTAAATGAAGAGGAGAGCTAAAAGTACTTCTTTTTCGAACCAAATTGGCTGCCACTAAAATAAGAAAAGTTAATATTTTAAAGTACTTGGAATAGATCTGATGCAAAATTATTGAAAAGCAGAAGTTCAATCATATTTGAAATAAATTTCAAGACTTAGAAATGATCAAGTAAAAACTTGTAATGAATTAATGGTATTTTATTTAGTATTGATCAATTTTCACCATACTGTTTTAAGAGTCAAATACAAGAAAAGCTAGGAATCAAATAAAATTAACTACACAAATTTTCATTCTTATTTTTCATATATGTCCTTCGAACACAAAGTACTAAGCTAAATGGGACTTTCTATATATAATACTCTTCGAATTATAAAACACTCACAACATTAGGATTTACATAATGGATTACAGCAGAATATTATATTATCCAAGGAGGCACAACAATTTTGAAGAGAAATGTCAGATCTGCAAACTACAATTCCATTTATTAATATGAAGAATATAATCCTAAAATAAGCTAAACTAAGAATTTTTGTTATCAAAATTCACATTGTATGGCAATTTTTAAACATATCAATGTAAAAAACAATTGAGTTATAAGATATAACTAAAGACACAAAAGTAAACATGTATCAATTTTCTTAAACAATTTAAATGACTGTTTCTATTTTGTCACAAGGCATTAATCCCCTCCGCATATCTGTCAACATCTTCTGCTTTTTTGGCCTGGAAAAATTTTATAGAAAATTTTACCATTTCAAATCACCATAATCTGCCGATTAAATAAGCCCAAAACTTCTATTAAATTTTTCCGGGCCAAAAAATCGGAAGAGTTAGCAGCTATGCCCCTCCGCCCCCACCTTTTGAACTGTCTGTTTAACCCTATTAAGGAAGGAATTAGCTTTCTCTTTAAAATATAAAAATTGAATTTCATGCCACTTTTTTCTGAATAACAAACCTTTTCTTATTTTATTGAGCAGTTTGTTATTTAAAAAAGGCAAATTACTTGTATTTATAATAAAAGTAGTAGAATTACTCGTATTCATATTCAAACAACAAAAGAGTTGACAGCTATCCTGTGACAATATACTCATTAATAAATTATGATAATTTTTAGCCATATGAATATGAAAAATAAACAGAACAAATTATTGTTTTCACATAAGGAGAAGGAAATTGGGTCCCCTAATGAAGAATTATTATAATTTTTTTTCTGTCCATGCTCAATTATTTTAAATCATATAGGAAGAATTTTACTATTTTCAAAGCTTTAAAAATCAGTATATAAAAAAATAAATTTCAAAATTCAGGTAGGGACAATCACCCTTTCTTGCCTCCCACTGCCAACACCCATAGTTATATAAAATAAATGTTACTGGATACGAAGCTTTTCAGACGAAAAAATATTCTACCAGCCCATGTGGAAGACAAATATTTTTCACCAGCCATAAATCTAAAGGGCAGAATATGTTTCATATAGTGTTAGTTCATCAGTAGTTTTCATATAATGTACAAAATAGAAAGAAAGAAAGAAAAAAGAACTGATCAAAGCTTTCTTATATAACACAAATTTTATCTGATGTCTTTTGAAATAAAACAGCTTTTTATATATAGAAAGCCTCATTTTAGCATAATCCCCCCCCCCCTTCATCATGATACCATTTCCTGCTTCAACCTAATAAATAGAAATTTTTTTGGAGTTGCTCATCATAAGATCATCTAATACATTTCCATCGAGTTAAACGAAAAAAACGATTCATGGATAAAAACCCATATTCACATGAAGCAACTGTGACAGAAATTACAAATATAAAATCCATTAGTTTTATAATATTCAGGAAGCATTCTGAATTTACTTTCAGAATTATTAAAAAATAATGATTAAAAAGAATTTTATTTTTAGCCTAAACCCAGTTATAAGGGTGACTCGCCTACATTTTAACCTTGACCATGCAACTCCTCTCCCTCTCATCACATTTCTAAAATTTGCACAGATTAAGAAAAGGTCAATAAAATTTCATTTCTGTTTTCTTGTTCATGTTTTCTGGTAAAAAAAAAAATCTAAATGTTGTGAATAATTTTTGTTTCATACATCCCTGATATTTTAAGAATTCATTCACGAACAGGTCACTCATCACAATGGTTGGTATGAGTAAAATTTTACCAACTATACTTAGATTTTTACCACAGATGGGCTCAAGGGGAGGTAAGAGAGAGCATTTGCGCTACATTTATTTCCAAATTATTTAAATTTCATTCTTTTATGATTTGAAAAACAAAAAATTCCCCTCAAATGATTTAAAATAAGTAACCATTAAGAGATAAGTAACTAAAGGTGTGTGGAGTTCAAAGAGGCTCTGCTACTTAATACCTCCCCCCCCCCCCCCTTACTTTAACATATGAATTTCTCAACATTCCACTTTAATGATCTTTGTAAAATTATATTCTTAAAAAGACTGATAATTTTGAATAATATCATAAATTTTTGAGCAATCTAAAATTTTCGGCATTACTGGGCAGTTTTAATTGGATTTTAACATGTAAAATAAATTTGAAAGATTATTTATTTAACATGGGTACAAACATGCAGGGTATATTATGTCTAAAGTTGCATTCATCCTTTCACATCCTAACATCCCTCTTTCATTAAATCAGTCAAACTTTGTGTAGATCAGGTAGTGATTATTCTCTTGAAAAGAAAGAATTCATAGGAAAGTTCAAACAATAGTTTTCTTTTTTCAATTGTATTCATTCAGTGCAAGATACATGTATGTTTTCTTGAGTCAGTCTATTTTTATGCATTAATTTTAGTGTTCATTTTTTTTTTTTAAGTTAAGGTAATAAAATATCAAAGTTATGATGAAGAAGCATGGGCAGAAAAACGAAGTACACATGTCAAAAAATGTGATAAAGTATGGATCATATCAGTTTACTTTTGCAGAAGTGTGCCATAAAAATGTAAATGCTTTTTTAATGTAATAAAAAAAAGTTTACTAGTCAATTTTTATGAATTGAATTTTTTCAACATTGCTTTGGTATTAGTGCCTGCTTGCATGCAATTTTTTGAGCCTTCTGGTGGGTTGGTAAATGAAATTAATTAAAAGAAAATAGAATTTGACATAAACTGAGGAAAAAAACAAGAATTTTAGAAAAACTAATTTCTAGAAAAATATAAAGTAAATAAAAAATATTTATTACACTAAATTTTAAATTATTTAGCTTCTTATTTGTAGATGAAAGGTTAGAAAAGAAACTGCACCATAAGCATCTTTACATTAGACATCCATAAATTCTAATTAATTTTCCTCAGTATGACAGTTATGAGGTTCAAATCATAAATTCAAATTAATTATGTTCAGGCTATAAATACAAATTAATGTAAAAATAAGAAATGACATTTAGATCATAAATTCTAATTAATGTCAAATAAATTCTAAATAATGTTAAATGGTTGTTGGAGCTGCAATTGGTTTGGATTCAAACCTATTACCGTTGTCAGCCCACATTAATCAAAATGTGTATCCACATAAGATGTAATCCACACAAATCCAGTTAAAAATCCCTAACTATATTTGATTATTTCAACCTCTGCTGAGAAAAAATAAGAAATATGAATATAAAAGTGCATCTCCAGGTGAAATTGCCTGTTCACTTGTTCAATTATTATTCTTTCATTTAACTACAGTTACACTTAATCTTTCTTAATGGTTCTCTTATGTCTGCAAATCACTTACTTGTTTCTAGATGTAAAGTTGCTCCAGTGTTGAATTCAGGGAGTGGCGGGGGGGGGGGGGACATTTCCCCTCTGGAGCTATAAAATGTCTCCCCTCCCCCCCCCCTCCAGAAAATTTGAGATTTTGTGTTTTTAGCGGTAAAAAATGGGAATTCCTCCCACCCCCCAAGAGCCACAAAAATTCCTCCCGGAGAAAAGTGTCTGAACTCAACACTGAGTTGCTCCATAATTTGGAAATCTCTTGAACAACTTTACACTGTTCCATTGTTTCAAGAGACAGATTTTTGGTATGAGTTGTGCGACCAACTTCAGGAAAATATAAGTCTTCATACTTTATGATCTTTTGAGAATGGTGTGTGTCAAACTCTCACTCTCTGAAATCATAGATTTGGATTAATAAATCAGTGTGATCTACAACCTGGTCCTAAGTCGACTCACATTCTTTTAATATGCCTAACTTTAAACACCAGGCCAATTGACTAGATGGAGCCCAGTTCACACACACACACACATGCATATTTTTTTTTATTTATTTAAAGAGACAATATTTGACTAAGTATTGTGCACAAAAATTTAAACTACTTCGTTTCAGATTATTATTATTATTATTATTTTTTTAAACAGATATTTAAAGTTTATAACCATGAACAACTCTAAGCAAATCTAGAATATGCTTTGTAAAAATATATCCAACTGTATAGATGATGCTACATTTATTTTTTATAAATTAGAACAATATACTGTGGAATACATGTCCTTTGATCATTTATTTGAGGCATTAAAAATATTCATGTTTTAATTTTGAAATAATAATAATTTTTGCCTAATATCTTTTCAATTCACATTTTAAAAAGAGTAGACAATCCAACTCATGCTAAAAGTAATCAATATACTGCTTAGCACATAAAACATAGATGAAGATCGCTTTTAATTGAAAACTAATATATTTTTTACATTTAGTATATTCTTTTAGACTGCACACCAATGGCAAAAAAAAAAAAAAAAAAAAAAAAAAAAAAAAAAAAAAAAAACATTTTTGACACTTTTGTATAATTATTTACTGAAATCTTTTCATTCTGATTATCTCACTGCTTAAGTATGTAGTTTAATTATATAATTGAATTCATGATTTATTTACTATATATTTGTGAAGTTTTAATTTAATTTGTTATATAAGTTGTAGAAAAATACACAATAACAAACAAATACTAAATTATTTACATTGTTTAAATGCAAACATGTTAATCTTTCATAATTGAGTTTTACAAAACATTTTGCCAGACATATTTAAAAAAAAAAAAAAAAAAAAAAATCAATATTTGACAGTGTAAAAATTGTTTGTTCGAACGATTGACAAAAATCACAGAATTTCAAAAAGTTACATAAACCAAAATATTTTAATAAGATCATTGCAGCATTAATCAGAGATATGTTTTTGCTTTATAGTATAGATGAAAAAAATTCTAGCGGAATCATAGTCTGTTTTGATGCTTATATTATGCTTTTCAAATTCCATTTGAACATTCAAAGAATCTTTCTAGGAATGTTCAAAAAATTTTTAATAGCGTAAATAATATAAAGTATGTAAAATGTGGGTTTTGTGGGGTTTTTTCTAAACATTGCTCATTATTTTAATGTTAAGAGGATTAAATTCTGTGTTTTCTTTTTATTCTGCAACATCTGTTCTTTATTCAGGATAGATTCAGCTTCCTTTTTAATTTTTTTCTGAACACCTTATATTAATGCACAGTTAATATGTACATAAATTTTAACAGATTGTTGATATGACACAGGTATAGACATTTTTCCACAGCTGTAAACTTTTACACTTTTCTGTTATCATTATTTTATAATAATATTTTTTCTCATTTAATCACAGATTTCTACAATTAAATAAAACAAATATTGAAATTTAAAAATAGTGGTAACGAAAAAGCAATTTCATATTAAATCGTTGGTCAACAAAATGTTAAAGAATCGAGAGTTGCAACATGGGTGGTGTGGGAGGTTCCCCCACACTATGAGCTATCACTCAGGATAGGCGCTGACAGGTTTGATTGGTGATGAAACTTATCACTATTATAGAGTTACTTGGTAGACAATCTAAAAATTTTTTTGCACCAGGCAGAAAATAATTTTGCTGCAGTGCTTAAAGGACTTTTAAAAAAATATGGCTTAAATACAAAATCATCCAAAATTGCAATCAGATAGATAAATCCTTAACTGCTGTGACAAAAATTGTTGCATAAATACTGTGAGTTGTTTGTGAGACTACTTAAACGAAAGATGAATAAAAGACTACATTAACTCATAAAATACTATTTCTAAACTACACTTTAAGAACTTAAAATTCACCAATTCAAAAGCCTCTAGTGATAGTATCACAGTTTAAAACAAACAAAATTTAACCAGTATTTATAGTCTATAGTTAAACTATGATAATTGAAAAAACCAGAGGTCTGTGACACCACTAAGAAAGATAAGGGTTAAAATATTAAGCAACGAAGTACAGGTTGGGAAATTTGATTGTTCTAAATTTGTGCTATTGGCACAACAAAATAAATACAAAGTTATGCTTTGGAGCAAATTTTCCCTAAATTTCTTTTAATTGAAAATTGCTGATTTGAAATTGTATAGTAACATTAAATATACATAATTTCCAATTACGTTCAAACTATGTCAAACAACTGATTTGATGGCATTGAATATTCTATAGTTATTATTTATTAATTTATTTTATTTTTTCATTTTATTGCAAGAGTATTCTTTCAGTTTAAATAAATAATAAAAAAAAGATTTAAAGAATTCTAAAAAATCTAAAGCAGAATTCATAGAAATGAATAATTTTACATAAAAAATTGCTTTTATTTGCATTAATTTTATTTTATTATCTTTTATTGCTATTTCCATCTTCTTAGTGGAAGAAAGGGTGGAGGTGAGAGGGCATAATTAACAATACATACTTCTTTCGAACACAAGGTTTAACTTTTGATCTATATGCATATATACACTTAAAAATAACATACTGAAAAAATGTATTGATTATCTACAGTCACCGCAAAAAAAATCTTGACACTTGTGATTTTTGACGTTATGTTAAATATCTAAAAATATATATAGGGAATTATTCTGAAACTTCTGATGTGTAAACAAAATAGTACAGGTCATGTATTTTCGTGAAGATTTTTCCCAGAAATCCTATAGGAGAGCACCAACATAATGAAAAACAACAAAAATCTTTTGGATAACCCTGTCAAAATTAATGCAGCTGAAGTGTTCAAACTGCAGATTATGATTAAGTGGCTTATTGTAATAAACTGTGTTCATTTTTATAAATATAGCATATATACTCAAAGAAAAATTGTGGTTTTTATAAAAACAGTCCCAAATTTTTTTTTTATTTGCAGAGTTCTTCATAAAACACAATGTTCTTTTCAGAAAATATGGCAATCAACATTGTACATAATATCCTGTAATCAGATTTAAAAAATAATAAGAATTATATGAAAAATGAACAGATTTAGTAAATAATTTTTTACTATGCATGCGTCAACACTATTAAAATTTCATTTGCATATTATGTTAGCTAAATGTATAGAGCAACTTCTGTATAAGTTTCAAAAACATTGCTTGAAAATTCTGAAAGTGATCGTCTATAGTATCAGCTCAATATCCACTATTTCCAAAATGAAACAAAAAGATGAAGGGCTGTATCCATATTCCATCGATTAGTGCCTACACAATATTGCACGTACTATTATGTTTGGATACAGCTCCTTATCTTTTTGCTTTATTCTGGGAATAACAGATTTATATCTTATTATACCGACGATAACTTTCAGAATTTTCAACCTATGTTTTTGAGACTTTCACAAAAGTTGCTCTATACACTTAGCTAACATAATATGCAAATAAATTTTTGATATTGTTGATGCATGCACAGCGAAAAGTTATTTAGAAACCTACTCATTTTTCATATAATTTCTATTGTTTTTTAATTTTGATATCAGGGTATTGTGTGCAATCATATTTGTCATATTTTCTGAAAAGAATATTATTTTATATTAAGAACTCTGCAAATTATAAGCAAAAATCTTGGAAAAATTTGGGGCTGTTTTTATAAAAACCTTAATTTCTCTTCGAATATACATGCCATCGACATAAAAATGAACACAGTTTATTACAATAAGCCACTTAATCATAATCTGCAGTTTGAACGCTTTAGCTGAATTAGTTTTGACAGGGTTAGCCGAAAGATCTTCGTTCTTTTTTAATTTATTGACAGTTCCCTGTTGAATTTCGGAGAAAAATCTTCGCGAAAATATATGACCTGTACTATTTTGTTTACACACCAGGAGTTTCAGAATAATGCCTTATGTATATTTCTAGATATTTAACAAAAAGGCCAAAAATCTCAAGTGTCAAGATTTTTTTTTGCGGTGACTGTATATGCATTGATTTTTTTATTACTTTTTTTATTAAAAAATAGAAAAAGCTCCAAAACATTAATAGTTTATGTGAAGATGTTTACATAACTTTTCATTTTGTTTCATGTTAGAAAAATAAAATAAACACAAATAAAGATAAAATAAAATTTATTTTAAATGTTTAAAATTTACAGCCATGACTAGATAATATAAATTGAAAACAAATATCACATAATTATTTAGAAATAAATAAAACATGTTAAAAGCATGCAATATAAAATTTAACAAAACATATCTTGTTATCATTACAATATTTTAAAAATTAAACAAAATACAAGAAAAACATGCATAACTTCACAAAATTTTACATAAAATAAAATATGAAATCCCTTAAAATAAACATACATCTGGAAATGTGTAATTATGTTTAATTCTTTAAAAGAAAACATTTAATGTCAGAGGAACTAAAGAGGTATTTTGTATGGCTTATAATAACAAAATTACTCATTGTAAATAATCTAAAAATAAAACATAAATAGAATTTTAAAATAATAATAATAATAGTAAAATCAGATCAGGATTGTCACTTTCAATTGCCATTTTGCTAAAACGCTTTTTTTTTTTTTTTTTTTGGCAAGAAAAGAAAGGATACAAAAAATAAACATGCAAAAAAATGTATTTATTTATTTATTTTGTGTGTGTCTGTGTGTTTATGGATGTGCTAACGGTTAAGTGTGTGTGTGTGTGTTTATAGATTCTCATTCTCATAGCTGGATGAACAATATTGCTTACTGCATTCAGTTGTACTGAACTATTAACAAAACTATTTCTGTCAGAATTTTCTACATTTAGACAAATTTCAACTTCTTTTGCAATTCCATTGAATTTTCCTTCTATTGGCAATTTCTTTTTATCCACCCGTAACATACAAATGTTTTTAAGTTCAATTTTTTAATTTTTTCTGAGCAATTTTTTCTTTTTATGTCGCAATGTATAAGCAATCGACCCATCTAAGAAATCCCCACTTTCTCCTTTGCCATTTCTTACTCACACAACACTAGACATACAAAAATTAAAACGTTTAAAACTTTTTATTTATTTTTTCTTCTTTTCTTTTCCTTTTCAGTCTTGTTATTCAATAGTAAACACAACAAAAAAATCAATGATCTAAACAACTCTTTCTACCCAAAATTTTCATTTCCCTTCCTTTATTCCCTCAATTCTTGAACTTAAAAATCTTTAAATCTGTTTACTTTTGAAAATTTTGTTCTGAAACATTTTTGACTTTGTTGTAATAATGAATAATAGATTAATAAAAATTCTATGATTCTGCTTTTGCCTCTACCCCTGAATTACACAAAATGAATCTAGCATTTTTAGGGTTTATTTATTGTTATTATCTCCCCCCCCCCCCCCGAATTTGGATACTCTTTCTACGTTTTAGATATACTTGACTCAACACCATTTCATTTTAATATCAGTCAAAGTGTTGTGTGGGTGGTGTCATAGCATCAGGTGCTAAATCTGATTAAAATTAGAAGTATAGAACTGGAGGCTAAAAAACAATTTTAGAATCAATCTATTTCACTGGTATTTTTTCAATTTTGTTATAGTTTTTTTTTTCCCCAGACAGATATAAAAAACAAAACAATGTGAATATAGAATCATCAACTAATTATAGAAAAACTTCAATATAATAGCTTAATAAATTAAAAAAGTCTATATTTGAAGATGAATAATAAACAGTATGACTTCAAAAATTTGCCCTCAAAGCCATCTCCTCCCTTTCTTTTTATACTTTAGATTTATGGTTGGAAGAAAAATAGCAATTATTTATGTATTAAAAATTTACAGTTCAGAATAATAATAATAATAATAATAATAATAATAATAATAATAAAAAAGATTTGAAAAAATGCATGTTGTCTTCATATATCAATGAGAGGGGCAAAGGGGGGCTGTCACCCCAGATCCAGAAATTGAGGGGACACCAAATTTACCTCTATTACTACCTCTACAAACCTCTTTTTTTTTCTTCTCTTTTGTAAAGAAAATTTTTATATTTACTCATAGCTGCCAACATCTTCCACTTTTTTGTATCACAAAATATTTATAGGAAATTTTACCATTTTAAGTCGCTGTAATCTGCCGATTAAAGAAAGCAAAATTTTCTATTAAATTTTTCTGGTCCAAAAAATCAGAAGACTTGATAACTATGTTTACATATTGGGAATTTTTTCCCTAATGAAAATATGTACATTTTTTGTTTCAAAGGTATTGCATAGTCCTTTGCCCCACACTGAAATAAAAAATTATGAATAAAAACTTCTCTCTTTTCAAAGCTTGTTTTGGGTCTTTATCTTAATCTCTTTCGTTGACTTTCTCTTTCCTGAGTCTGTGATTATGCAAAAAAATATATTCTCAAAATAGCATAGGATTTTTTTTCTTGGAATATGAAAGGGATCCAAACTGTTATATTGTACTATTAAATATATTTTTCCTACATTCATTTTCCAGATACCCCTGCCAAACTATAAGTGTAATTTTCTCTTAGGTTATTTATTTATTTTAATTTCTGAATTAAAATTAAATTTTATAAATAAAGTGAAATATGTGTTCAGTAGAATTTGTTTCTTTTTCTTCATTTTTTAATTTTGTGATACTTGTCACAAAAGAAAAGTTGGAAAAGGGATGGGGTGGGGACGTCAAATTTAAACTTTGCCCAAGGTGCAGTTTTCTCTTTGCACCCTGCTGCAAAAACTAAATGTAAGCAAGCTAGAAGCTTTCATTTAAAACTAAAATGAAGTGAATTGATGCAGTATTTTTCTCTCATGGACTGTCAAAGTAGTAAGTATATAGATAAGGGTCTTATGTTAAGTATATAGATAATGATGATTACATATAGATAATATAGATAATTATATAGATAATATTATATAGATAATTACAGATTAATCTCATGACTATTTCGAGCAGATTTAAGAGTAATGTACATACACAAAAATTGCTGAATGAATAAATTCTAATAAAGCAATACTACAAAAAATTGAAAAAAAAAGAGTTTTAAAAAGTTTATAAATATTATATGGATTATTTTTTGGAAAATAAAAACATACACAAAGATAAATGTATAAATTAAAAAATTCCAAGATTTTGATTATACAATTCTTAATTTGTTTAACATTACTTCAATCTCAAACATTGGTTTAAAATAAAAATTGATAGATTATTTTGAAAATAATAATAAAAAATATTATTCATTGAAAAACAGTACCTAATCTCAACTTATTAATAGCACCAGAAGTTATTGTACTTTAGATACAACAGAAATGTGTATGCTATGTGGGAGTGAAGAAGCCTTGTTTTAACTTTAAATATATAACCTGCATTTTGTAAACATATAAAAATGATTATACATTTAAGTATAATTACAATATTATTATCTTCAGCTAAAACTTTCGTACATTCACAAATAAAACTGAACAAACTCTATAAAATACTTAATTTTAAAAGTATTTAGATAAATATTTAAAATAATAATAAAAATATATGTAATGTTTGTGAAAACAAAATCTGTCAACAGTAAAAATTCAATAGTTCTGGCAGAAAAATGTATATATATACAATACAATTATAACAGTCAGTATAAACGCTAAGACAGATTATTTTCTTTTTTTTCAGTCTCTTTTGCTTCTGAATTACCATGTTTTGTCATAAATAATATGCATACATATTCAAAATTTTCTCATTTATTAACTGAAAATTGAAGCCACTATAAATGACTTTGTTTATACTTTTAAGCTCCTGTCAAGATTTTGTATTAAATGATTGTTAAAATTAGTACTACAAGAATGGGGGCTGTGTAGGACCATTGCCATTCCATGTAATTTGATATTTAATTAAATTATTTTGGAAAAAGCAATTCAATTTCTTTCAGCTTTCAAACTGACAATTACTTTCCAAACTTTCCTAACTTGTTTTTTTAGGACTTTCAGCAAGGACATCAGTTTCAAAAATTGTTTTTAAGAATAGTTTCAAGGGAAAAAAAAATCCTGTGAAGATTTTTTAGTTTACAATATATATGTTTCAAAATTTTGACTTATCCTGGATTTTGTTTTGACAGCACCCAAGCATATTAAAGTTATCAAAGATTTATAATCTTTTTTTTTTTTTTTTTTTTTTTTTTTTTTTTTTTTAATTTGTATTCAAAGTTAACTATGATGAATTGGTAGATATGAATCAATGTCCTATTGAAAATACAAAAAGTGTTTTTAATCAAAATACATGAGGAAAAAAATCAAAACAAATACTCTTATAAACACTAATTTAGCTTAAATACAATGTGTTATTTTTTCAAATCATTTATCAAATTAACTATACTAAGACACTTACTGGTATTATCTTGAGGTGTTAAGGGCCTCTCAATAACACTTTGAAGTGCTTTCATCCATTCAGTTCGATCTTCTTCTTTTTGTACACCCAATAAATAAATTCTGTCGCGCGTACGCAGAGTAAAGCCATATCCTTGTTCTTTCATACCAGGTGGAACTCCTTTTTTAACAGCAAATCCATCAGCATGATAACCCAGAAAAACTTCCCCTTTTGGGTACGGATCCTAATTTAGAAGAAAGTAAAATTTATAAACTGCAACAAAATTTATCAGAATTAGTTAAGTATTTCAATAATATCTGTCTACAAATAAAAATAATTTTGCCAGAACACAATGCATTAATGAGATGCATGCTTCTACCAGTAAAAATGGCAATGTATTCATAAATGTATACAAAAAATAATGAACTGGCATTCACAAAATTAATTATTTTGAAACAATAGTATAAAATTATTCCCTAATATTAAAATAAGGTCATTCTAAAAAGACAATTCATTTTCATATTGCTTTGTAACATAAAATCCAATTAGCCAATTCACAATCCAACTATCAGAAACAAGTTTCTGTCAGTGAAAAGAATATTATATTTAAAAGAAATATTTTATTAGCATTCATAAAAACAGGACTGACATTAAGTGGGGCAAGCAAAGCATGTGTTTCAAGAAACAGAGCAGAAATAAGAGTTAAAAGAATTTTTTGTAATTATTTATCACACATTTATTAGAACAGTATTTTTAGTATATAACAATTTAAAAGAAGGGTATATGCATAAAATTGCATAACCAATCTCAGATCAAGAAAATTTTATTTTAGCACATTCATTTGTTTACAAATGATGCTCATTATAATGATTCCTTCTAAAATAAAAATTGAACTGAAATCTCTAAAAGTACAATACTTAGCTGTTGAATAACAAAAATCAGAAAAATGTTAGAAAGAAAATTGGCATAAGACAACATTTGTAGAAGCGACACATTTGGCCTATTCATTATAATTTAGGTATTGATAATGAACAGTAGAAGTAGCAGCATCAAAATTAATGGTATGGCAGTTAAATATTTTCCCTTACACAAATTTAATTCAAAACACTACTACTTTTACTGTGCAGCTATGCATTTAAAAATGAAAGAGACATATGTGAACAAAGTGATGTAATGAAATAAATGAAATTGCAGTTAAATATTTTTCTCTGCATAAGTTCAATCTAAGGCATTGCAATTCTACTTTCAACTACTCAAATAAGTATTAACTCTCCCATTTCAAATACTAATTCAAAGAAAATGATGTATTAGAATGAATGAAACAGCAATTAATTATAAACATATATTCTGAATAAAAATATCCTCTGTTTTCGTTAGAATTGCAGACTAAAACTATTAAGAAAATTTAAATAAAATGTATATTTAAACTTGTATTTATTATTCTTGTCTCCTTTTAAGTAAAATGTGAGCCTTTTAAAGTTCATATTGTGTATTTTGTATTTAAAATGACTACTTCCTAGCATATTCCTAAACCTATTTTTATTATTTATCACAGAATATATCCAGGTACAAAGTTCAATACAAAGAAAGTTTTATAAAATCTTAAGCAATGTTTTCTTTGTTATTTATAATTCAAATAGAAAAAATTACAAGCATACATCAGCTAGTACATCAGTGTGAAATAAAGTAATAATAATTTTTTTGCTTTTCAGGTATTCTGTTAATTTTTTATGCCAAAAATTTTAATGATTTTTGTGTAAAATCAATAGAGTTCAAACAAATATTCAGTTTTGTTTTCAGAACAAAATTTTAGTTTTAAAGAATTTTTTTTTTAACAAAAATACTCCTGGGACTTAAACTATCCTTATTCCTAAAATCTCGTTTCTTCTTTGAAAATTTTCAACATCACTCATCAAACTGCAAAGTTCTCACTGGTTACAGGCCAACTTTAGCAATTTGGTGAATAAGAAATAAAAAACAATAGCCAAATGAAAAAAAAGTTAGCAAAATAGAATTGGTTTGAAAAATTAAAAAAATCTATCTTTAACCATTTTTTGTATACTTTTTTTTTTATATGTTCTGAACTAACCTATTTTTTAAAACTGATTACAAAATAAAATTTGACAATTTGCTATAGAAACTATTAAAAATAAGTATAATCTAAAAGTCTCCCAAATATGTAAATATTTCTGAAATTCCTTTAGTAATCTAAATAAAAATTCAAAACAGAAATCTTCGATTTACCATTGTGAAAGCATACACAAATAAAAAGAATATTGCCCAGTTAAACTGATGGCATTGAGCTCACAGGCTATGCATACTAATTGTATGTTACAGCTTTATATTTTCAAGGATTAACAATGTTCAAAAAACAAATTAAAGGAGGAAATAGCTCCCCCCCCCCCCCCATTTTCTTTTTTTATACTTAATCACTGAACCCCCAAAACTAATCAGGGATATTCTTTATCATGTAAAAAAACTATATCCAAAATTCAGAACAAATTGGATAATTCTTCATAAAAGTCCATTAATATCATTTAAGAGGAGTTATCCCCTTCCTTTATACTTAACCATTAGACTTCCAAAACTACTCAGAGACTCACCTTTTCAGAAAGAACTTGCATCCAAAATTTTAAGCAAATCGAATAATTCTGCATAAAAACACATTTATCAAATTTAAGGGTGAGGGTAATCACTCGTACCCTCTTTATACTTAACAAAAGAACTCCACAGCCAATTAGGGAAGCATCTTATCACTGTGAACCTGTATCCAAAAATTGAAGCAAATTGGTTAATTCTGCAAGAAAAATCATTTACCTAAATTAAGAGAGGTAGTGCCACTGATCCCCCTTTATACTTATCCAATAAATTCCCAAAATAAATCAAGGAAGTGCCTTATCAGAATGAACCTATATCCAAAATTTGAAGCAAATCAGTAAATAGTGTGAAAAACCCATTAACCTAAACTAAGGGGAGGAGTTACCTCCCATTTCCCCTCTGTTAGACTTACCCAATGAACTCCCAAAACTAATCATGGAGGTGTCCTCATCAGAATGAACCTATGTCTAAATTTTAGATGAAATTTGATAAATATGCATGAAAAATCCATTTATCGAAATTAAGGGTGGGGAATTAGCCCCCATTCCTCCTCTTTATACTTATCCAAAGAACACCTAATACTAATCAGGGAGGTTCCTCATCAGAATGATGCTATATTTATACTTTCAATGAAAACTGATAATTCTGCATGAAAAACCCATTTATATAAATTAAGGGGAGGGACAATAGTCCCTGTTCCCCCTCTTTTACTTATTGGATGAATTCTCAAAACTAATAAGGAAAGCACGTTATCAGAATGCACTTATAAACAAAATTTTAAATGAATCGGAAATTTTTTTCATGAGTCATCGGGTTACGTATGTACACACACATGCATACAGAATGAGGAGCACATAAGCACATCAGGTTTTGATAGCCTGTGAGCTAACAGTTGCTATCAGATTCTGACTCTAACAGATTGACTGGTTAATAATACTTTGTATACAACTAATAAGTAGTATGATAAATGGCTAGTTTCAACATCATATTCCAGCAAAACATTTCTCCATTTTGTGCTTGGTACCAGCAATTTGGTAATTTTTAATGGCTTGATGGCATCAGGGCATAGTTAGTGATAAATTGCAAAAGAGAAATACAGGGTTGCTACACAATTCTTCTAAATAAATTTCATGACTTTTTGAAAAAATTTCCCTGATCTTTCTCAATGAAAAATCAGTTTATTATTGTTCTAAAACTCTCCATAATCAACAACTTTAATAAAGACAAATTTTATAAAAAATAATGCACAGTATGAATTTCAGATTTTTAATAAATTTTCATATTATGTTATTATTACAAAGTTTGCATAAATTTTACATAAAAATTTTAGATTGGATGATTAATTAATTTGAAATTTCTTCATTAACTAAGATGATAGTGATTCTGTATGAAATTAGTACATCAAAAATTTCCTGGCTGATATTTAAAATTTTCTCAGACATTTTCCAAACTTTTTATCTAAATTTTCAAATTACCTGACTTTTCCCTGAGCTGTAGCAACCCTGGAAATGTTTTGGCTATTGTTGAATTGTATTGCTGTTGAGTCAGCATCTCTAAATAGAATAGTATAAATGGCATTTGCTCACCAAATGAAACTTTTTGTAGCGATTTGGTGCAAATGAAGAATCGCAGTGAGAACCCTACTGAGTTGTATTGGCTTAAATGAGAGCTGGCTTATTTACTGGTATGAGCTTCACTGGTTTATAACGATTCATTCTATGCATATATATATATATAACTAAATTTTGAAAACATTTTGTATGATCATTAGAATCTACAGACTTAATAGAGATGATTTAGTTTGAATACTGCAAAAGTTTTTTGAACATGCTTTAAGGAAGGTGTAAAACAAAAGTACAACTGATGATCAGTTACAAAACTCATTATAAAAGATAAAATGATGCATGAATACCTAAAACATTTAACCAGAGGAAATTTGCATAGTTGCATGTTTTATATTACTGATTAATTAGATTTCATATGAAATCTATACAGAAAGCTTGGAGATGAAATTTCCAAACAGGGACACATATTATGTGTGTGTTTGTTGGAAACGTATTTCTTTACAAATTACAAAATACATACATATATATATATATATATACACACACACACATATATATGTATGTATATATAATGATGTATTAATTAATTAAAACTTATATTTAAGAAAGCTTTATTTTCGTTTTCAGTTGAAATTAGGAAGGTAACCAAGATTTTATTTTATTTTCAAAGCTTGTTTGGTGAAATATTAATAATCAAATTTTCCAATAAAACCAAAATTTAAATAGTTTAATTAAATAAAGGATTAACTTAAAAAAAAGATTTATTCTTTTTTACTTGAAATATTTATTTGCTTTTTTAAAGTCAAATCACTTACTAAAGGATCTTCAAGATACATCAATTTTCGATCATCCAATGTGAACCATCGCCATTTATATGCATCACTTGCCCTGGGTCCTGTTTTAAACATCCAGCCCTCTTTTAAAAAGTCTCTTGTTAAATATTGAGCCAATTCTAATTCGCTTGTCCCTGGATAAGCAACTCGTAATTGATTGAGCTTCACATGTCTAATGGCCATATACCACTCTACAATAGACTAAATTAAAAAAAATAATAATAATAATTTTATTCAGTAATTTAAAATCTCAATACAGACTTTAAATTATATATAATTAAAGAAAGAAAAGAAAAGATTGAATTAAAATTAAAATATCACTGTTAATACAAACACAATTTATATTAATAATTTGTTGTATTGCAACAACTCTAATTTATTATATTTATTTCTTAAATACTTGTCTGAGTTTTAAGGGATAATAACAAATGCTTGTCTTACCAACAGAGGTCAAATTATATAGCTTCAAAATGCATTTTTTTTTTTTTTTTTTTTTTTTTTGGTTCCTCTAAGTGTCATATTTAACATATTTATATTGATTTTATCTTAAATGCATAAGTGATTATTTCAGTAATAGATGTAAATCGGTAGCTTTGCATAGAGAAAAGAAAATTCTAATTACAGAGATTTGGCAGTCTCAAAACCAAGAATTTTTTATTTATTAATGTAAAAAAGCAAAGACAGAAGAAATAGACCTAGTTATAGAGATTTCTCTTTTATTTTGGTTTAAGTGTACATTCTTACAGTGGTGCAGCCAAGGGGGTGGTTTTGGGGTTAAAACCCCTCCCAGAGCTAAGAAAGATAGCTATAATTGTCGCTTATATGAATCAAAACAAAATTTAATGTTTAAAATTTTGGGGTATTTCGGATTCAGCCACTTTGTTGAATAAGATTCCATTTAATAAAGTGATTAGATTAATTAGGAAAAATTTTACTTAAAATTGAAAGTGCATATTACATGGATTAGTTAAGTAAAAATTTATTATTTGAACTAAATCACTTTTCTGAGACATTTTATGCTAAAAAAAAAATGATGATTTCCTGTTACACAAATGCTCTTTCAGCTTAAGTATTATGCAGTGAATATTCTAATTAGTACTGATTCTATTAACCGACGATTCAAATAACCAGCAAACAGATCAGAAACTAAAAACCTCCCTAGAACCAAATTCTGGCTGCATTTTTAACAAAAAAAAAAAAAAAAAAAAAAAAAAAAAAAAAAAAAAAAATCATAGCATTTTTTTTTAGCATGTGTTAGCACTTTTTAATAAGAAGATTGCTCATATTATTAAAAAAATAAACAAATAAAAATAAAACACTTAAAAAAATTATTTAGTTTCATTAATATATATATATATATTCTTATTTTAAAAAATAAATACTTTTTAATTTACTGGATTCCATTCAAAATTTACAACTAATTTTGCTATTTAATTTTATAGAATTGATTTAGTTCTAATTTTTTCATAACTTTAAGTCCCTAATGGTAATCAGATAGATTATGTAATTTTACCAAAATATTTATAATTTTAATTAGTTGTTCATTAATTTAAAAAAAAGTTAATAAAAGTAAATTGCTAATATACTTAATGCAACTGATAATAAAAATTTTTTTAAAAAATACATGTATAATCACATTTAAAAAATCAAACACATGGTCTGAAACTTCTAAAATTAATGTCATTCAATATTTTTCCAGCATAAGGGGCTTTGAAAATATAGACAAAATGAGCTTGGCGAGTGAAGGAAATTTTTCATGAATATTATCTATGAACCTATTCACTGTCACAGAAGCATTTTTCTTAATATCCATACAATTTTTTAATATAAACAAGCCATTTATCTATTTTTATATATAAATAGAAGCATAATGTATATAAAAAATAATATATATAATACATATATTATTATTTATATCATCATCATCATCAACCGTTTTCGATCCACTGCTGGATGTAGGTTTCCCCCAGATTTTTCCAATGTTTTCTGTCTAGTGCTTTCATCATCCAATTTACACCAACTACTTTTCTAATTTCGTCACTCCATCTTACTTGTGGTCGTCTTCTTGGTTGTTTTACAAGGATCCTTATTACTCTGGGATACCACTGTAGTATATTTGTGCTCCATCTATTGTCTTGTCTTCTTGCAATGCGCCCATCCCATTTCCATTTTAGCTGTTTGATTCTTTCAAGGATGTCTTATATATTATTATATACCATGCATTTCCTTGTTTATGATTTCTCAGTAAAAAATCCTCCAAAATCAGAAACTTGTGTTTAAGTTGATGCTAAAAAATTTTGAAAAAAAAATTCAGTTAGCATTTTTTTTTCTTTTTTTTTTTTTTTTTTTTTTTTTTTTGTGTGTGTGTGCATGGATAATTTTAAAAAATGAGCTCTGAAATTATTGATCTCTCCTATTTTTTACTTAATGTGCAACCAAATCTGTTTAATTAGGTACCACTCATTCTGTTTTAATTTGCTTGTTCATAAAAAAAACCTAATTTATAGCTTGAATTACTACAAGAAATGATCATTTTAACTTTCAAAAAATTTTGCAACAATCATACAATGGATAGAACAGGTGATGCTGCAGTTTTTTAAACAAGATGGCTGTTGTGATGATGATGATGAATTAGGTACTGTCGATATTCAGATGTACTAATGAAAGAAAGTGAGTTTAATGAGTTGCTTTAAAATTTTAATACTGATTTGGATAATGAATAAAGATTGGTAACTTTTTCTATGTAAAAGAATATAATTTTAATGTATTTATAGAAATTTGTGAGTATTTTTAAATTTCTTATAACTACCACCTTTTTTTTTCTTTCATTTCAGAATATAAATTTTTGGAATTTTCTTATAATTGTGTATAGGCCGATCCACCTATTTTGAAGCCAAAAACATGTAGAAAAATTAATGGTTTATACATGGAAATATATAGTAAATAAAATTTTTATATATACTAATAAATACATACATAAACAAACATAAAAGTTCATCAGGTATGTTTTCATAGCTGTTTATATCAATTGACAACCAATTTCCCTTTCTGAAGCCAGAGTAGTACCAACCTTTTTTAAAACGCATCAAGCCCTCTATAATGGAAAAATATCCTTATTTTCTAATTAACCCTACAATGACTGATTTTTATTTTTCCTATTTGTCTCTTCAAAAATTGCATAACTGCAAACTGAATAAGAAAAATATTTTTAAAAATCACATGTCAACTTTTATTCGTAATTTAGAAAAAAAAAAAAAAAATAAATAAATAAATAAAAATAAAGTATGGCAAATGGCTGTATTATAATATAAACAACATATAATGTAAAATTTAAAATGTATCAAATAATTAGACTACACATTGTAAGGTTAGAGTAAAATTTAACATTATTAAAGTGTATTCAAAATATTTACTATTGTAAATGAAACTACAACAAAAATAAAGTCAAATTTTTCTTTTAGTGAATGAATAAATAAATGAAATTTCAAAAGACTGAACAAACAAAATATAAAAATAATAATAATAAGAGGAATTAAATAAAGATAAAGTACATTAAAAAAGTAATTTTTAAATAAATATTATAAAAAAATGATCCAATTGAAACAGTATGAACTTTGTCTTAACAATACATTAAATTATACATCCATATTTCTTAAAACAGAGACTGTTTACACATTTTTGGAACAATTTAAAATTTTTTCTTTCAATGTTTAAAAAATATAGACTAATTTTTTAAATATTTGATCTGAGAACTTTGTTTCTGAATTAAAAATCTCCATTATGCTTTTAATGATAGAAGAGATTATCATACAATTTCCAGGAATATAACTTGTTTTTCCTCTTTCACTATTTTTCAGAGTTTATCAATCATTGTGAGTTTGTGTTTTGCAAGAGCTACTTTCAACAGAAAAAAAGTAGAATAACACATGGATGAAAAATAAGGTCACTTAGCAGGAATATGTTGAAAAGTATATGTGCAATACCTGAGGTACAAAGAATGCAGTAGTAGTTTTTGAAATAAGACTGTGCAGTAGGGTGGAGCGAAAAAAAATTTTTTTTGAAAATCAAAAACGGGTAGGTGCCAAAAGTTGCCTTTATACTAGTACATCAACTGCGTGAAATTTTACCGCTGAAAAAAAATGGCTTGAGTCTGCGCTTTTGCTCCAAAAATCGAAATTTTGGGTAAAATTTGTCATTTTTTGACATGTTTTCAAAAAAATTTAAAAATTCCTACAGAGCTGGTTAGCATTTAAAAGTGTTGCTTAGACCTTTATATTTATCTGCTTAACATATTTAAACTATAAAACAATATCTGTAGTCTGTATAATTGGAGCAATTCTGACAACTTTTTGTGAAAAATCAGAGTTAATCTCTCTATTGGAGTACAACGAAATGTTCTTTTGAATGCATTTCTTACCTAGCTGCTTTCAAAACTACTGTGTATATAACTCATAGAGGTGGTTGTATTATCCCACCCGTCTCAACCACCCAATCATCTAGGCCCAGTGTTTTATTTATGTATTGAATTGTTATTTTTTTCCCCGAAGACGAGTATAAGTTTTCTATATATCAAAGTAATTTATCTATTCTTTGTATTTATAGACTTTGGATGATTTGAATCATGCTGGTGTGACCTGCTGCACGTATATTTTTATACCATGTATAACAGAAGAGAAGCTGAGTAATGTATTGGGTATATTCTTAGTTGAACCTAGTCAGCAGTCTATTATCTTCATTAAAATTTCATGCAATTAGTACATTATGATTGGAAGTTCTGTTATCACAGCATTCCTTCAATCAATTACATTTTATATGCAATTATTTGCCTGAAAATTGATTGTATGAATTCAGTTTCTAGCATGCCATCATTTATTGAACCTATTACATTGAATATATGCTGAGAAGTTAGCTGTTTAATATTATGACGATCGTCACAGAGGATTGCAAACAAAATTTGCGTGTAAAACAACAATATTTCTAAAGAAGTTTTAGTATGCTTTATGTCGTTTCCTGTGTTGTTCCGTAGTCTAGTAATTTCTAATAAGATTTTAGATCTTTTTTTTTTTTAGGTGTGTAGTACATTTGGTATAAACTTGGATTATAGATTTGGTGAGTGAACATATAGACAATGATTGCCAATCTGTGCTTATATAAAGCGGAAAATTTTATTAACTTTATGAGCTGTCTTTTCTGTGAGATGTTTTCTAAATTTCTATTCCCCATTTTTTGAGAAATAGCTTTCCTTTAGAATTAGCTTTGCAATCTCCGACAGAAATTTCTAGTCTGTTCTGAGTATCTTTTTCTCAATTTGAGAAAATAATTTCTCTATTTTATAAAAAAGAAAATTGCAATAGGAAGTGAATATTACGTAGACAAAGATTTTCCTTATTGATCCAGTGAATCCATGTAGCTTAGAACGTTTTATATCGACTTCTCTAATAATTGACGCAGAGGAAATTCACTGGAGTTGAAGTAGCGAATGATTCAATATCATATAGACAATTCTAAGCTCACTCCATGCAAAATGGTTCACAGTGACAAATAAAATTCTCCTAATTTTAAATGAGCACTTATAGTCGATATCCGTCCATTCCCTCATAAAGCACAATGCATTATAAGTTTATGCCCAGAACATTTCACCATCAAATGTTGTCCACTCATAAAAAGGGGATCTAAAAGTTAATAGGAAATTAACTGGATACGAAAACACTTAGAAAACGGCATAAAACTAACGCAAAAAAGTTATTTACAACAGCGGTTGTTTTACACATGGAGAACAAATTTTCATTGCGATTCTCGCTGACGATCACCATCACATTAAACAACTCGCTTCTCAACATATAAAAAATGCAAAAGTAGAATAAATGATGGCATACTTATAGTTGAAATATCTAAAATCATCTTTGAAGCAAATCATTAGGTAAAAAAAATACAATTGACTGAAAAAAATGTTGTGGTAAGATAACTTCCAATCATTATTCATCAACTGAATGTAAGTTTGATAAATATAATAGATGGCCGAATAGATCCCTTTAATAATATTCCCGTGCATTACTCTGCTTGTCATTTTTTTTTTTTTTTTGTATAAACTGTGAAAATATACATGAAGATAGTTACAGCAGCATGTGGATGCAAAGAACTGATGAACAAGGTGGAAGCATCGAAAACATGCCAAATTTTTATAAATAAAATCACAAATCAATGTATAAATAAAACACTGTACTAAGATGATCGAATAGTTGGGCCGGACGGTATAGGAAATATAGCCACCTCCACGACGCATGTCCAAGGTAGTTTTGAAAACAAGAGCTGTATTAAAAACAATTCGTTATATGACCCAATAGAGTGGTAATGCTGTTTTCTTACTAAAAGTTGTCTGTTTTGCTCCAGCTATAGAGAATAAACATATTGTTTTATAGCTTAAATATGTTAAGCAGATAAATATAAAGATCTAAGCAACACTTTTAAATACTAACCAGCTCTGTAGAAATTTTTAAATTTTTTTGAAAAAATGTCAAAAAATGACAAATTTTACCCAAAATTTCGATTTTTGGAGCAAAAGCGCAGACTCAAGCCATTTTTTTTCAGCGGTAAAATTTCACGCAGTTGATGTACTAGTATAAAGGCAACTTTTGGCACCTACCCGTTTTTGATTTTCAAAAAAAAATTTTTTTCGCTCCACCCTACTGTGCAGTTTCGCTCTTTGAAAGTCAGTGGCATAAAGAAACGAAATTTCTTCCATAAATATTAAATGTAACAGATTCTCCATATAGTATAGCAGTGCATTGCAATATTTTTTCCTGCTCTTCTTATTTTTAATTTCCCATTGCAAGATAAACTTGTTGACAATGACAAGTATAAAGTCTTTATTAAACTTTTTTTAATATTTGGAACTAGGTTCGAAAATCTTTTTGTCTATGTTTTGATAATAAATAATCATTTTAAATGCAGTGATTTGGGTAAACCCATACTTCATCAAAGATAACAATGTATTCCCATTTGTCGCTGGCTAAATGATTTTCACATAAGGCTTTATAAAAAAAAAAAAAATACCTTGGTTGAGCATCAGCAAAAGCAGATGAACAGAATATTTACTTTTCTGTAGACTGTAAATATTCATTTATTATTTTGTTTACAATTGCAACAGCTGTATTCAACAATTTTGCAAATAATTTATGCATCAATGGATTTTCCTTTTTTACCAGCAACTTCAGTTTCAGAATATTATAAACAATAAAATCTTTATGTTATTCATTTGGAGTTTCTTTTCCATGTACAAATCTTATTAAGAATGTAGTTCATTTTTAATTTAGAAATTTTTACACCATGTGTTTTACAATTTTTTGAAATTACCAAAAAAGAATAACTCTCCTTGAAAAGTGGACAAATATATCCTCTGATCCATACTGCTTGTTTAAATGCATGAATTGTGAAAGGAGAATTAATTTGAAAGTATCAGAAAATAATTTTAATTTCAAATGATAAGCAGTCAGAAACTTTTCAACCAAAAGATTTACATTTAAAAAATCGTTTATCAAAACTGTTCTAAAAATATATAAACACCTTCTATATGTCACGATTTCAAAAGAGAAATGAACAAATTGCATAAATTATAAATTTCTTTCTATCCTAGGTAAAATAGTAAAGTAAAAAGCATCATACTATTCCATTTGTGCTGTATACAAAAATATTTCTTGTTGAGCCATCCTTGACATAGGTAAGCTGAGCTCCATTGGGATTTCCAACTTTTTTTTGACAAAACGTCATATTTAAATCAGAAACCTGAATTGAAGCTTTTGGTTCCTTATGGGACTGGAACAAAAAATAAATAAATAGAAATATAAGTATCATGATTTTTTTAATAGCCATGATTTCATTTAAATTAATCATTTGTTATCACATTTATTATATATATGTAAATTAACCATTTATTATCAAAATTATTATATATATATGTATTTTTTTTTTAAATCTAATCTGTTAGAAATTGAAATCAATATAAATCTAGTCAACAGGATTACTGTTGTTGCCAGCGCTCAGCAATACTCAGGAAATTCCTGGTCTCATAAATGTGCGTCAGTCCCTATTTTGCAAATGTGAAGTGTGCATTACAGCTGTGGAAAATCTTTTAAGCAATTTCTTTGAGCATGTATACATTAATTACATCCCTGTTAATAAAATGTTTTCTGAAGTATCTCCTCTCATTCTTGTATCAATTCTTTAACTGTGGCAGTGGAAAACTACCTTTTAACTTCTAACCACTTGTGTACCGGCCATAAATTCTATGACAAAATTTACTCGTAAGGCTAATGTTCTATCACCCCATAAAATTTTATCCCCTTTTTCAGATACAGACTGTATATGAATTATTAAGCAATTATTAAATAATAGTTGCTAAAAAGAATAATAAGACTTTGTAAAATACTATACAACGTAGGCTGGGCCGGATTAAGGGGGGGGGGGGGCTAAGGGGGCTGCAGCCCCGGGCCCCAACCAGTCAGGGGCCCTCAGCAGAGGCTTAAGTTGTACCAAAGTTTCATTTAAAACAATTACAGGGGGTGTAAGAGCTGCGCGAAATCGCCGTTTTTTTAAAACTTAACTTGAATTGCCATTTGACGTCATTGCTGTCTGTATCTTTTAAAATTTCCAGGTTTAACAAAAGTAGCGATGAAAACGAAATGAAAAGGGTCGCGCAAATTTCGTCAAAAAAAAAAAAAAAAAAAAGAACGGATTTAATCAAGAATCGTGGAAAAGCACAATTTCCTTCAAAAGGCTGTGGAAAAAGCGTTAATTTCGTCAAAAGGTCGAGGAAAAAGCGCGAATTTTGTAAAAAGGTTACGAAAATAGCACGAATTTTGTCGAACAGTCACGGAAAAAATGCGAACTTCGTCAAAGGATGGCCTGAAAAACCGCGATTTTGGCAAAGAATCGTAAAAAAACCGCAAATTTCATCAAAGGGAGGAAGGAAAAACGCGATTTTTTTTAAAAGATCGCAGAAAAAGTGCAAATATAACCAAGAGTTCTCGGAAAAAGAGCAAAATTTGTCAAATCATCGGGAAAAAAACGCGAATTTCTACAGAGGACAGCGGAAAAACGCGAATTTCGTCAAAGGGTCGTGAAAAAAAAACGCAAATTTTGCGAAAGATTAGCAGGGAAAAAAATGTCAAATTTGCCAAAGTGTGGCGGGAACAGAGAGAATTTCTTGAAAAGTTTTCGGGAAAAAGTGCAAATTTTGTCAAAGGATCGCAAAAAAACTTGAATTTTGACAAAGAACGTCGGAAAATTGCGAATTTCTTCAAAGGTTCGCCAAAAAAACGTAAACTTTGAGAAAGAATGGCAAAAAAAAACATAAATTTTGTCAAAATGCGGCAGAAAAATGAAAAATTTTTGAAAAGTTCGTGGGGAAAAGATCAAATTTAGTCAAAAGATCGTGGAAAAAGAGTGAATTTTGACAAAGAACTGCTAAAAAACGCGAATTTCATCAAAGGATTACCGAAAAAATGCGAATTTCGCGAAAGAACCACGAATTTTGTAAAAAGTTGGCTGAAAGAGCGTTAATTTCATAAAAAATTTGCGAGAAAAGCGCAAATTTAGTCAAAAGAGCCAAAAGGGTCGCCGCCGAAAATAAGCGAATATTGACAAAGAACCGATAAAAAGCGCGAATTTCGTCAAAACATTGCCGATAAAATGCGAATTTTGACAGAAATCTGCAAAAAAACACGAATTCCGTCAAAGGATGGCAGAAAAAGCGCGAATTTCTTGAAAAGATCACGGGAAAAGCACAAATTTAGTCAAAAGATCGCGAAAAAGAGCGAAGTTTGTCAATGAGATGCGGAAAAGTGTAAATTTCTACAGAGGATCTCTTAAAAAACGCGAATGTCGTCAAAGAATCGCTGAAAAACATGAATTTTGGCAGAGAATCGCTGAAAAAATGCTAATTTCGTCAAAGAGTGGCAGGAAAAATGCAAATTTCGGAAAAAGATCACAGGAAAAGTGCAAATTTTGTCAAAAGATCGCGCGCTGAAAAAAGGCGAATTTAAAAACACCATTAAAGAAAAAAAACTGATTAACATTATTCATATTCAAAATCTAAGATTTGTATTTTAGGATTAAAAAAACAAATCAAAGGTGTGTGTGTGTATTTGAGGAGGGGTTGTATCGTGATAGGAGGCTTAAGATTTCCAATAGCGTAAGGGGGGGGGTCCTAAAATTCCCAGTAGCCCCGGGCCCCAGAAGTGCTTAATCCGGCCCTACGTAGGGCTGTATATATACAAATTAGAGTCTTTTACTCTGTGTATTTTCCAGAAAAGCATAAAAGGATATACCATAAAAGTTCAAAGAGACATGAAGAAATAAATAATATCAAATATTGCTATTCTGAATAATTTTTTAAAATTTGATTCTAATCTGTGTTTTGTTCATGAAGTTAATTCGGTACTGATAATAAAAGAAATGCATATTTAATCTTCATCTGGCATCTCATAAAACTAAATTCACAGTAAAAAACTTTTTTTTTCTTATTGCTATGCAGCTATAACAAAACCCTTCTTCAAAGGTTAAACTAGACATTGAGCTAAGTGCATTTGAAAGGAGATCGCATAACTACAGTACCACCCTAGTCTGTGCCGCTTTTTTCCAAATAGATTTTTAATTGACTTTTAAAGACACAGGAGATGTATTGAGAGGTCCATTCAATGAAAACAAGTCATGAATCCCATAGTATTTATTAATTAATTCTAATTAAGTTTTTATCAATTTGACACTTCTTACTTTTATACTGCTATGGGACATTGCATCACACAAATATATCATTATAAGTTGTTATCTAGGCTTTAAAAGACAATGTGCACTGCCCCTGTTATTATGTATGTCCAAACCGATTATGTTTTTCAAGGTCAATATCTCAACTAATTGCTGATAATTTTTTGCTAAAATCATTATCAACAATATTTTTATACTTCTGCTATGATAGGTACTTCCAGCATTCATCAATCATTTGCTAAACACCTGAAAATCCAAATTTGTGTGTTGTGGGAAAATGTGGTTTTCTCAAAAACTAAGGGATGAAAGGTAATCACTATAGTTTTCCTGCAAGATTTAAATTAACATCTACAACTTCTAATTTTTTCATAATTTTAATTTCAGTAGATTTGGAAATAGATAGGGAAAGGGGGCATATTTTATGATAACCCTCGAAATATACTATCCAAAACTAAACTAAATGTATTTGTAAGTTCAGCGTTATGAAAGCCTTCACATGATATACAAAGAAAAGATTTTTTTCAAGTAACTTATTAGTCCTTCTATTCCTAAGTCTTAAATATATTTGTGAATGTTTAATAAAGTGTAAATATGTGGGTCAATAGTCTTTATTACTTCCCCCAATTTGAACTTTCTTTGTTCCATAGTTTACGAGAAACATGGCTGTGACAGACAGACACAAGAGTGATCTTATAATGGTTCTGAATTCAAGTATAAAAGCATTCTCTGTTTGTAGATAATAAAAAGATAATTTATATTCTTATGCTTTTACAGTAGAAAGGCATTAAGAATAATTGCAATTTTTAGTGTATAAATATAATAAAACATTTACATTGAAATTAAAATAAAAATATTTCAATGGAAAAGGAATTTTTGAAGATTGTTTCTTCCTAGTTATGCATAAAACTTACAACTATATGTGCAAATAAGTTTAAAAACTCTAGATATTTTTATCCTAGATTATACTAATACTAATGAATATAGCAATATGTAGAAAGCAGGAAAAATAAAATACAATTATTAAACAGCATGGACTTGTGTTAACAAGGTAGATTTATTAATTAATCTATAAAATTTTAAAGAGATCTATTTTACAATTTTACCTCTTTAACGTAATACTTTAAAGTTCCCTCAATTTCATTCAAAATAAACTTTCTTTGCTGGAACCTGCCATCTTCTTTGCCCCTTTTCCAGAGGAAACCTTCCATGTTTCCTGATGTATAGGCTTGGCGATCTACATGAATAAATTCTTCTCGCTCATATTTGGCTCTAATCCATTGTTCTTTCAAGACACTAAAACATACAAAATATTTCTGCTAATTTAAAAAAATTCTAATAATTTATTAATAATTATATTATTGTAATGACAATGATAAAATATAATGATTTATTAGCAATCAAGAAATATTTATCTTATTAAAACTTTTTCTGTCAAGGAGGAGGGGAGGCAAAGCATTACCAACACTCTCATTTTTTTAAAAACACACACAATCAGAAGGGAGGGGGGGGGGGGGGAAGAGAGAGGATATTTAAATCACATTGCATGGGAAATTCAGATGCAAATTACTATACTTGAAAAGTAAATTGTATCTCCTTCTTTTGGTTCTTGAAAACAATTCTAAATATAATTTAAATCTATATTTGTTTGTTCTTTTTTTTACAGCAAATATTGAAAAAAAGAAGCATATCACAAAATACTAAAAGGATCAAGGTCAATTTAAATGAAAATGAGATGCTTGTTAAAACACTGTTAAATAAATGTAAGATCAATATATCAATAAAAAAATTCAGTTCTTTATTAGATTGACTAACCTATTATATATAAGACCTAAAATTCAGGAAGGATAACCAGATTAAAACATAAAGTTTTAAAATCTTGCATAAGAGTATTTAGCAGGTATGAGTGCCTGCTACTCCATAAATATCATCAATATTTGGAATATTTGCTATTTAGAATTTCAACAGAGAGAACCAAAGCAATGATCACTATAAAATGAAGACCACAAAAACTCAATGAAATTTAAATATTGAGTACACAGAGCATTTTATTACTTTATTTTCTGTTGACAGAGATCATTTTATTATACTTTTATGAGCTAAAATAGCCTTTTATTAAATTTTTTATCAACACATTTACTATTACCTAACTTTTCTTTTTATCTGAATTAGTTTGCTTAATTTTATTAAATTTCACATAAAGAAATTATTTTTTAAGAAATTAAAAGACAAATGGAATATTGTTAAAATCAAGGAAATGATAAAAATATTAATTATTAATTCATAGAGTAAACAAATTCATCTATGAATTCAATTATTTCAGTGATACTTTGTCATGTCTACTTATGATTAATTTAAAACTTTGCAAAATAAATATGCAGTTAAAGATAATTTTCTTTTTCTGAAACAGTTTCTTTTCATCATTTACAAATCATCACCTGAGAATAATAAGGTTCTATCTGTGTTTTTGAAAAAAAGACTCACCGATATAAAAATGTTCTATTTATATCTATGAAGGCATTTCTGGATTAAAATAATGTCATATTATGATTGTAAGGTCATATGTAAATTATATGTAACATCATTTTGATGCAAAAATGCCTTCATAGATACAAATAGAACCTATCTATACCGATAAGTAATTTTTTCAAAAACACAGATAGAACTTTGTTATTCTCAGGTGACAAAATGTTGGTAGGGAAACTGACCAGAGAAAACATATTACAAACAATGATATAACTCATGTGATACTCAAGTAAGCTGAAATACAATTTTGAATTTTATTCATATTTTTATCAAGAAATCTAATTTTTTTAGCATAAATTTGTTTTCTTAGAAAAATGTCAGAACTAATTGATTGTTTGGTCAACCAATGTAGCCAAATTATACATATTGCCAAACTATTCGCCAAATTATACAAATTCAGATACTTTTCAGCAATGAAAGAACAAAAATTTGTAAAACACTAACAAAAATAAAAATTTAAAATCATTTGATGATATAAACGTGTGTTGTGTTCAATATCAAATGAATGTGACATTTACTATCATTTAATCTTATAGTTTGGTGATAGTTTTTTGGTTGATGGGACAATCAATCAGTACCAAAATTTCATACAAGTTATAATTTTTTTTTATAAAATTAAAAAATAAATTTCATTTTGAGTGTATTTTAATTATTTTAGATATTTTTTATTCATAGTTTAAAATTTATCTTTGAGATTTGTCTTGAAATAAAAATGATATTTGCTGAACAATTCTACTAATTTATAATACTCTTCAAAATTATATTATAATTTTTATAGCAAACTTTTCATTCTTTTAAACATATTACATATTTTCAAATTAATAACATAAAATATTAATATTATTGGCATAATCAAAGAAAACATAATAAAAATATTATTTATGCAGCAATCATTGTTAAATCTCATGACAATTAGCGAAAAGCATAAGAGTAGCATTACAGTTACCCAAACACTTCAAATAATAATTGTAAGCTGCTATATTATTTTAAAATAGGTTCTTACTCTGGATCATCTGGACAGGGTATTCTATAACATACTGGAACAAATGCTTCATATTTTGCTTTAGCCCTCAAGTTGCCAACTTCTTCCATCATACTCAATTGATCTGCATCCCAGTTGTCCAGGATGATAGACTTTACTTTGCTGATATGTGCTCCTAAGTTGCGATGAAATCCAGCACAAGATGTACATATAAATACGCCGATGTTGTAAGATCCCCATTCTGGATCTATAAATTCAAATAATAAATAACATTTAAATCATGAATACAGAACATTCTCTCAAATCCACACAGCTTGGGAGGTGTGCAGATTTTAGAATTTTGCTGATTTCATTCATTGATTTGTTTGCATTTTTAAAACTGTAATTTTAATGTAATTAGCATAATTAATAATGTAAATGAGATTATAATGAATGCATGTAAAATATTAAAATTATTAAGCAAAGTAAAATTAAAAAAAATAAAAAAAAATCCCTGTCGGCTGGGCCTATAGGCGGAGGTAGATTTCGAAGAGTGCTCATTTCAACAAAAAAATATATATGATTAGAGATAAACCCAGTTTAATAACTTCATTTGGCCGCTTATGAAAAGTTTTTAATTTCATTTTCCTGCAAAAACTGGTTTTATCAGAATCATCTTAAGAAAAATTCAGCTCAAATGCCCATTATAACAACATATTTTGAAATAGATTCTAAATTTATTAAAAAATCGACCAAAACAGTACATTATACAGTTCCTAAATAACAAAAAACTGCCAGTTGAAAGCATTTGAGAAAAAAATTGAATTTAAAAATGAGTCATAAAATAACCGATTTGTTGTTTGAATACATCCTTAATTCTTTAATCATGATTGCTTCGGAAAATTTTGTGCGAAATACTCACTTTGACAGCATTTTTAAAAATATATTCTATCTTTCTCAAAAAACTGGCCAATGCGTCACAGTATATAGTTTCTAAATAAGAGGATCTGTAAATTGGATGCATTTGAGAGCGAAAATGGATTTTAAAACGAGTCATAAAAAACGCAATTTGCTATGTGAAAACTTCCTTAAATTTTCAAATCTCGAAGACTTCGGGAAATTCTGTTCAAAATACCCTTTTTGGTAGCCTTTTTCAAAATATATTCTGTCTTTATCAAAAAACCGATCAATGCATCACATTATATAGTTCCTAAATAAAAGAATCTGTAAATTGGATGCATTTGAGAGCAAAAATGGATTTAAAAACGAGTCAGAAAAAAACGCAATTTCTTATTTGAACACTTCCTTAAATTTTCAGTCTCGATGATTTCTGAAAATTCTGTTCAAAATACCCTTTTTGGTAGCCTTTTTTGAAATATATTCCGTCTTTATCAAAAAACTGACCAACGCATCACATTATATAGTTCCTAAATAAGAGGATCTGTAAATTGGATGCGTTTGAGAACAAAAATGGATTTAAAAACGAGTCAGAAAAAAAACGCGATTTCTTATTTGAATACTTCCTTCAATTTTCAGTCCCGATGACTTTCTGAAATTCTGTTCAAAATACCCTTTTTGGTAGCCTTTTTTTGAAATTTATTCTGTCTTTATCAGAAAATTGACCAATGCGTCACTTTATACAGTTTTTAAATAAGAGGATCTACCATTTGGATGCGTTTAAAATCAAAAATGAATTTAAAAATGAGTCAGAATATAAGCCGTTTGGATTTGAGGTTTTTTTTCTCCAACTCCTATTTTTGTTTAATTTCTTTTTGCTATACGAATTGGTCCTATGAAAAACTTGTGAATATAAAAGTTGTAGATATTTTTGAGAAGATGTAAAATAAATTTAATCAGATTTGATATCTTAAAAATTGACGGAGTTATGGATTTCTCTCTTTTTTCCGCGCCCTTTTTCTTTTCGTTTTTAATTTTTTTCATCGGTAAAAGTTGTTCCTATCAAAAACTTGTAAATACAAAAGTTTTAGATAATTTTAAGAACATTTATAAAAAATTTAGTTGGACTTGATATCTTGAAAATTGACGAAGTTATGAATTTTTTTCTCTCAAAATCCCTGTTTTTTTCGCCCCTTGAGCCCACTTCTAAATTTATCAAAAATCTGTCATATATATACTTTTGGCCCATTTTTAAGAAGTAATATAAACTTTAAACCGATTCGATATCTACTTTAATTAAGAAGTTATGGCGTTTTTTCGGTTTTCACAAAAACGCCCCCTATTCCGACCCCCTTGGTCCGATTTTGCCCATTAACGAACTCATCCAAGATTTTATCCCCATTGATTTTATGTCCAAGTTTGGTGGAGATTGGTGAAGAATTATAGAAGTTATCGTGTCCATAAAAAAGTGAGATATATATATATATAGATAGATAGATAGATAGATATATATATATATAAACTGGTGCGATTGCAATAGGTAGTATTTCTTACGAAATCTACCTAAAATTAGACAAAATTAAAAGCAAAGGTCAAATACATAATTATGTATAGTTAAATATTCATTATAAAGATAAGATGCATCTTTCCTAAATTATTTAATGAAACTTGCATCATAAAGGTTGCATTACTAATTCAGATCAAAATCATAAAATAGGATATATTTATTTCAGGTTTAGCCAGACTTAATAATAAAAAAAAAGCTTGATTAATGCATAAATGCATTTGGCAAAAAGATTGTGATTACCAGTTGATATTATCAATAGATCATCTTGAATTTTTTCAGAAATAAATTTATCTTTCCTTCATGAAAAAGCATAAATTCAGTATTATTAATGAAAATTACAGATTAAAATATATACAGAATTTATACAAAAATAAAAAAGTCAAACTTTGTCCCTACATTTGAATTGAAAGCTTCATTGTTACATCAATAAATTATGTGTGGATTTTAGAGAGTTGCATCTGTAAGGAAATCTACTGTATTAGCATTCATCAAATGAAAGATGCATAATTATCATATAGATTAAGATTTCTTGTTAAAATTGAAAATTTTTTAATGCAAAAACTTTAAATTTAAAAAATATATATATATATACTGCATAAGCAGCACAGAAATAGTAGATATGAGTTCAGGCTCAGTTTTTGGAGCATGAGACCAATGAATTAGAATCTGAGCATGTCCAAATCTAAAACAATTTGTGTGATCAGAGCCTGAGCCCTATACTGAAAGTACACAATCCAAATAATAATCATAATACTTAAAAAGTTTTCCTAAATGAAAGATCTCATTTTTAACAACTTCTTATATGGTATTAACTGTTAATCCTCAGCATATAGTTAATATTTTAAGAAATTTACTTTAATTTTATCAAAAGAAAAATTTAGTATCAAATATATTCCCCGAAAAAGATTCTTTATTTTTCTTCCACAGCAAGCAGATGTGTTAGACACATTAAAGTGTATTTTATAAATAAGTGAATGAAATTTGCAGAAATTACTATTTATATAATGAACAATCAAACATTTTTTTCTATTTCCTATAAAAAGCATATGGCACAGATGTCATATAAGCACCACATTTGCACATGTTTTTTCCTCCCGCCAATGTGGTGAAAATTTTATTTTTGAACATTACTTTAAAATTTCATGCAATAACAGAACATGATTTTTTATTGCAATGTAAAAATAAAATACTAACGTGAAAAAATGAAAGAGATTCTAGTATTTTAAAAAAGGAAATAAAAATAATTAAATAATTTGAAAAAAATAATTATTAATATAGTATATAATAAAAAATAACTTAAAGAATTAAATCTATATATATAAGAGTAAATAAACATGAATTAAATAAAAAAATGAAACGATAAATAAAAAAGTATAGATATTAAATTTAATAATTAACAAAACAGTAAATATAATCATCAGAATAAATCGTAAATATTAATACTTACATCATATTGAATGCATGTAGTTGTATCATTTAATCAGCACATTTCATTGAAATCTGTATTTTTTATCATTTTATTTCCTAACAATTGTTATAAACTTATTAGAAGATCATTTAAAAACGATCTTCTCCTTGCCACAGATGTGCAATGCCAAATTGGCGGGGGGAAAACACGTGCAAATGTGGTGCGTATATGACATCTGTGCCAAGCATACACCTTTTATAATACTCCTAACTTTGAAAATCAGCTTAAATTTACACATTATTACCTGAAAGATCTGATGCTTTCATAGGAAAAAAAGAAACAATGCTTGATTATTTTCTATCGGGAATAATGAAGCATGTCAATTTTATCAACTTATAAATGAAAGTAACTTTGTGATTTTGAAATAGAGATGCAATGAATATTCGGTATTCAGCCTAGTTGCCAAACATTCAGTTAGGTTGAATGACAAACTATTCAGTGTACCAGATATTTGGCTTGGCCAAATATTCAGTTGAGCCATACATCAAAACAGTAGCGTAGCTATGTTTTTTGGTGCCCAGGGCCAGCAAGAAATTTTGCGCCCCCACCCCAATATAGATATATAACAATTTCTCTCAATTTGGCGCCCCTAGGCCTCGGCACCCGGGGCGGACGCCCCCCTTAGCTACGCCACTGCATCAAAATATTCAACTAAACTGAATACTTAAAAAAGTTTTAAAAGATTTTTTAAAACCTTATACTTTGACTTTAAACTATAAACTTATAAGGATGTTCAAAATAACTAGAAACAAAATCCTATTTAAATAAAGAAAATGTTTTTACATTATTTATTTGCATCTTGTAAAGTATAACTTAAGAAAATTAACCATTAGTGAGAATTTTCACAGAAATTAATGATGTAGAAAAAAAATCTGGAAATTGTCTAATATATAATCTGTTTCTTACTTTTTTTTTTTTTCACAAAAAGGATACTTTTAAACAATCTTTCAAGAAAATTGTAATTACAATATATTATTCATTCATAAATAAATACAGTGTATCTATTCTCACTTATGGCCAAACTTGTATTTTCATTTGTTACTTTAACAATAATGAAGATAAAAGTATAATTTCAAGAGACTTGCTTTGATTTTTGTGTAATATGATATGATTGCCACCATTTATATCAAAACAACTATGAGTTACACATCCCTTTATTCAGAATTGACATTATTTACACAACTTCAATGCCACTGGTCAAAGTTCAATCATTTTCAATGATATCAACACATTTAATAAAGGCAAAATTAATATAAAACAAACCTTGCTAAAATTATTGATAAAGCTGTAAACGGAACAAGATTGAAAACCTCTATGTTTACAATCTCTTAAAATGTAACTATTCTCCAAAATAACTCAAAGCAGAGTTTGTTCAGTATAAAGTTTAATAGTAAAAAGTTCTCGTTTATCAAAACGTACGTTTTTGTATTAAACACTGTGTAAAATTGTTTTACAAATTTTAAAACCTTTAAACTTTGAAATATAAAATTATTCGACCTAATTAATACTATTTGGTTAGCCGAACATTCGGTATTCGGTTCGCCTGTAGGCCGAATATTCGGCCAAATCATTATTCAGTGCACCTTTAATTTGAAACATCAAAAAAGGTAATATAATGCATTTGATTGATTCTTTAAAATTACGAAATTTTATTTCTCTATTACGAGAGCTGCAATCTATTATAATACGAATAAACTTGACTTGAGCATCAGATGTTAAGTTTTGGGAGATTGTTGACTAAAATTCTAATCGCTTCTTTTCGTGTAAATATGTAGGTTCTTAGAAATAAATGTCACACTTTTATAATTTAAATTTTAAAGAATATCGAACATCAGTAGTCCAAAATCTATAGATATTAGACTAACAGTTAGATATTCAATATAAATAAGCATTAGACACTTTCGCGATTTCTAATCTATAACGCTGTTCAACCTCCCGACAGCTGCAGCTGAAGTATGACTCATAACTAATGACCGCACCTTTTTATTATTATTGTTATTTTCTTTTGTTGACAAACGAAAATTACTTTTTTAAAGAAATATAAAATAAATAATAAGTCAGTGAAACACTGATACACAAATGACAGATAATACGAAACAAAATAATGTAAGAATAGTAAATTATAAATTTTATTCAAAAATTTAATAACTTTCCATCATAAACAATCAATTTGCATGTATGAAAATGGTAAACAATATCAATCTTTCTTATGACATTATTTAAGCTATTGAACAAATTATATGTGCTAAAAGTGATAAATACGTAGTTACGCGCTGTTAATTATCTATTTTTCTCTAACATTAAAGCAACAACAAAAACAATGGAACTATAGAGGAATGTTTACAAACAACGAACTTACTTTTCTTGCCACATTCAGCACAGTTTGTATTCCCAGTTTTTTTAACTAATTCTTGAAGACGTCTTCTTATGGATTCTGCCATATTTGTGTTGACGATTGAATTAAAATTACTAATTTCAGTACGATCATGACTCATGTGTGATTTTCCATGTTTACTGCGCCCAAACGGGCGGAAGCCATGTTGAAACTTCCTGAATTTCCCTCCGGTAGATGGCGGCAGTGAGGAGCTTTTTGCTGCTGATAATCCTACAAGCCCCAGCTCCTCTGCATCTTCTTTCCCCGAGCGTGCAGATCTCAAACAATCAAGAATGCAGGTTATAATGACCCATGTAAACATATGTACTAGTTCTGTTTGGAATAAAAATGTGAAAAGGTGAGATAAATATGTGCTATTCGGCGGCCCTGTGAGATAAAGAAAATGGAAGGAAGAGGAAATCCCACGTCCGGCATTGGATGCCATGTCTGTGGGCTGGTGTTGGCTAGAGGAGGAAGTGTCAGAGTTCCCAGAAAAAACGTGCGCCTGATTGCGGGCAGACCTCTGCTGGCTTGGGTATTGCACCCAATGCTTGACTGTAAAAGTAATTTTCATATTTAATTATGCTTTCACTTCCTTCTTACAAAAACATATTGGGAATTGGAGATAACGGAGATTTATTTAAATATATTTTTGGGGAAAGCATAATGAGGATTTTTAAGCATGTTATATCATTGGCACCGTCAAGCAACAAGGTATAGGAAGGTGGGGGGATACATTGCTTCTCTCTGGATTTTGAAATTTTTTTTAAATTTTCTTTGTTACTCATAATTTTGAAAACAAAATTCACTCTTTACAAGTAACAAAAAATAATTAAGGAGAAAGCGAAACTAGGAATTTATCGCCAGGGGGGAGGGGGGGAAGGGAAGTCTGACCGAAAAATCACAGCGCCTCTGAGAAGAAAAGGGCCCCTTTCGTTAGTAGGGGTGGGGGGGGGGGGATGTTCAACGAAAAAGGAAAATATTTCAATTTTTCTTTTTTAATATTTTTTATTGCTAAGTTACTGTATTGCTTCTTATTTTGATATGTTTTAAATATTACCTTGCACAGGGAAAAAAAGAATTCCAAACAAAACAAAACTTATTTTACATTTATATTTTTCACTTATAAAATGCAACCTCAGGGGCATGTGGTCAAAATCTTGCCTCTCTTTGGATTTCGTTTGTCGGCACCTATATTGAACTAAAATTTAAAACATTATTGGTACCAAATACAAATATCTTACATACAAATATACTTGTTCACTATAAAAGAAGATCTATTACCTGCTTAATATTCTATTTTAAATTATCTTTATTTATTATTATTATTATTGAGTAATTTACTATCTAATGTACTGTATAAATATATACCATGAACAGAATGAAATAATTTGGATAAGTGAATCCTGTTGTATACAGATAATTGTATAATCTTGGAAAGAACAATGCATTCTTTCAAGCAAGAGTTTTCTCCATAATCTGACCAAATTAATTAATTTTTTAGATATTTCTATTTTTATCTTTTTATAAAATATCTTTATATAAATTCTTTTTGTGTAAATGGTCAGAATTTAAGCTCACCTAATTCTGACCATTTGCATTTGTTTTCACAACAAATTCATCTTCAAAAGCTTTCGTTTTCGTCAGTTTGTTTTTCGAATTTCAACCATTTTAAACCTTCTTTAACAATTTTTCTGGAAATTCTCAGCTGTATAGACAGGTGAACCCATTTTATCTGCAAATTGTTTCAGAAAAAGAACATCAAAAACTACAAATATTTAAATGCCTGAGAATTTTTTTTGTAAGTCAGAATAATAATTATAATAAAGAAAAAAAAAATATTGAAAGAGCTCGAAGTCCATGATCCAATTCTCATCTATATATTACATTTAGTTTGCATTAAGTTTTTGTGCAATGCAAGGCCGTAGCTAGAGGGTCAGGTCCGGCGAATCTAGCCCTTTACCGTAAAAACTGGCAGTGGTTTATTTATGCAAGGCTAAATTATTTAAAAATGAAAGCAAGAAAATAAAATACATTCAACGAAAAAAAAAAAAAAAAAAAAAAGAAATTCCTAATTAAAAAAAAAAAAGTTTATAGTGTAAAAGACAATTAATATTTATAATTATATCATGTAATTAATATATTTACTATTTGAAATTGAAAACTTCGAATAAATTAATTTGCTCACATCTTGATAAAATTAACAAGTTTTTTCGAAGACAAATTACAAAATTTTAAAAATATTAGAAAAGTATGCAGAAATAATGTGTTTTGAAAAAAAAAAGTATTATCTCAGAGCAAATCATAGTGCTGTTTATGTTCTTGTGTTTATTTTTTATGTTTCAACCTGAAGAAGCACGATTCTTTTGTAAGAAACGCATTGGTTTTGCGTAATTTTCTGGTGTTTTAATAAGATATTCTATTTAATGAAATTCAAAATCAAGAATTATAACTAATAACTATACTTGACTTTAGATTTATTTGTTTTTCAACTCTTGCATAACTGATCATTCCTTTTTTCTGGAACCTTTTAAGAAATATTTTCTATTTCGCCAAATTCAGAAACCTGAATCATATATCAGATAAACTTTAATTTAGAATGGTTTGTCGTGTATTCTGTCTGATGCATAAAGTGCACCTAAACTTTCGAACCTCATTTTCCCATTTTTAGATATACTGGCCGTATAACGTGCAAATTCTTCTTTTCAAAGAAACCGTCATCAGATAAATAGCAAAAAATAATGATCATTGTAAAATATTGTATCTATTATTTATCATGTAATCCAATACCAACTTTTTAACCCCTTGGGGACGAGCGATACATATATGTGCCGTGAAAAGGCTTAAGAATCCTTGTTTATACCCACCAGTAAAATTTTACTAAAAAATTTTCCTTATTTAATCGAAGCATTTTCTCGATTCAATCAGGCACAAATTTCTGTTTTTAAAAACCGGTGACAAAACATTAAAAATTTTGCAAAAGACGCCGTCGCGAAGGGGTTAAACAGCAAATAGCATTTTTATTAAGTTAGAAATTTCAGTACGTAAGAACTAAAAAAATTTTGATCATAAGATGACATTATTTTTTTTTCTTTCTTTCTTAAAAGGACCTTGAAATTGTTCAAAATATCGATTTCTTTTTTTTATTAATATTACTAAAAGCTTCTTTAATTGTGAATATTTTTACACCTCATTTTTACCTATAGAACAACTATATCATGCAATATTTTAAATTTTGTTAATAGATCCAGCGCACTGACCCATACAAATGAAAACTTTAAACTGATTTTTCTGAATGTTCATATTTTTATAACTTGTTTGTTTGATAAATGCTAAGGCCTTTTTTGTTAATTTAGATAAAAGTTCGATTTTTTTCCTCAATGGTATATTTAATATTTTTGTGCGTGAATTTAACATTCAAGTTTACAGTTATTTAAAAAAATATTTATATTGCGAGTTTGCTGAATTTCTTTATTTATTTTTATTTTTTTTTCTATATACGAGAGGGAAAAAAAATCCCGTACATCTAAAATCCATGCACAGTTTTATGTAGTATATTCTAATGAATATGTAAAAAAAAATCGAAGCCAAAATATTCATATTTAAAAAAATATTAGGGATTTTTAAAAAGTTAAAAAAAATGTAAATTTAAATTTTAGTAAAATAGGCTGTTCTATAAGATTTTTTAAAATTTTATTTACTTTTAGTATTAAGCATTGTGCCATCAGATATATTACAGTATTATTCAAAGTTGGTTTCAAAAGTACTGTGTCTCCTTAAACCTTCACCTACCGAATTATGAATTCATGAAAATTTTACATTCTAAAGCATTTTACATAAATTGTTGAAACTAAATTAAAAGATTTACATAATCATTTTATGAATTTTTGAAGTATTTTAGAAGGATTAATTAAATTTGAATTTACAGGGATTTTGTGCAATATTTATATCCCCACTCAAATATTTTAATTTTAAATTGTTTTCTTAGTATTTTGTAGAATTATAAAATGTACAAATATGATATTCTTACAATGTAAATATAGAAATATTTTCGCATTGAAAAATCCCCATCCCCTTCCCTCAGCGCTAAGAAAGTTGAAAAGATATAAAGGCAAAAGAAATCATCCTTTTAAAAATATTTTTGTTTTGTGTAACCAATAATGCTTTTGGAACAAAATAAAATAATGTATCTGTAACTCATTCTAAACAGTATTACAATTAATCGACGTATTAAAAGAATTTTATAATAAATAATTTTAATGGTACTTATAATTACCGTCAGTAGATAAAGGGTTAAGGCCCCTTATCAGTCAGACTGGAAATCCTCCTATCAAACGTTAAACCTTAGGCTTGGAATGCATCGTTGGAGTGCATATTTCTTAAATTTCTCCTCGCGGTAAATTATTATTATTATCATTTCGTTCTGTTTCCTGTACTCTGAAAAAAAAAAAAAAAAAAAAAAAAATCTGTAAAGTTACTATAATTTTCTAGGAAACGAATTCCTGGAACTTTTTGTGTAACAGCAACAACAAAAATTCATGTGACAGATATATGTTTGCACGGTAAATCTAACCCTCTGTAAGGTTATTAAAAATTTTTGCAGGAAACTAGGATGCATAGAATCTTTTTTTGTAATTGCAATCCGGGTTACAGATAAAATTTCTGTAAGATTGTTGTCATTTTGGTATAACAGCTACTAGCTACAGATTTCCTATTTAGCTACAGATTTCCGTAGCTTTACAAAAATTATTTATGTAAATTTACATTTTTTTTTCTTTTTGGGTGCAGTGTGCAGATAAAATTTTAATAAGCATACAGATTTCTGTAATTTTACATCTGTAAAGTAACAGTTTTTTAGCACTTTTCAACTTTGTTGAAAAGTGCTAAATGAATGCTTATGCATTCGGTTTGACTGGCCGCCTGTCCACGTTCTAACTCCTGTATATACACTCGGTTTGCTCTGAAATTTTTGGACGCGTTATTGACATTTTCCCTAGCACGAACCCTATTGCAAATGAAGCTTCTACCATGATTAGTTTATTTATAGAGAAAGTCAAAAGTTTTCCATTACATTACGGCCTATGGGAAAAATCGTTACAAAGGAAATTTAAAGATGTTACATCCTGTCAAACATATTAAAATTTATATGCATCTACGAGGTGCACTAAAATATGCATTCTATGAAATATGCGGTGAAAATAAAGCTATTATTAACTTACAACTTACAGGGCCACACAAAAGAATTTCATTACATAACCTTAAAGGGGGAATAGTGTGCGACATACTTTCAATATATTAAACTGTTTCATGTATAATAAAATTCATGTATGTCATTGAGGCTTCATATAAATTATACGAATTATACGATACTGCCTTGTATAATATGAAGTACATAGCATTTACAGGAACACACAAAACACTTCAAACAGTATATTCTTTCCAAAGTACTGTATATGTATCCGCGATGATGGCTGATGGATGGATGAAATGCATTTTAATTATGATATGCGAGTTTAAATTTCAATAAATCTATGCACATTATATTATGTGTATAAATGCTATTGTTGGTATACAGGGCTACCCAAAAGAATGCGCCAACGTTACTGAATATGAGCATAAATTATTTAAAGGTGATTCTTAAATGCGTTATGCATTTTTACGTTGAATTGCATTCATTTATGTTTGCAAAACATCGATAAAATTATAAACAGGGCTACGCAAAGAATTGGACACATAGACGCCAATAAATGATAATTCATGAGAATGTGATTTCAGTTGTTTTAAGAGTTTTTTATTTTAAAATAAATTTTAGCTTAATGCTGACGTGTATTAAAGGTACAAGGTAAACTACATGATTGAACAAAAGTATTCAAGTATGTTTTCATCTCTAGTATAAATTACTGAAAAAGAAATTTCAAGCTACTAGGCATTTTCTTACAAAACTAAATTTTTCCATTATATAGTAAGTATATCAATTGACAGATCAAAAACTAGGCTGTTCAAAAGTATTGGGATACATATTTGGCTATATGCTCTTATTTCCCTAAATAAAGAACTTTTGTTAAAGATTTCATGAAGTGTTGGAAAGTGCTTCATAATCTATGCTTAACGATTTTTCTTACTTGTTCTTTCCTAACGGTGTATGCTTTTTTTTCCTTTGAAATTTTTTTTTTCTGTTTTTATTGAACAAAATATTTTTTAAATATAGTGTAAGTTTTATTTGAAGTAGTAAAATCTTATTTAAATTTTCCTCTTTACTTAGAATATTAAATTAAATATATATTTAAGAAACATTTTGGCAGACAAAAAAATAACACATTCTTCATGAAGAACACACGGAATTCAGAAACTAAAAACTTTAATTTTCCGAAGAAATATTTGAAAAATAAGAATGCATTCCAAGCTCATAGGTTTAACATTAGCGAGGAAAATTTCCAGCCTGACTGATAAGAAGCCTTTAAGCCTGCTAGTCACTCAGTTTGCGAATTCGTCTCGCTAATGTTAAGTCTATAGGCATTTGATACATTCGTGTATTTAAAATATTTGTTCAAAGAATTGATATTTTTAACTTCTTTTTTCTCTGAGTTTGTTTTTTAAAAAGTCTCACTGTTTTTCTTGGTTCTTAAATTATTTCTAAAATGTACGCTTAATATTATACGAAGAGTTACTCTCAGTATGTCAGTTTTTAAAACATAAAATATCAAATTAAGCTTAGATTACAAAAATATTTTGTAAACAAAGAACAAAAACGGTATCTTTAAGAACAGAAAACGGAAAAAAGAAGTTAAAAATATTAATTCTCTGAGGAGATATTTTAAATATTAAAATGCATCAAACGTCCATAGACTTAACATTACCGAAATGAATTCAAAAACTACTGAGTGATTAGCAGCCTTAACCCGTTCTGACTTAAAAACTTCGATTTAAAAAAAATACTTACCTAGATGTTAGAATACATCATTTGAAGATGCAAGAAGAATTAAAAAAGACTGGAACATAAAGAAACACACACACACACACACACATATATAATATATATATATATACACATATATATATACATTGGTTTAAAGTTACTGTTTTCAAATCTGCAATAATCAGAAAATTACATACTTCTCATAAACGTTGTCGATTTTCTAATACAAAATTTTAAAATATACGAACTTATATTTGGAAAAAATCTGTTTTTTGGACTTCTTCAGCTTTTTTTTAAAAGAAATTTAGGGAGTTTATTTTAGCAATAACGATGCGAAATTGTTCAAACGATAAATAAATAAAAAGTTAACTCAAAGTCTCCGTCTCTTAACAATTTTACGAACAATTTATGTTTACTGATGCGTTGGTGGATCGCCGCAGTAAATAAAATCGTCTTTTAAAGATTACTGTATAAGTAACATTCATTTTTAGGTATGTTGCAGATATGTGATGCAGAGACATAAAGGAATAATTTTTAGTCTTTTATTTTTATAATTGAAGTATTACGGCAGCTATAATTTTTATACGTTTTCTTCAATAAAAAGTACCGCCGAAATATGCCGTATTTGGGGCCGTCCATAAATGATGCTCCCATGAGGGAGGGGGGGGGGGTCATGAAATTGAGACAGTTTGTGACAAGAGGGTCGGAGGGGATAAGGAGAAATTTGAAATCACATATTTTGGTTAAAATAAAAATATTAAAAATCAGCATATTAAATTTTGAAGTTATTTTAAAATTAAAGTATTTTGTGTTCACAAACTAAAGATAAAATTTAAAGCCAAGTATTCTATTAAGTTACATTTCATGTTCCAAAATACTACTGTTTTCAATTGTTCTTTCATATTAATATTGTGTTACTATTGCAGATTAATGATAAATTTGTTGTAAACCTTAATCTTATTTCATAGAAAATAAGTAAACAAATCATTTTTATTGTTATTCTCACAAAAGTCACTAAAATACGCAGTTAAAGTTTAAAAATAAAATTTGAAATATGATCTATTGCATAGAGCTTTTTTTCTAAACTACAAGCGTATGTATATATAATATAGCATGACATGTGACAATGTAGGGGGGAGAGAGATGTGATGAAGTGTGACAATTTGTGACAGGGGGGGGGTGAAAATATTGGAACCCCTTTGTGATCGTTAAACAAAAAATACTTGCAGAATTGACATCCTTTTTTAAAGAATTTTAAATAAGTTTTATAATTTGTAAAATTAAAAAATATGATCTCCAACTAAGAATTAATTCTGAAATTAATTCAATTTACACCGAATTATTTGTTAGAAAGAGAAAATTTGTATTACTGACGGTCATTTTTTAAAGCTTTATGAATTTTCTAAGAACTTTTGTACTTTTCACGAATTTAAAAACACAAGCTGAAATTAAGAATTTTAATTTAGATTGAATTATTTGTTATCTTAAAAGAAAAAGTCCTTGTAGAGCTTGTGTTTGTTATTTTAAATCTTTTACGTTTTTTTTTTTAAAGTGTTTAATTTATCAAATTAAAAAAAAAAACTGTAATTTAAAAATATTTCACCTAAAAATGATTTATTTGTTATTATTATTTTTCTTGTAGAAATATCATTTGTTTTTAAAATACCTTTATAAGATATAAAATCCAAAATCATGAACTGTAATTAAGAGGTAACTTAATTTTGATTTATTTGTCATCCCTTTATTAAAAAAAGAAAGAAAATAAAAGTATTGGTGGCTCTAATTTTAGAGCTTTTATGATGTTATAGAAAGCATAATCTATAATTTATAAATATTTTAATTTAGATTGGTTTATTTGTCATTTTTTTCTTCTAAAAACGACTGTGATAAAGATGAAATTTTGAATCTATAAACTCTATTGCTCCTTTGATAATGTAACCTGTTTAAAGAATTTGATTCAATTAGCAAATATTAAATACATAAATACTATTTTACATTTTAATAAAATAATTTAAAAGTATATATATATATAAAAAAAAATCGGAGTCGAATTCAATATTTCCCAAAATATCCAGAACTTGCGCCGAGTATTTTTTTATAAAATAATTTACATTCCATAAATAAGCATGTTTATGCATATAAATTTTGATATCAAATAACTAACAACAAAATGAAAAATAAAATTTTATCTATTTTGTATTATTTTTTTTTCTTTCAAGCGCAAGGCTATGTGCGGCCTCACATGTCGCACACCCCTAAAGGTGGCTCTGTTCTTAACTGATTGAAATTTCAGTTTAATATGTGGTGTGTATAAAAAAAATCTGTAGATCACACAAGCTGCAGAAATATTTAAAGTTACCATACATGCGCAGTTAAACGGGAAAAAAATGATTTTCAGAATCTTTAAGTTTTTGGCTTTTTTGAATACCACTATTACCTTTAAGAAAAAGTTGTTCTTTTAAATCGCTGAAATGCTTCAATCAAACAAAAGAATATTTTCTGTATTAAAATGCTGGTATCTAAAAAACCCGGAGACTTAGCAACTCTCTGTTTTGCGTTCTACCTCTGGATTAAATGTTAGCAAATCATGAGGAGTGTATCAAATCTAATAGATCATAGAAGATGTGCATATATTGCGTAATCACTTTAGATAGAAAGAGGAGCTAGCAATTGATATCGCAAGATATCTCTATAGGACAGGTTGGACTTGTTTTTTATATCGTTATAATTTTTGATCCAACCAAACTTTTCTCTTTTTTTCAGTAACCCTGTTCTTTACATCAAAATAGTCTGTTACTTCTTTAAAAAAAATATTATTTTTATGTTTTTCTGAAATTTAAAAGCTATTATCAAAACCATTAAATGTTTATAAAACTATTTCATTCCAAAATTTGGAATACCCCAATGTTTGCTATTCCTGTTGTTCCGTAATGTGCGCATATAATTCCTGTTCGAAAAATCAGAAGCATAATATGAAGAAATTGATACTTGCATTTACTAATAAAGAAAGACAAAGAATGTTGTCCATTGTTTTGTTTATAAATTCTGCTTTTAACCTCTCCGAGCAGGAGGCAAACGTCTACATTAGTTAGTACACAAACCTGTGACATAACATGAGGCACAAATAAACCCAGCATCGGTGAATATACATTTAATTGTAATTAATTTTTCAATGAATTATCAGCATTGAAATTATTGAATTTTTAATAAGTGATTGTAACATTACTAGTGTGATAATCACTTATTAAATATTCAATAATTTCAATGCCAATTTCACTGCTGATAATTAATTGAAAAATTTAATTTAATGAGTGATTATCACATTACTAGTGTGTTAATTACTTATTAAATATTCAATAATTTCAAGCCTAATTTCACTGCTGATAATTAATTGAAAAATTAATTACAATTAAATATAAAATTAAATGCCAATAATGGTTTATGATAAATGTCACATTCACTTGACATTAAACACGTTACACATATTTGTTACGTCACCAAAGGATTTTTAATTGGACGTTTTATTTGTATTTTTATTAATCTTTTACTAATTTTTTTTTTCGTTTTTTAAAATAAAAATTAAGCCAATTAGTATAATTTAGGAGTAATTTATATAATTGGTCGATAGAATAATTAAATAGTATCCACAATTCAGTAATAGAGCATTACTACGTGTTAAAAATATTTACATATACACTTAAATTTTACTTTTGAATTGCAATGCATTTTATAAATAGTTTACATATGTTTTAATGGTACACTTACACTAGCGTTTGTTTGGAAAGTCGGGTGGAGTGACGCCAGATTATTATTATTATTTTAATTAAAAAAGTGAAGTAAACATTAGGTACTATATAAAACTATTTCAATGGTTATATTTTAGCATTCACCCCAACGTCAATAGCAATACAGTGAAACCTTTCAAGTTAGACACATTCGTAAGCTGGACACTTGATTAAAGTTATTTTTTCTTTTTCTTCTTTCAATTTCTTTTGACACGGAATTCCGTGATTCGATTAATGAATGATTTCTGTTACCAAATACATCTACGAAATTCAGAACAACATTACTAGCAAAATAAAAGATAGAAGAAAAAAAAAAAAAAAAAAAAAAAAAAAAGGAGGGGCATAGTTTAACGCAAGTTCTAACATGATTTTTAAAAGTGACATAATAAAGTCAAACGTTTCACCAACGTTTCTAGATTAAATTTTCTATATTTTTGAAAGATTTATACTTTTTTCATATATTCTCTAACATATACAAGGTGCCCTTTTTTTTTATCATTAACCAATACCTAATTCCTAAACCAACATTTCTTGATTAAGTTTTTCTATATTTTTCAAAAATATTTACTATTTTGATTACATTCTCTAACATATATAATGTGTACATTTTTACCATTAACCAATGCCTAATTTCTAAACCAATGTCTCTTGATTAAGTTTTTCTATATTTTTAAAAGATATTTACTGCTTTGATATGTTATTTGACACATACAGAAAATCATTAACCGATGGCTAATTCCTAAACCAACGTCTCTTGATTAAGTTTTTCTATATTTTTAAAAGATATTTACTGCTTTGATATGTTATTTGGCATATACAGGATATCATTAACTGATGGTTAATTCCTAAACCAATATTTCTTGATTAAGTTTTTCTATATTTTTAAAAGATATTTACTGCTTTGATATGTTATTTGACACATACAGAAAATCATTAACCGATGGCTAATTCCTAAACCAACGTCTCTTGATTAAGTTTTTCTGTATTTTAAAAAGATATTTACTGCTTTGATATGTTATTTGGCATATACAGGATATCATTAACTGATGGCTAATTCCTAAACCAACGTCTCTTGATTAAGTTTTTCTATATTTTTAAAAGATATTTACTGTTTTGATATGTTATTTGACACATACAGAAAATCATTAACCGATGGCTAATTCCTAAACCAACGTCTCTTGATTAAGTATTTCTATATTTTTAAAAGATATTTACTGCTTTGATATGTTACTTGGCATATACAGGATATCATTAACTGATGGCTAATTCCTAAACCAATGTTTCTTGATTAAGTTTTTCTATATTTTTAAAAGATATTTACTGCTTTGATATGTTATTTGACACATACAGAAAATCATTAACCGATGGCTAATTCCTAAACCAACGTCTCTTGATTAAGTTTTTCTATATTTTTAAAAGATATTTACTGCTTTGATATGTTATTTGACACATACAGAAAATCATTAACCGATGGCTAATTCCTAAACCAACGTCTCTTGATTAAGTTTTTCTATATTTTAAAAAGATATTTACTGCTTTGATATGTTATTTGACACATACAGAAAATCATTAACCGATGGCTAATTCCTAAACCAACGTCTCTTGATTAAGTTTTTCTATATTTTAAAAAGATATTTACTGCTTTGATATGTTATTTGGCATATACAGGATATCATTAACTGATGGCTAATTCCTAAACCAACGTCTCTTGATTAAGTTTTTCTATATTTTTAAAAGATATTTACTGTTTTGATATGTTATTTGACACATACAGAAAATCATTAACCGATGGCTAATTCCTAAACCAACATCTCTTGATTAAGTATTTCTATATTTTTAAAAGATATTTACTGCTTTGATATGTTACTTGGCATATACAGGATATCATTAACTGATGGCTAATTCCTAAACCAATGTTTCTTGATTAAGTTTTTCTATATTTTAAAAAGATATTTACTGCTTTGATATGTTATTTGACACATACAGAAAATCATTAACCGATGGCTAATTCCTAAACCAACGTCTCTTGATTAAGTTTTTCTATATTTTTAAAAGATATTTACTGCTTTGATATGTTATTTGGCATATACAGGATATTAACTGATGGCTAATTCCTAAACCAACGTTTCTTGATTAAGTTTTTCTATATTTTTGAAAAAAAATATTTACTATTTTGATATATTCTCTAACATATACAAACATGGCCTGACTAAGGCAGGGGCATGCGGGGCAATTGCCCCGGGCCCCTGGCTTAAGGGGGTCCCCCAAAACAGATATAAGTTTTTCATTAAAAGAGTGTCAAATGATAAAAAGTGGCCAAAATTCTTTTTTTTTTTCTCATTTTAAGGGTCTCTCTTTTCCTACCCCTTCTGTTTCCGTATCCAATGCCTCCTTAAGGCCTCACACCTATTCCCATATACTTGTAATCGAAAAGAAACCTGTATTCTATAATTTCTTAAAGTTGTCTTTCTTCTACTATTATGTATATAGATGTGAATAGTACTTGGTACGAAATTTATATACACATACAATAGTTATGAATTTCAGTTTTAGTCACTTCAGTATAATTTACGAAAAATTTTAAGATAGAAGGGGTCCCCCTTATAATGTTTACCCCAGGGCCCCCCTCTGTCTAAGTCGGGCCCTGTAATACAAGGTTTCTTTTTCATCATTAACCAGTGCCTAATTCCTAAATCAACGTTTCTTGATTAAGCTTTCCTATATTTTTGAAAAATGTTTGTTTACTGTTTTGATATATTCTCTAACATATACAGGGTGTCTTTTTTTTATCATTAAGCAATACCTAATTCCTAAATCAACGTTTCTTGCTTAAGTTTTGTTTTATATTTTGAATGATATTTACTCTTTTGATGACATATACCAGGGTGTCCTTTTTTTTTATCATTGACCAATAGCTAATTCCTAAACCAATGTTTCTATATTTCTGAAAGATATTTACTGTTTTGATACGATATTTGGCTTATACAGGGTGTTCCTTTTTTATCATTGAACAATGGTTAATTCCTAAACCAAAGTTTCTTGATTACAATTTTCTATATTTTTGAATGATATTTACTGTTTTGATATATTCTCTAACATATACAGAGTGTCCTTTTTATCCTTAACCAATGTCTAATTCCTAAACCAACATTTCTTGATTAAGTTTTCCTATATTTTTGAACAATATTTACTATTCTGATGTATTCTCTAACGTATACAGAGTGTCCTGTTTTATAATTACCAATGGAAAATTCCTGAACTAACGTTTCTTGATTAAGTTTTTCTATAGTTTTGAAATATATTTACTATTTTGATATATTCTCTCAAATATACAAGATGTCTTTTTTATCCTTAACCAATAGCTAATTCGTAAAACATACGTTTCTTGATTTTTTTTTTTCTGTATTCCTAAAAGATATTTACTGTTTTGATACATTATACATTATTTATACATACTGTTTATTCGACATATATACAGGGTGTCCCTTTTTTATCATTGACAAATGGCTAATTCCTAAACCAACGTTTCTTGCTTAAAATCCATTTATGACTACCGTCCCGTTTTTAGGACGCTTCGAATTTCTATAAATTTGTATAATTTTCTTCTTCTTTATAACATGAAAATTTTATGAAATAATTATCTATAAATGTATTACCGATCTATTACCAAAAGATGACAGCCTAAGATGGATACTTATTTGAATTAATGAGTTTTTTTTCGGTGTTTATAGATTTTTTATTTCTTTAAGATGCTAAAATGTAAAAAGTAAGTTTATTTGTATTCGTATTTCATGTTTATATTTTATCCAGGACATAAATAAATCAGTCATAATCTTAGCTTGTAGACTTCTTGTTTCAAATACATATTTTTACTTTCTTCTATCTTTACAAAAAGAAAGTATTGGATTCGTGAAAATTTTCAAAATCCAATTTTCGACGGATTTACACGTTTTAAGGGCCAGGGAACCCAAAAAACATGTTTCTACAAAATGTCTACCTGTGAGTCTGTCACTCTGTATATGACAAAAAATTTGTGGGCGCTCTATCTCAAGAACTAAGGCACGGAATTTCACAAAACTTTAGATTCAGTTCGACCAATATAAACTTGAACGTATTAGTTTTCGGTGTACACCGTCTAACAAATGACGCTGCTATGCTGCCTTTTTCACGATTTCAACAATAGCTGTATCTCAAGAACTAATAGACGGATTTTCATAAAACTTCATATTCCTTTAATCCTTGATCTAATATGATGCTAATCACCTTTTGGTGTAAATCGCCCAACAGGTGAAGCTGCTATGCAGCATTATTCAAATTTATCGCAATAGCTCTATCTCAGAAACTAATGCACGATTTTTTTTCAAACTTCAGATTTAAATAGTCTCCAATATAAATTAGTATTCTTTACATTTTAGAGTAAATAGCTTCACAGAAAGCGCTTTTATCGAGATATTTTTACGATTTCTTCAATGCTTCTACTTCAAAAACTAACTCACGAATTTTCATGAAACTTCAGATTCAGTTAGAACTTGACATAAATTGTTTCTGATTAGATTTTGGTGCAAATAACGTAAGTGGCGACGCTGCTATGCTTCATTTTTCTGGAAGTATTAACATGTAAGGTACCTGTACCCAATATGGACACCCTAAGGAAAATGTATTTTTTTCACCCCCGTGTACAAGTCATAGGGCTCCAAAAATATGTGTCCACTATCCTTGGACTATTGACTATCATTATTAAAATTAGCGACCTTGTAATTATACTGGTTTAATTTAAATGATAAAAACAAAAAAATGCTTACAAGTGTCCATATAAGGAACTACCTGTCCCTATTATGGACAGGTGTTTTCTTATCGACTTTCTACACAGTGTGTATGAAAGAGCCACTTTTCCAAGGGATTTTAGAGGAGAAGGAATAAATAAAAATGTATCTTAAAGTATTCGGAGGAGGGGGGACAGTAAATATCTTCAGAACATGCATTTTAAAAAGGGAGGGGGGGGGGGGTCATTCACGGTTTTTACCCTTCGAAGACCCATGCAAAGCCCCTTAGTTACTAGTAAATATTATGAAATAATATTGTTGGTTTTGCTTAGCTTTATAGCATCTGTCTGCGAATTTACATCTGTTATTACTCAGTCCTCACAACATGGACAAATAGAAACTTTTCACTATGGGCAGTAAGTCCCACATAATCCTCATGAACATATCTGCCACATGTGATGCATGGCCGCATGTTTGAAAAAGCATCAATACTGCAAAAGAAGCAGTACCAGCTCTCTTTTGTTGAGGAAGTCATGCCATTGGTACCTACGATTTCGCCAACAGATATCCTACAGGCGGGGGGCTTCTTTTTATTTTTCTGCAAGGCTTTTTTGGAGGAAGGTTTTGGGGGGATTGTTCAAATAGCATCTTATTGAACAAAGATTTTACCACTTTGATGACTTTTCAAGTTATTGCTTGGCACCGTTGAATTTTCTTCTTTCTTACAGCTGTAGTCGATGGGGACATAAGCTGCCCATATTGGGAACCGGGCGTAGTTTTACTAAATCTTGTAACAAATGAATAAAGAAAATATTTTTAAACAAAATATGCAATAGTAATCAAAAATATGTTTTATTAGCTTTCTAAAATACTCCACTTTTCAACATTTAATGTAATTTTACCATATCTAATAAGAATTTAAGCTTACAAGTAATTAAGATCAGCACATCTTGAAACAACAAGTTTCCTCCTAAATGGCGAACAGCGCACTTTTTTACACTTTTCAGCCTTAATTATCATTTCAACTGCTTTTCTTCGCGAAAATGTTGAGCCATCTCTCGAGTTAAATTATTACCTTTAAAAATATTAGGGGTGTCTATATTCAGAGCCCTGTCCATATAGGGTTCAAATACCTTATGAGATAGATGAAATTTTTGTGATTGCCACTTCCTACTTGTTTTAAGTTGTGAAATTATGTGTTCAATTCTATTTTTTATGTATTTGTTTAATGTACAAAGAAATAGGGTGCTAGGCATGTTTATTGCATATATTACATATTTTTATTAGCCATTTAGGGGATAGTTATTTATGTAAAGTCCATTTCAAAATGATTATGAAATGCCTCAAACAGTATTATTCTTTGTTTATTAATAATAATATTTATAATGTTATCAATCTCTGTAAAGAAATAAACACATTTTTGTAACAGTTCATAAAAATATTAATTATAGTGTATTATAATATAAAACTTAAAAGCTCGTTTTATATAAATTTGGACAAAATACATAATTATGCGTATCACAAATGTTATGCATATTCTCATATTTAAGAAGTTTATATTTTATCAAATAAGTACAAAAATGTTTTAGAATAATTTTTTAGTATTTTATCTGTATTTTTCAGCTCATTTTGCAACATTTTAATATGATTTTACCAAGAAATTTGAGAAAACAAAAATTGATGCACCTCTAAATCCCAAAACTACCACCAGTAAAAAAATTTATATATATATATATATATATATATATATATATATATATATATATCACTTTCTTCTAGACACGATAACTTCTATAATGCTGCTCCGATCTCCTCCAAACTGATACATAAAATCAAGGGATATAAAATCTCGTTCAAGTTCGTTAACACATTCGCTGCCGATCACGCGCCAGTGCGTGATATGGCGCCAACATTAAGGGGCCACTCACGCGCCAGTGCGTGATGTGGGGTGATGTCCAATAGCCAGTCACGTGCTGGCACGGGAAAATCTTTCGCTGATACTTTGTTAGAAAAAGTAAATCGGCTTCTGGAAAAACCCACTTCTACAGTGCGGCATTAACTATCATCACATCTTCACGTAAGCAGCAGAGAACGTGTTAATGGGCAAAATCGGACCAAGGGAGTGGAAATAGGGAGGGTTTTTTGAGAAAACCGAAAAAACGCCATAACTTCTTAATTAAAATAGATATCGAATCAGTTTAAAGTTTATATTACTTTTTAAAAACAGGCCAAAAGTTTACGCATGGCAGATTTTTGATAAAGTTAAAAATGGGCTCAAGGGGCGAAAAAAACAGGGTTTTTGGGAGAAAAAAATTCATAACCGATTTTGTTATTATTAACTATATAATCTGCCGTATTGGTCGATTTTTTAATAAAGTCAGAATATATTTCAAAGTATGTTGTCAAAATGGGCTTTTGTGCCGAATTTCGTTTAAGATGATTCTGATAAAACCCGTTCTTACAGAAAAATGAAATTAGAAATTTTTCAAAAGCGGCCAAATAAAGTTGTTAAATTGTGTTCATATCTAGTCATATTTTATTTTTTGTTATTGAAATGAGCACTCTTCGAAGTCTACTTCCGCCTATAGGTCAAGCCGACAGGAATTTTTTTTATTTCTATTTTTTGTATACACTTCTTAAAAGATGCATCTGTTTTTCATAGTTCTCAAAATTTTTCTAAAGTGTATACTTAATTTTATATAAAGTTTTAAAATCTTACTTATAGTTCGTCAGCTTTTAACACATAAAATATTAAATTCAGCATGGATTTTAGAAATATTTTGAGAACTAAGAAAAAGAAAGACACTCATTAAAAAGAGAACACAGAAAAAGGAAGATAAAAATATTAATTTATCCAGGATATATTTTAAATATACGAATTCATCAAACGTCTACAGATTTAACATTAAGGAGGGTAATTCCGAAGCTGAATGACCAGCACCCTTAATGCATCTGGTTACAGCTTCCACTATTTTGACGGATACTTATACAATGCCACATATATATTTGATATTAATGGTTTTATATGTATACATAGTTTTATCTAAAAATATGAAAATTATGATAGTTATGGAACGAGGATGCAAAATAGAAAAACAATGACCTTATTAAACAATTGGACAGGAACAATAACAACTAACAACACCCTTCTCTTTGAAAGAGGGGGGAGAGAAACATTAAAAAAATTTAAAAATGTAACTTCACAGGCTTTGAAAGGCATGGCCAGCTGACATACTCCATTAGTATAAAAATGAACACAAAATGAAAATTGTAAATTATATAGCTTAAAAGAAAATTACAACTAAACTGTCTTTTAAATTAATAACTAAAATAAAATAAATTTAAACTTTGATTTTATAAAATAACAAAAAACACAACTTTGTCGAATAATACAATATTAAGCAAAAATGCACATGCAGGAAGGCCATGCCCTCATCTTGGCCTATGAAGAAGTAAGATACCTATTGAAAATCCACACATTACTTCTTCCATTGATAGAGGGAGCAGCAAGTCCTAAGACAAAGGCCTCAATCAGACATTTATGTTTGAAAATATTAATTCTCCCTAGATTTTGTTCTACTTGAATCCATATCTAAGCAACCAAAATCTTAGATGCATCGTTGGTTTTATAAGTGTTTATAAAAAGTTTAGTACTCTATATTTTTTTTCACCATTTGGAAAATGGTTGTTGTTTTCGGTCTAGAGAGCTATCTGAGACATATTTGAATCTTTGTGATGTCCTGATTTTATTCGATTTCTGATTGGTCCATGTTTAATGCCCAGAGATGGAATTTTTCTGTTGCCACAATGACAAAAAAAGTATTAAAAAATACAAAAAAATTAATAACTCAAAAGTAAATTGAGATACGGCTTTCAAACAAATGGCATTTAAAAGTACATTTTTTCGCTATATGACGGACGATGTAAAAATTGAAATATGCGATGTTTACAAGTTTAAAAATTTGCAGTATCGAAAATTGTAAAACCGAAGTTTTATTTAAAATTTGTTTATGATTGGTCCAGGAATATTAATGTTTAATCCATGGCGTACGTAATACATGACACTGTAGTTACTTTTGATAATCATAAAAATGATGTTTATTATTAGTGTTTTTTTTAAAAATGCATAATTTATTTAAGTCTAAAATTTTAGTCTTTGAAAAAACATTTTCCAAAGGATTGTAATTTGTAAAATTATATATATTTAAAAAAATATTATTTCTACTATTTTACCTATAAAATTCACTGTTTTCTCTCTCTCTCTCTCTCTCTTTTGCAGAACTGACGTCCGTGTGGGTGTCTACGGATGACACGGAGATAGCTGAAGTGGCCCTACGTTACGGAGCTCAAGTGCACTACCGCGACAAAAAGTCGGCCAAAGATTCCAGTCCATCCTTAGCCGGTGTCCAGGACTTCCTTACAAAACACCCAGGTAAGCTCGAATATTGCAGGATACCTTCGTTTTATTATATTTGCAGAAATTCTGTTTTAACGGGCATATTTATATACAGTGTGTTTCTTCGATCACGGGAAAAAACTTTTTGGGATGATGCAGCTCACTAAAACAAATATATTTTGCATAGGAATCTATGATCGGAAGTGACATGTTGAGGCACGAACACCAAAAAAAGACATGAAAAGATAAGCATTGTTTATCTGCAACACCATCATAAAGTTCTAATTTTCAGCAAAGCTTATAATAAACGCTCAAAATTGCAACCACCAACAGCAACATGCTTGACAACGTGATTGGTGAACAATTCCAAATGTATCAGGCATTTCGCGTATGTTTGCAGCCGCAATGAATAGTCTAGCAATGGGGTCTTCAATTGAGTCAACTTTGAGTCAAAGACATTGAGTCAAATCTAAGATTTAAAAAGCACAGAAGATAAAACAAATAAAATAATAAATAGATAATGAAATAAATCTGAACATTTATTATAAGCATTACTGCAAATAAACGCTTTCTGATGATATTGTAATAAACAATAATGTTGTAAATAAACTTTTTCATTTCCTATTTTTGGTATTCGTGCCTCAACGATCACTTCCGACCATACATTCTTATGCAAAAGATGTTTGTTTTAGTGAACTGCATTACCCCTGTAAGTTTGTCCCACGATAATAGAAATACCCAGCATAGTCCAATTATAGTTAGAAGCGGAATGGACATGGAATCCGCATGAATGTACGCAGGATTATTTCCTGTTGCATTATTTTAATAAGTGTACATAATTTCATTTAAGTACATTTGTGCCTCGAGCACAATTCGTTCCAAAGAATTGTTCGACAAATGAATCGAATCTTAGCATAAGAAATAATGGAAGTGCAATCAGTTGGTTTCCACTTCTTTGTATTGACTTGTTTCAAGGAAAAAGTTTTGTGTTTTTCTTTTCCGTGTGCGTGCTCCCAAATTTTACACCCCCCCCCCCCCCAAAAAAAAAAGAAAAGAAAGAAAGAAAAATGGCTCTACCGACTACAATTTCTTATATCTATACGAAATACGATCTATGTATATACACTAAGCAAAATTTACGGATACACTTAACTAATACACATTATTACTTATCGATTGATACCAGTGACATTTTTATAAAATGAATTAATTTCAAAGTTAGTAGGGGGTGGTTTCTGCTTTTTTTGAAGGGACCGTCTCTCTTTTTTGAACTGTTTAGTTTTTCTTTTAGCAAGTCGTGATTTATAAAACAATGACTTACGGTTAATATCACCTTCATTTTTGTTTCAAAAATTCTTTTTAAAATTTTTCGGGAAAATCACAGGCAGGTGCTGTGTTTTTCTTTTTACATTAATTTTTTTTTTTAATTTTTTTTAAACACATGAGGTGGGGTGCAAGTAGGGAAGCATAAAACTCTTATTTCAATTTTTTCTTTAGAAAAACGCTTATATATATATATATATTAATATTTACTATTTTTTTATTGTTAAATTCCTGTATTATTATTATAATAATCATGATATGCTTTAAAAATCTATTTGCACGGAGGATTCTGAAAAAAAATAATTTAGCTGATTTCATATTTATATTTTTCAACTTATAAATTCAGCCAAGGCTTCAGGACCACAGGCATATCTATTCTAAAACTTATCCCTTTCTAAATATCGCTTTCTAAATATGCGAGTTCGTGGGAGAGCTAGGCTTTGGGCGACTTTTTTTTTTCTTTTATATTTTACACAGACCAAGAGTCTATCTTTTTAATGAAAGATCTAAACATATTACAGGGCACGACCACCCTCACGCAAAAGCCACAAAATCTTTTTTTCTCTTTCGACGCGATGGATTTATGAAATTTGGATTACTTTTTGACAATGAAAATCTTTTTTGTTCCTATTTGAGGTTTTGCCATCTATTTGAGCGCCGGCAATGGGATGAGAAGATCTCAGAGGAAGGTCATTGCTTCTGCCTAGATTTCGGAATTTACTTTGGCTTATTTTGTGTCGGCCGATTATCTGCTCTAGGGATATAGGCACTGGGAGGAGTGCCCTTCGCGGGGGTCTTTCTAAGGGAACTTAAGCCGTATTTACGCAAGGTTCGAAGAAAACCACGAAAACTCCGAGCGGTTAGGCCGACGGCCGAGATTAGGCTCGAACCCAGCACCTGCCGTCTACCAGTTGAGAGGTCAGAGCCTCTCGGACACTGGTGGGGCTCAATTTTGGAGTTTAATTAACTACATTTCCTTCAATGATGTTTGAAAAAAAAAACAGCAAAATGTATTCTTCCCAAAGTGATTTGAAATAATTTAGATCTAAGATAAAAGGAAACGAAGGAATTTTCGTCAGGAATGGGGGCGGGAGTCTTCTGAGCAACTTAATCGAATACAATTCAGTCTTCGCCCAGTCGCGGCAGTAGTAGGTAAGACATTTGTCGCTCCGCTTTTGATAATAAAGTCAGCGGAAATATTCAGTCTATCATTGTGTGAATCATACCATTGGAAAGAACTACTCAAGACCGATGTGAAGATATAAATAAAGTAATTCTGCACCCAGTAATTAAAGACTTATTAAATAATTTCAAGAAAGATCGGAACCACGTGGAAAATTCTTCGATAACAGCGTCCCCCTGCTTGCGGTAGAAGAATAGCTTATTTACGGTAGAAAGCCAGAGTGCCCGGGTCGGTGCCTTGTTCAACGTAGCGGCTCTTCGATAGGTAAAATATAGTTATAACGGCGTGTAAACCCGCCTGGATATAATAAGTGGCCTTAAGGCGAAGAATTAGCCATATCAAATAGGTAAGAGCATGTGTTAATTAGTATAGCCCATAAAGAAAGGTTCTTTTAATTGCTCCTGTTACAATTCCTGTAAAAAGTAATACTCAAATTCTGTAGCAAATGTATTCAAACATTGAAAATTCTGTATGCTAATCCCAGTTCTGTTTATTTCATTAGTGTATTTGCTTCATTTTAGCAATTAATCTGTTATTTTATATATTTATAACGTCAATCTTCATGTTTAATTTTCACTAGTTGCAAGATACTATATGCTTTATGTGTTTTTTTTCGTTTAAAATATCTGTTTATTCCTTATTATTCAGTTGTATTTCTGTTGTTACCCCCCCCCCCCCCCATTATGCTACAAATTTTAGTTTACAGCCTGTTTATTTTCATGGTTTACAACGTCTTATAAGTCCAGTAAACTTATATTCTTCCTCTGGAATTTAAACTATTTCCAGTTTCATCATTGTACTTTAAACAATCAGTTATTTATTCTCTATCTCTTTCAGCTTAATATCTTGTATTATAGGATTTTTCCCTCACTAGAGATCTGTTATCTCTTTCTTAGTTGTCTCATTATTGTTCTCATCTGTTCCTTTGATTGAACTGTCAGAGAGAATTTTCATGCTAGCGTTTTTTTTCAAAATAAGCTTTATGCTGCATCGTATTATTTATTTATTTTTTTTTAATTTATTCTCTCTCTTTAATATGATTCATTGCTCTATTTACGGTAATTTTCGTAATTAATGTCAAGTAATCCTTCTCCCATTGTCAGGCTTGCTCTAAATGATTACTAATATTTTCATGTTATATTTTTATTTAGTTTCAAATGTATTTTACCCTTCTTTAGGATTAGCATACAGGTGTTACCGCGCATAAGTACCCCTTTTATAATATCGCTATCTAATTGGTAATCATACTTAACTGGTTAAACATAGTAGTCGTAAAAGATACAAATATATATGCCATAAATCATCATTAATAAAACCATGCCACGTACAAAATCTGTCTAGTAAAACTAAATTATACTGTTAAACAATAACGCATGTCTACGAATATGCCACCAAACAGGAACACCAGATCAAACTCACAAACAAAGGATAGCTCCCCGTCTCAAAATGCCAAACGTACACATCAAACGCAACCTAGGCAGACAAAACAAAATGATGACACAAAAACCAAAACAAAAGAAACATCCAAAAAAGCTAACACAACATTCAGCAGTGCGAACACACCAGGCAGTTCCCAGCCAAATCAAGACAACAAAAAATTGAAAACGAAGACAAAGTTAGAAGAGCAGAACAAACAAACAACAGTCAATTTAGATAAGTACTTTGAAGATGATGACACTGCGACTGAATACGAAGAAACTGACTCGGAATCAGATTCAGGCAAAACTAGTAAGCAAAATGCACTCGATATCATTAATGCCCCTGAAGTATGTGAACTGAAGGCGGAACTTCAAACACTACGAGATATCCCAGAAACAGGAAAAAGAAGATCAATAACAGTCGAAAAAGCGCTCAGAGCAATAAGCTATATCAGAGTTATAGAAAAACGAACATCAAGGTTACCAGTAATAGTTTGTAGGGAGATTGATAAAGCATTGGAAATAATTTCAAATTCAATAGTAGAACTTGAAGTCAGAGCACAGCATGCAGAGGCAAAATATGAGATAATGGAAAACATGACGCACAAGCAATTAGAAAAGGGTGAAATTGATACAGAAGAAGAAATACACAGGAGAAAACATGAGGAAAAAGCAATTAAACCGCCAGTAAACTATGCAGAGGCTGTGAAAGCAGCCACATCAACAATTATCATACAAGCAACAGAGGATAGAACAGCCAAGGAAGTAGAAAAGCAAGTTCTAAATAATTCCAAAGATCACCATGGTAATGTTAAAAGTGTACAAAAAATCAGGAATGGGGTAAAGATCATCTGTGAAAGCGCAAAGGATGCCCAAGAGCTTAAGAAGATAATTACTGAAGATAGTGAGGCAAGCGAAGCACTAGAAGTTAAAAATGCAAGTCTTAAAAAAAAGAGAATAATTATTTTCAACATCCCGAACTGGGTACCTGAAGACCAGGTATCAGCAAAACTTGCACGCATCCTAGGGGTCAATAATAACGAATACAATGAAGATATTGTCAAAATGATGAAGCCAATGGAAGCCAGGAATGAAAAGAAACACATTCCAGTCACTCTCCCGGAACCTCTGGCAGATTACCTCCTTAAAAAGAGGACGGTCTGCCTGGGATTCAAAGAATGTCCAGTCAAAAACTTCGTAACAATACAAAGATGTCACAAATGTCTCGGTTTTGACCATGTCGCAGTACACTGCGGAAATACACAGAGATGTTCCACATGTGCAGGGGAACACAATTACAAGGATTGCAAATCAAACCGCGAAGAATGTACCATGTGTATGCTATACAATAGTGCTAACAGAAGATGGTTGAGAGCTCAGAAGCCAACAGACCATTCGGCCCATTCTGGACATTGCTGGGTTTACCAAACACTATTACAAGTTAGACAGTTAGAACCTCAAGAGGGTAAGGTACAGCTAACAAAAGGCTTAGAAGTGATAAAGGGATTAGTCTCAATTCACAAGTATGGTGGAAAACCAAAAATATTTAGGACCACTCATGAAGAACAAGACAGGTATCAACGCAGAGATGAACAAAGAAGAAGACATCATGCTTAATACGACCATATATAATCACAAAAACACACCATCACAAAATGCAACACAAACACAAAAGACAGACATTATAAAAGCTATTCAGATCAATCTTCACAACAGCAAATGTGCCACAGAAGAATTAGGGGGGTACATAGGAGCCGAAGGAATACATGTTGCTATGTTGCAAGATTTCTACCAGAACAAGCAAACAGGAGAAATAGCAGGTATAAATCCAAAATATTGGTCAATAACAAAAACAAAAACTAACAGGTCAGCTATTATAACAAAAATAGGAACAAACCCCATAACGCTATCCGAACAGGAATTCGTATCAGCTATAACCATCGAAAACAATAAAGAAACATTTACAATTATTAACACATACGCTCCCCCCTCAGCTGACTTTTCAATGGTACTATCAGAAATTGAGAATACTCTGAAGTTAGCAAAAGCGGAAATCTTACTAGTGGGAGACTTTAATGCACACTCACAAGCATGGGGATATAATGATATCGACGACAGAGGCCATAAACTCACAGATTTCATCCTCCTGAATTCAATGTTTGTCCAGAACCCACCAGGTGCCCCCGCCTCTTTTCGCACAATGAGAAATGAAAGAGAAATTAAGGGATGGCCAGACTTAACAATAGCAACTCTTAAACTAGGAGATAAAATTAAAGAATGGGAAGTCAGCGATGATGAATCCCACAGTGATCACAAATTCATAAAATTTAAAATTCAACATGACAATAGCAGCCACCATAGACACAGATTAGAAACAAAACACGGAAAACACATAAAATTTGACAAAAACATTAAAAAAATTGGAAACAAATATATTAAAGAGTTAAAACAAGTATCGAATATAGATCAATTAGATAACACTACACTCAGACTTCAAAATGAAATTACAACTGTAGCTTTTAAATGCTATAAAAAAAGATCAACGCCTGATATAACAGCCCCACCATGGTGGACAGATGAAATTAAAATAGCAAGAAATAGAGTTAGGGCCTTCAGGAGAAGATACCAAAAGCAAAAAGACGAAGAATTAAAATCAAAACAGCATATAGAATACAAAAAAGAAAGAGCTAACCTTAAAAAATTGGTCCAAAAAACAAAAATCAAAACCTGGAAAAAATTCTGTGAGGATGCAACAAACACATACGGCTCCCAATATAAACTAGCCTCTGGCAAAGTTACAAAACTTCCAAGACTTGTAAACATTTTATCAGACAAAAAAACAGTAACAATAAAAGAAACTCTTAATCACTTTCTAAATAACCTGTATCTAACAGACCGGACTATAGAACATAAGCTTTTACCAGCCCCACCCAGATTTAACGACTCAAACCCACCTGAGATAACTAAACAGGAACTAAACAGAATAATCAAAAATATAAAGCAAAACAAGGCTCCAGGGTACGATTACATAGATTATAACTTAATTAAAAGAATACACAATGCATCGCCACAACTTTTACTAACACTATTCAATACATGCCTCAACTTTAATTATTTTCCAAAATCTTTTAAAATAGGCACAGTAGTACTGTTTCACAAAGCGGGTAAAAATCCCAAAGATCCAAAAAATTACAGACCAATATGCCTATTACCAGCATTCAGTAAAATATTAGAAAGAATAATCCACGGTAGAATCAACTACCATTTTACAAAACGAAATTTCTGGAGCGACAAACAATACGGGTTTAAACAAGGATTTTCAACAGAACATGCACTAGACGAACTTATTAAAAAAATTAAACAGGATAAAGAAGAAAAATATCAAACACTACTAATTTCAATGGATATTAAAGGCGCATTTGACAATATAAGATGGCCAATAATTGCTAAAAATCTGAAACAGTCTCCCTGCCCCACATACTTAATTAATTGGATCATTAGTCTTCTGGAAAATAGATATGTAACTCTAGAAGAAAATGGTATAAAAGTAACAAAACAAACATTTGGCGGCTGCTCACAAGGTAGCTGCCTGGGGCCATTACTGTGGCTTCTAATAGCAGACACAGCACTTAAAAAGCAATGGGGTAAAAATGTCAGAATTCAGGCTTTCGCGGACGACTTTATGCTAATTTTAAGAGCAAAAACAAAAGAAGAACTTGTAAGACTAGTAAATAAAATATTAAAAGAATTTAATGAATGGATAACAATTAATTGTTTAACAATAAATTGGGACAAAACAGAAGTATTATACTTAAACAGAGGTCACAAAAGAAATCTCCCAACCGAAAACTCATACAAGATAGAGGGCATAGAATTCAATGGTAAAACGTTAGAGGCCAAAGAACAAATTAAATACTTAGGGGTAATGATACACAAGAATCTTAACTGGCTCCCGCAATGCCAACAACAAACAAAGAAAGTTAGAAAATCATTTTGGATGATGGGGCGAATGGTCTCTAAAGGATGGGGTCTACAACCCAACATAATTAAAATTTGGTATGGGACAGTAGTGGAGAAAACACTGACCTAAGCTGCCTCAATATGGGGACACAACTTGAATAGGCGCAGCAAGGAAGTTTTATCTAGCTGCCAAAGGCACTTTGCATTGGCCATAGTCAGGGCTTATAGGACAGCCTCAACGGCGGCACTTCAGGTTCTCTCAGGCTTGATTCCAATTCATCTTCAAGTACAATACGAAGCAGCTTACGGCACAATCACGAGATTACGCAGAACAATAAACATACACAACGTTACTATACATCACACAGATTATGCCAAAAAGATCAATCTCTGGAGCAAACATCCAGCAGAAACAGTAGAACCACGGTTAGGATACAATGAAAGAGACATAGCCATATACACAGATGGTTCTAAATTGGAATCAGGTGCTACGGGTTCGGCTTTCGTAGCATACAAAAATGAGCAAAAAATCAAGACATGGTCAATGCCACTAAGAAAGTGCAACAGTGTTTTCCAAGCCGAACTACTGGCCATACTGAAAGCAGCAGAATGGGGTAATACCACAGGTCAGAATTACAGCATAAGCTCGGACTGCATGTCAGCCATACAAGCATTAAGTAAACCATTTAATGTAAATGAAATAATAGATACAATACAACAAACAATAAAAAAATCAAATAATAAATTTAAAATCAGCTGGGTCAAGGCCCACATTGGTATCGAAGGAAACGAGAATGCTGATGCATTAGCCAAGCAAGCAGCACTAAACCCTTACAATGAAATCCCTTATCATATAGAGAAACCAATAACAACACTAAAAAGGATACTTAAAGAGCTAACAATAAAACAATGGCAGTTCGAGTGGGACTACGGGGACAAGGGCAGGCTGACATACAAATACTTCCCTAAAGTCGATAAACACAGATTAGTAAGCTGCAAGCTACTTTCTCAAATCTACACAGGTCATGGCGCCTTTCCAGCATATCTACATAGATTTGCTTTGGTAGAAACACCAGAATGCGAGTGCGGGTTAATAGGTACATGCAAACATTACCTCACAGCTTGCTCACTCACACAAACACTCCACCTGGTCAACATAACACCAAATAACGAACAATTTTGGCACAAACAGCTAGCCCAAAATAAACACCTACAAGCAAAAGGCAAAGCAGTGATCAGATGGCTTATAAATAACATAGACCTAATTTCGCACTAAACTGTGGCAAAACTAACCAAGCCTTTCTCCCCATCCACACATTATTACATGAGTATGAGTTGAAATGCAGAGTATTACAAAAAATTAAACAGCAATTAATAGCATCCTGCGTTACTCAATCCCAGGGTTGTTATGATTTTGCCCAGCCCAAAAAACCCGGGTGGGTTTTTTCAGAAAAAACCCACTTGAAAAAACCCAGGAAAAAACCCAAGTGGGTTTTTTCAAAATTTCAACTTTAAATTACATATATAATGTATTTATATTACATATATAATATATTGTAATATATTTCTGAATATCAGTACACCACTCATAAAGTTTATAACCATCACCCCCCACCTCAAAGAAATGTCCTAATTATAGCTGACCCAGTGGCGTGGTTGGTAGCATCACCTCCTCCCACACCGCTGGACCCTGGTTCGAGTCCAGCTAGCGGCATGGGTGTCTGTGTTGTCCCTGTGATATGTATGTACCGTATTTCCTGTAACAATAAAGTGTTCTGTATTTGCTTCTATGCATTATGGATCATTCGAGGTAACAGCCATTGTCGCTATAGACCTCAAAGCTTTGTTCACTCAAACTCAAACTCCTAATTATACCATCACAATTTTTAAAAGAAATAATTGTTAGTTAATCTCTGTAGCATGTGTAAGTAACAAACAAATTTTTTCCCATTAAAAAAGTACTTTGATGTGTAATCCGTTCTATATTATACAATAGAAACTCATAACAAAATACCATATATGCTTAGAATCCTAATTTAATTATGTAGACATGTAGAATTACTTGGCTTATTCTATTATTTAGTAATAATAAAAAATACTTTATAAATTATTACTAATAATCAATTTATCTATCATAATTTTGATTACTGTCATTGATTTATATATATTTGTAATAATCAATTAGCTACTTTAAATTTAATAATAAGTACATTTTTTTTCAAGCATTCTGAACCACCTCCAATAACCCCCCAAAATCTGAAAAAACCCGAAAAACCCTGAAAAAACCCGAAAAACCCTGATAAAACCCCAAAAACCCTGAAAAAACCCCCAAAACCCTGAAAAAACCCCAAAAACCCTGAAAAAACACAGTGGGTTGGGTTTTTTCTGAAAAAACCCGGGTATTTAACAACCCTGCTCAATCCCGCCACCCCCCAAATATAGGGGACATTAGAAGACCATTACTTCCACGGAAAAAAAAAAAATAAAATAAGAGAGCATTAAAAGAAGTTTTCTATCTCTGCAACAAAACAAAAAAAGGCATTAAAAGAACTTTTTTTTTTTTTTTTTTTTTTAAGCAAAAAAAAAAGGAAAAAAAAAAGGGCATTAAAAGAACTTCACTTTTTCTGAACCAAAAAAAAAAAAAAAAAGGCATTAAAAGAACTTTACTTTTTCTGAACCAAAAAAAAAAAAAAAAAAAAAAAAGGAAAAGGGGCTTTAAAAGAACTATTTTTTCTGCACCCATAGGCGTAGCGTCGGGGGGGCACGTGCCCCCCCAATCATCTCTACCCGGGCGCCAGAACAGAAGGCGTAGGGGCGCAAAATGAAGGCTTTTTTTTTTGTCTTTATATGCAAAAATTTATGTATATATATCGAATTTGAATAAAAAGATCTCACAAACGGAAAATTCAAAAGCAAAACTGAACCAAGTGTATCTTTATGCATTCAGTCATTAAATAAATCAGTCTATACTCAAAAACACTCTTCTGTGTGAAACTGTACTTCATCGACCATTGACAAAAAACAAACGATTTACCTAGGGGTTGCAGAGGGGGAGCCAAATGAAGATTTTGTTTGTCTTTGCATTCAAAAATGTATATGTATGGAATTTACATAAGAATGTCTAACAGCCTGAAACCAAGCGATTTCTCTAGGGTTTGCAGAGGGGCGCCATATGAAGATTTGTTTGTTTTTACATACAAAAATGTATATGTATGGAATTTGCATAAGAATGTCTCACAGCCTGAAACCCAGCGATTCCCCTAGGGTTTGCAGAGGGGGCGCCAAATGAAGATTTTGTTTGTCTTTACATGCAAAAATGTAAATGTATGGAATTTGCATAAAAATGTCTCACAGCCTGAAACCAAGCGATTTCCCTATGGTTTGCAGAGGGGGCGCCAAAT